>CM029129.1:12925865-13355865 GCA_016859345.1 Istiophorus platypterus | reverse complement strand
CTTTCTGTTTGAACATACCCTCTGGGTCGGGCCCTGGTGGCTGGTTCCATTTAGGATTTGGGTCCAAATTCGCAACTTATGTGTTTAATCTCCTCACTTTTTATCAATGCACAAAACATTCAGGGAGTAATTTATCCAAATATCAAACACATAATCTCTTTTGCATAACTTGAGTTTTAGTTTTTAAGTCTTGAATTCATTAAGGTTTTGATTTCAAGAATTGATAGGGTTTCAGAAAAATTCACATTCAAAAAAGTAGAATGGACACTGGATATTGATTCAAGGACATGCTTATCAGACCACCTCTGACCTGAGCTCTTGTGCCTTTAAGTGTTAGAGGATGTAAAGACGTGAGGAGTGAGGGACCAAAGCCAAAGCCAAACTGTGGACACCCTCTTCTGTGGGAAGAGGAAAGAGAGAGTGCATAAGCTCATGGATCCTGCTCCCATTTTCTCTTTTTCCTTAAGCCTCACTCTTTACTGCATTGTGTGTGAGTGTGTGTGAGTGAGTGAGTGAATGAATGAGTGAGTGAGTGAGTGAGTGAGTGAATGAATGAGTGAGTGAGAGAGAGCGATTATGAACGACTAAAATGTCACAGACATACTCACAGTGCTTTGGCAGCACTTTCCCAGCCCACAATGATAGAAAAGGAGCCATGAAAATCTCCTAATTATACAGAAACACACACACACACTTAAAAGCAGGGAGCTTTGTCTGCAGCCTCCCACGTACACACACATGCTGAAAACACTCACACCGCTCACAGTCCTGGGCTCTGGCAGTCTTGTACAAAGACGAGAGTGTGGAGAGCACAGTGTTGGGAAGGAGACAGGAAACAGGATTTCTGCTGTAAAATGGGTTTATATCTTCATTACTGTTTGGCGCTGACTGATAAATGCTGTAAATGTCACTGTGTCAAGTTGTTTTTTTTCTTTTCTGACAGACCCACAGTGGGCTTTGGTGTTTCCATTAAAAATAACGACGAGGCCGAAATTCAATAAATAACATGTAGAGGAGAGAGATTATCACCGGTGTTGAAATGTTACATTACATTTTTGTTACTATTCATTTTGAGATCTTGCTATATTTAACATACACAACTCAGAATATGACTGGTTTCGCCTTCGCTCGCCTTTAAATGCTGTTTTTCTAATCAGATTGAGGACACATGTTTTGGATTTGTGTTTTGTCTGTTAAAAAAAGTCATCTGAATTGAGTGGTTTGTGTTTAATATTTAAAAATGTTGTTTCATGGCCAATTAAAAAGAAAAAAAAATCTCAGCCCACCCAAGCCTCTTTTTAAGGGAGTGAACTGACGGAGTAAATTGAAGCTACGTGTCTAACCGAACTGTGAGATTTAAGGTTTAGCACAAAAATGCTTGCAAAGTGGCTCTGAAATGCCTTTTCCTTCTTGATTTGAAAGACAATTCCCTTTGACTCCATTTACACTTTTAGAGCAGCTTTTTTTCCTGTTATTTTTATTTATGAAAAATGTGTCTCCCCTCACCTGTTTGCTTTGTCTTTCCCCCTCTTATCTGCCTCAATCTTTTTTCCCTTCATCCCTACCAATTCCATCCCATCTCCCCTTCTGCCCCCGTTGCCACCAATGCTCACTCTTTCCCTCTGTCTTGATCATCCATCTCATCTTCCCTGCATCCTCCCTATCTGCTTATGTCCCTTGCCCTTCCCTCAGGTTTGTCAAAGTCCTTCCCACTGGACAACTCTTTGTTCGACAGCTGGCTCGCCCAGTCGGTTCAGATCACCGCTGATGACATGCTGAGCCAGTGGGCTCTGGGTGCCCAGCATGGGGACAAGAGCGGCAGCCTGCTCTCCGACCAGGTAGGGCTTCAGCAGCAGGAGGCCTGGATGGTGATGCCTTGGCTGTGTCCGAGTTGATTCTGATGTTACGATAATTGATATATAAAGCAGATTCTTCTTTGAAAGAGCAGCAATGAATTCAGTAACGTATTCAATACTTGGAAAATAAAAGCATGCAAACAGCACATGGATCAGACCTCTTGGAAGGATGATCATGTCAGACTGAGCTGCAGTCTGGCTTTTGCCAGTGAATGTGTGAAAACTTCAAACAGCTGAAATCCACAGCAGCATCAAGAAGTCCATCACCTCTTAAACTGAACCTCAGTCCACTTCACTGGTGGACAAAACTAGTGCCAGGAGCCAAGTAAGGAACTGTCCTTTCTAGACATAAAGTTCTTGGTCAAAAAGTCGTTCGTACTTAGGGATGGGGACTTGATTAGGGGTAAAACGGAGAAAATCCATACAAAATGGATGTCCGCAGGAAAATGTTTAGGTAATGACTCTTCCCAAAAAGTAAATACAACAGAAGAAAACAGGCACTGAAAATGAGACTGAAACTGTTTATTTTGTAACTAAAAAAAAAAAAAATAGGAAAAATTTAACAGTAATTTGTGCTAGTTTTGAGACCCTACAAGGTCAGTTCTTAGTAATGAGGAAAGTAGATTCAAATCAAGTGTCTTGATTTCTAAATCATGGCTCATTGATCCAACAGCCATCATGATGTTAGTGTTATGTGTTGAGATGTTAGGTATTCAATTTAACCAGCGCAAAAATTCCTCATTGGGTCTCTGGCAACACATATTTCTCTGCCATTGTTTCCTCATCAATTATAAGTAGAGCTGCAACAATCAGTCAATTAATCTCTTAGTCGATAGACAGAAAATTAATCTGCGGCTATTTTGATAATCAAATAACTGTTTTAGTCATTTTTTAAGCAAAAATGTCAAATATTGGCTTTTTCTAGTTTAAAAAATGTGAGGATTTGATGTTTTTCTCTTTCAAGCATAGTAAACACTAAACACTTGTTCTGAAAGATATGCAGACAATTTGTCAATATTTACATATTGTAAATGGAGATTTTGCATCATAGAAAATGTAATCAGCTGATAAATCAATAATGAAATTAGTCGTTAGCAGCCCCAGCTATGAGCCACTGGAACTGTCGTCTAAAAGGTTGCTGTGCGCTGCCAGAGTAACTTTGAATAGTTTCTCAAGAGTCTTCAAAAGAAAAGTGCTTTTTTTGTTGTGATACAGTATTAGGTACAGTGGATTATAACTGTGGTAGGAAAAAAAGCACTTCCTCTCTTTTCTTGGATGTCACAGGTGCACAGAAAAAGAAGTACACCTCCGCACACTTGAAACCACATTCATATAGCTTTTCTGTAGAATTATTTCAACACTGGATCAAACCTTCAGAATGAATCTTTATATGAGTGGGGTTGTTTGAGTTTCGCTCAATTACTCTGGTGGGTTGATCAGTTTGATGAGAGAGCTGAAGGTCGGAGCAGAGCTGCACTGTGGCTGACCTGCTGTTCTCCTCAGGAATGTGCTCTGTTTGTGTATTGATTGGCAGGGGGCTCCAACCAGAATACATGAAATAACTCTGTTGTTTGGAAAGGAACACGGTCAATTTTTTAATAAAACAAAATGAGATATTGATATCCTTAAGACAAAATGCAAAAATAAAGTGACTTATTAAAAGGGCATTGAGTGATCACTACCTTCTCTTAAACTCTACAGCTTCCAACTACAGTGGCCTGTAGTTGCCACAAATAATAAAAGCCCCTTTTTATACCACAAAAGAACAAACGATTCAACCGAAACCTCTCGTAAAGAAATAAATGATCACGATGAAAAAATGCTGCCAGCATACTTTGGCATTGTCATTAGCATTTTTGCTCAAAAAGTGTGACATTAGTTGCTCACATCCTCTACGGTTGAGCTGCCGGAAATGGGGTAGGTGGTTGGTGGGTGGGGACTGTTTGTTAGAAATATGACGGGAAAGAATGTGAGCTTTCAAAACCAGGAACTCAGGCAACAGGCAAATTAATCATATGATCTATGAGCAACTTCCCAGATATATCATGAATATTTTTTGTGGAACTCATATTATTGCTCTTTGGACCATGAACTGGTCGTTTTCTTCTCACCTTACGTACTGAACAGCTCTCCTTTTAATTTTTATTCTCTCTTCACATCTCTTTTTATCTCCAATGCCTGTCTTTCTACACCTCATCTCCTCTTTTCTCCTCCCTGTCATGCAGCTCCTGCAGGGCGAGGAGAGCCTGCTAAACCTTATGATGGAGAACTCCATGCAGTCCACATGGAAAACGCCCCAGCTGGGCCGCAAGCCACGGGGGAGTAACAAGCCCCGTGCTCGTGGACAATCCACCACCCCCACCCCGCCCCAGACGCTCCTCTCTGCAGCGGCCGCCTCTGCCGCCAGCAGCCCCTCCACTGCAAAGAGCCTCTGGGTGAATGTGGCGGAGGAAAAGCCCGGCCATGTGGGCCGGAAAGGGGAAAAGTCCAGGGGCTCCTCCAAGGCCCTGCACCACCATCACCTTCATCACCACCAGACCAGGAGCTCTGACCTGCAGGGGGACCCACCGCCGCAGCCACCAATCTCCAAAATGGATTCCTGTCACATCTCGGAGGACCGTGGCCCCTGGGACAGCATCCTCGCAGGGAATGGAATTGCATCAGGGGCTGGATCTGTTTTCACCACAAGCTCATCTCCACCTCCAGCCTCAAGCCCCGGGATCACAGTTCCCGACACGGGGGCAATCCTTCGGGGCGGAGCTCCGCGGTTCCGTCTGCCCCGACAGGGTAAATCAAGAGGAAGGGGCGTCAGCGGAGGTGGAGGCGTAGCAGGGCTGGAGACCATAGACCTGCCGCTCGCAGGAAAGGACTCGTCCCTGCTGGACGCTACCGAGACCGATGGGTACTTTTCCGATGGCGAGCAGAGTGATTCAGACACGCGCTCTGGCGGACGCAAACTCCGCTTGCCACAGTTGCATTCTGGTAACGAGGACGTGTTGAGAAGGAGCGTGCTGGCATCCTAAAGAACTGCGATTGGAATCAACACACAGAAACACAGTTATCCAACCTGAGTCCCGCTGGCTAATTGTTTCTCCATCTGTGCCCAGTATACCAGTCTACAAAACATGGCTAGATGGCTTTGTTCTACCAAATCCCTGTCACATTTACCAATGGAAAATCTCTTCAGCTCTTACCTGCTTTGTTTTTGGGGGAATTTGAATGTAGCTGCCTGTCGTACAGTAAAGCTTCTCCACCAGACCATAGTTTGTTGTTAGATAACCACAAGACGCGATACGTTCAACAAATAGGAAACAAACATTACCTTTAGTCCTTTTTTGTTTTATGTTTCAGATTCATTTTGTTTCTGAGCGTCTAAGTACCCTTTTCTGGCGTCATGTCCGTGGTATCTGCCAGACTTGGGAACAAACACTTTGGGGCATTATTATTATTATTCTTCAAGCTGGTTTCAGGGTCTGCTTCACTTTTGGTCTTTTATGGCCTGAGATACATCTAACAAGTCTTTGTTTCCTTGAATATATTCAATGGAAAGACAATGTCAAACCAGAGTTGTTTAAAATATGTGTTGGAATGACATGGGACAACATGTATTCAGCCTTGAAAAGCACAACTAGGTGGTCATAAGAGCTGTAATGTAAGCACTCGTGTGTATAATAGATGCTCATTCAGGGTTGGGGTCAATTCTCATCATATTTACTCAGTTCAAAATTTACACTAAAGACTTGATTCTCAAATTCATCTTCACGGACTTAAAAAACAAAAAAAACAAAACACATCTCCAGCTTTTCCGGTTTTTGGATAGTAAACAGATTGACCTCAACCCTGGTGCTCAGTCAGATTGACACACAGAGACACAAACACACAGACACAGACATACTGATACGTAAACTACTATAAGCAAATCCCTTTGCTCATATCACAGTTGTTGAAATATTTGGTCTGACTTTTGTCAGCTGCTTTCAAATTTTTTCTAATTCTGGGTTCTATTTTTTTTTTTGTTCTTTTTCTTTTTCTTTTTTTTTTTTAAAGCCTGAATCTTTGGGGAAAAAAAATCATTGTAGAAAATCTGTGCCTTCTGTCGCTCGCCCTGTGCCCCCGCCTCCCCTGAAACTCCCTCACACCCAAACGTTCTCAATTAACCAATAATCAGTAAAGTAGATCAATGAGTCATTTTTCAATCGGATTTGTAACAATCAAACCATTAGGTAATCCAGTCGGATTGGATACCAAGTGTTGCAAGCATTTGGCTCCTTGTCACCTTAACAATTGTCTAGTGCCTGAAACGAGGATGTAAATGCAGCGTTTGCCAATAATCAACAAAGCATCTGCAGCAGTTAGCAAAGCGGAGCCACATCGGACTATCAGTGCAAAAAGCTGCCTACAGTTCTATGACCCCATAACTAGATCGCTGCAGTCCAGAGCCATCGATGAACGGAGTTTGGCCACATTGCACTACAAGCACCATGTTGCTGCCTCTATGAGAGAGCTGTGTACATATAAATGTTTTTCTGATTGGTTGAAAAATGACTTGATTGGTTGAAAAATGACTTATTTATTGTATCTTGAGTACCCTGTCTCCTCTGCTAGATGAAAGGTCATAGGTATTAATCCCTAATTTTTCATTATTCAGATTCCTTCTGCATCCGGCCGCTGCAGATTTTCCTCATTTGGGATTAGTGAATTGACAAAACAAAATTGGAGAAAGCGTGTCAGAAAATAATCTAAACTCAAATGTACACTTATTCACGTTTTTAGAGTTTTTAAACGCATCTCACAGTGTTGGCTTGCTCAGGTGTCATCAGATGACCTAAGAGTGGAGAAACCTTTTTTATGAGCATCTAAAATATTACAGACTTAGCTTGAAGATTCCTTGAACCATTTTTTCTCCCTAAACCTTTGCCTTACTGAGCTCTTTAGCGTGAGCATCCACTGTGCAGTTTATCCACATCAATTGGTGAATTCTGCCTATTGAAGACTTCAAAATTCAGTTATTTTTGGTTACTATGTGAGGCCACCAGGCTTCGCAGCACAGCTTTCAGATAACAGGCATCAAGAGAAACAAGTTAGTTATACTTCAGATCCTCCTTTTGTATCTGTGCGATTGATAATGATGAGATGCCCAACACGGTTTTATTCAGCTAAGCATTGAGCGGTTTTTATGGCACCACTGTGGCTGGCACCGAAGTTTCCCGAGGCCAAGCTCTCGTCACCGATGGCTCCGCTGCCCCTTTTCCTCCTGTTAGATGAATGATGACAATGTAATAATCAGCTTCAGAGGCCTGCGCTCTTAAGTTCATGATTTGAGTTGTTTGTAAATTTGTTTTTAAAGAAAAAAAAAATGCTTTTTGTTGTTCTCTCAGAGAGTTGTATTTTGTACTTAAGCAGTCCATGGTATTCTCAGGGGTTAAAAAAAAAAAAAAAAACTTTTAAAAAAGAAGAATAAAAGGTTAAAAAAATTTATCGAAAAACGAAGCAAGACGTAGATACATATATATATACACATATTTTATATCATATAAAATATATATATATAAAGTGATGTGTGTATGTCTAGAAACTTCCTTATTTGGCAAGCTTCACTGTTTGAACTCCTACATGACTACTACTGAGCATGCTCCTTCTCTCAGTGTGACCATATGACCATCAGCCCTGGGTTCAATAGTCTCAACCAATAATTACTGCTCATTTTATCTTGCTAGAATTACCAGATGAGCAGGACCATTCAGATAATATTGGCTCGGTGGTCAAAGACAAGAAGGGACTTTCTGTTCATCCTCTCACCTTTCTTGCAGCCAAGACCCCACCAATCTGGGGCCAAATTGGGGTAAAAACAAGGCAACACAAGTGGTTTTTAAGGGCTGCTTCACCCAGGTCTGATAATCAGACATTTCAATAGAGGTGCAAGTCCAATTTACTTCCTGTTTTTTTTTTTCCTGTTTAGACAGCTTCTAACCTGTCTTCTAAAGTGACCACGCCAAAGAACAGATCTGTGTATCAAAGCAGCATATTTACATCTTATCCACAACACAAACACACATACACGTGTTCTGTCTCTTGTTCTCGAGATGAAGAATGTTAGATAAGGATGTCAGACAACTCTGGCAGTGCTGTCCAGGTCAGCTCAGTTTAATCCAGTTTCTCGACCTGGTTCCAGACCCAGCTCGATACGGTTCAGTTAGAAACACTGTATAAGCTCAGGCACGGTGCCGTGGTGTTGTGTGAAACCCCTTTACCGGCACTGTTAATTCTACTACACGATCACCAATAAACTGGACCTGGAAATCTCCCAGATTCTCTTTCAAAGAGGTTCACATAGGAAAAGCCTGTCATCACAGTAACGGGCTGGCGATGGTCATCAAACACAGACTCAAACATATTAACCCTCTTCAGAAAAAGCCAAATGCTGCTGAACTGACACACAACATACAGCTCACACACAGACACACACACACACACCAGAGCTGGTATAACAGGGTTATAATGTACAAGATGACTAGTTTTTTTATGTATATGTGGTCCTGACTGCATCAGGAAGTAAGAGCTTACTAAGAGTAAAATGCCCCCTAATAGCAGGAGAGTATTATTACAGGTGACAGCATTGTGTCTCTGTCTCCTTTGTCCTTCAGGTGTAGCCATCGTAGAAGACTCACATTGTTAGTCTGCCACACTTGTCTCTTTTTCACCACAGAAAGGCAAAGTCGGTAAAAACCCTCCTCTGAATTGCAGGGTTGTTATTTTTTTTGTTTTGTTTTGTTTTGTTTTCCAAAAGTATTGTCTGAAGCAGTTGCTAAATTTTCACAACAGCAATTTAGGACTTCTACGTTGGCTACCACTATTAGAATCCACATGAAGGGTGACCATAAAAACACAAACAACAATAACTGCAACATGGCTTTTGTTTTGAAGCAAGGATGTGGTGAAGTATCATTACGGCCCACAGAATCCTCTGCTGGGTGGTTATTAGGAATCATGTGTTTCTAAGACAGAAAAATGTAATCTTGGTTTCAATATTCAATGTTCAGAGTAGCCTGAATTTGTAGACAGTGGTATTAGACAAGGCCTCACTTGTACGGCCTTAACATGTAGTAGCAAATGCTAAGGCTGCACAGTGCTTGCAAAAAAAAAAGAATATTCTCGGCAGAAAGTTGTGGAGGTGGTTAGGTGAGTTAGACTTGCTGTTTTTCTCTTGTTTGCAAGTCAGATCTTACCCCAAGAACAGCATCGTAATACCTTCCCTGGCAAATTGCCACTTTGATAATTGCAGTTCTGATTTTTTTTCCAAGATATTGTGCAGCCTTGGCAAACACAAACTGGTTATTATTCTATATTTACAGTGTGGCTTCAATGCCCTCTCCTTCCGCTACGTAGATACTGTAGACTGGAGTCTTCGCAGGTTCTTTTTATCAATATCCACTAGAATACAACTTCAAAGCATCACTGTTCTCTGTGTGGTACAATGGTGTGGGTGTTGGCTCACAGCCCGAAATGTGCTCTGATGATCTTTAGAATTTTGCAACTCTGTCAGGTCGAATATCCACATGATATGAGATCCAGACTAGATTTTATTGCTCTACTTTCTACAATTAATCTGTAGTAACAGTCATAGTGATGGAATTTTTAGCACATGTGTCGGCAGAAAATCTGATGAAATATTGGAGGTTATCTTTTCTGTGCCATCTTACTATTTAGAGTTCATGGTTGAGACATCATGCGTAATGGATGAATACACAACTATACAGTTTTCCGAGTTATGAGCCAGTGCATGTGTCAGAAACAAAACTACTCCCCCAGGTGTTGGCATCAATGCTAGACCACAGAAAGAACCTAGTGGACACTGTGCATGTAATGGCAGGTCAGAAACACACAGTGATGAATTCCTAGAATTCAGCTGGAAAGCTGGACAGAGGCCAGCGCTGAATGCTGCAGGTAACTGGAACCTCGCCCACAATTCACACAGCTGCTGCTCACTGTATCGACACTGTTGTAAAATTATTTGGAAAGACATCAGTGCACCAGCGGGGCTGGGTTCCTCAGAACTTCCTCAGCTGCGTAAAGATTTATGTTTTTTAAACTTTTCATTAGCACAGAGATAGGGTAGGGGCATCCACCGATAAAATTCAAGGAAATTTTGTTGTACATGCCAATTTGCATGTGAACAAAATTAATAAAAATAGCCTTTAAAATTACAAGTGTTGCTCCTGGTGGATGAAAGAGTCTGATTTCCACTATTTTGAGACCAAAAGTGATGATCGCACTGATGGAGTTTTGGGGAACCAGAGGGGCATCAGAATGCTGTTCATACAATATCTCTTTTCATCTGTGGTTGCTCCTTTGTCCAGTAAAAAAGTGGTTTGAGGCTGTCGTCAGGTCAGTGAAGTCAGGACTGGCCAATGATGAAATGTTTAATTTGACCCCCCCCCCCCACACACACACACACACACACACACACACACGAAAAGTGAGCATTCAATTAAAGAAGTGTGGGGACACAAATGTAAAAGCAGTTATTATCTCTAACAAAGGTCAATGGGATTACTATTAATACAGCTTGTTGCTGATAACGTACATTGGGTTTTCTTGAAAATCCTTGAATCTGGAATTGAAATCTCTTGAAATCGTGATGAAAGTTGAATTTATTCATGGTCTGCCTAGATCCATTTGGAAATGCAGACTTCGTTATGTGATCGAGTGAGACCCAATGACTGCTTAGTGCTTCCTGTTTCCGCTATCGTTGACAGTCCTTGTCTTTTTGTCCTACGCCAGCCAAACAAACCCACCCACCCACCTACCTACATACCTACCTACTGCTGGAGTTTATATACATCTACAATAATGTAAAATACTGTTCAACTACTACTACTAGAGAGATTTTCATTTTCTGTGTTTTGAAAAAGCCTTTGCAAGCTGTTTTTTTTTTTCTTTTGTAACGCTTTAGCTGGCCACCGTGGCTTGTATCAAACTAGAAAGCTGACTCATTATCTGCTTCCTCCGTTATTACTGCAGCTTTGCTCTCTACTCCGTTATAGCAAAGTTATGGCTTCAAGGTCTCAACATCCACAACCCATACACACTGCACAGGTTGGAGGTTTAGTCACACAAACGCTTCTCACAGGCAGAGCTGCTGTGGAGGCAGAAACAAGCTCAATTGTCAAGTTAAATCTAAGATGGTGGAGCCAAGGAACCACAGTGATTTGAATCAAAGGGCCTTATTTCATTAATTCATGATTTTGCAAGGTAGCTAACCGGTATTCCAAGATACTCAGATACTCAGGAGAGTATGGTCAGTGGGAGCTCGGGAGGTCAGTTAGGCAACCTAGCCAGACCTGGAGCATTACAACCATATATGAGAGATACAACGCCTGGCCCACATCTAATCTGATTTCCTAGAGCTGGAACGATTAGTATATTAATCTTTTAGTCATTCAACAGACAAGAACTCTGCAGCTTCTTTGATAACCAGCTAGTCATTTTAAGTCATTTTTAGGGCTGCAATCACAAGTCATTAAATTCATTAGGCGACTGACAGAAAATTAATCACAAGTATTTTAATAAGAAAAAATGGCAAGTATTTTCTGGTTCCAGCTTCTCATTCTCAGATGTGAGAAAAGAATGCTGCTCTTTTTGACACACAATAGTAAATTGAATATTGTTGGATTTTGGATTTTGATCAGAAGAAATATCAGAAGAGCTGGCCTTGAACTGTGAGAAATTGTAACGGGCATTTTTTTAATAAAATATAAATCGAGAAATTATTCAGCACATCACTTGATAATGAAAATAATCATTAGTTGTAACCGTAGCAATTTTTTAAGCAAAAACACCAAACATTCTCCAATTCCAGCAGTTATGTGGTTCTCCTGCTTTTCTTTGTCTTGTATAATAAAATGAACTGAACTGAACAGAATAAACCAAAACTAGCAATTTAATGGCATTGTTTTGGGCTAGGGAGTTGTAATTGGCATTTTTCCTTATTTTCTGTTATTCTACAGACAAAATAATCTTTAGCTGAAGTCGTATGGGATAATATATCTTTCAAAAAAATAATTAATGTTATTATTACTCTGGGCATTTTATTCCTCTATTGTAAATAGACATAGGAAAGATGGCAAAAAGTGAGAGGAGAGACAGACAATGACATTCAATAAAGGTCCTGGGCAGGAATGTTGAGGTTCGTGTTCATCCCTGAGACCTGATCATATAAAAGTACGTCCTAAGCCAGCACCGCCTGCCAATTTCTAAGAAATACATAAATAACAGTAAGCGTGCAACAAGGCTGCCAAGGTTGCTAACGATTAATCCTTTTGTCTATGAAATGTCAAGAACATGTTTTGAGCCCAAGGTAACATCTTCACATGCTTTATTTCATCAAACACATATTTCAAAATCCAAACACATTTGCTTTGGAAAACACAAAAAGGCAGCAAATCTTCACATTTAAGAAGCTTGAACCAGAGCATAGTTGCTATTTTTGCTTTACATGACTCATTGGCTTCCTGAGAAGTTGGCGCTTTCTAAACTTTTGAAAGCATGCCACTCTGCATTTAAAAAAAAAAGGTTAAGCAATTTTTCATGTATTTTTTCATGTTAAAGGTTGATTTAAATCTGAAGAAGCACATGTCCAAATAACGCCCTCCTGTCTTTTTCCCTTTTCCCCCATTTCAGCGGGCTTCAGCCCGGCTGAAGGTAGACACACTCTGTTTCTGGCTCCACCCACTAAAGGTTCAACACAATGAGATTACTTCTGCTTCCAGAACAGGGTCAAGAAATGTTAAAAAGACTAAAGCTCCCATCTGCACAAACTGCACACCTTATTCTGCTTCCACCATCTTCCTCCTCCCTGCTCGCTACTCCTCCTCCTCCTCCTCCTACCAGCAGCAAAGTCCCCTCTGCTGCTCCATCCTGAATCCCTAAAAACACCCCTCCTATTGTATCCCTCCTGCCCATTACTCCTCCTCTCTCCTCCTCTCCTTTCTGGTGATCAGCCTCCTTGGTCGGCGCATGGCTCTTTTCGAATTGCTTATGAAGCACAGGACGAGCCAAAAGAAAAAAAAAAGTGAAAGAAGAAAAAAGGATGTCTGTAGCTTTAAGGACAAATAATGACAGGCACGTGTTGTGGAAGTACATGTGAGGAGGGGAAAACGTTACTTTGCTCTGGCCTGGAGAGAGAGCAAGGGAAGAGGAGAGCAGAGAGATAATAGAAAGAAAGAACGAAAGAAAGGAGAGGGAGACGATTACTGAACTGGAGCCAGGAAGGAAAACAGAGAAAGAGTACAGCTTGTACTTTCCCCTAAGTTCTGTTTTGCAGCCTGTCCACACAGTCAACTTAAGTAGCAGCTAATATAAACAACACCAGGCCCTTGCCTTCTCCTTGCCCTCTTGCCTCTTCATTTCCATCTCTCCCTCTTTTCCTCTCTGCTCTGTCTCTCTCTCTCTCTCTCTCTCCATACAGCCAGGTCTCCATCCAAGTATTTCTTTTACAAACTGTAACAATTGGGTCAGAACCAAGTAAAATTTGCATTAAATGACACCAACGTATTGGTCGTGACTTCCAATACATATCACCCTCTGTAGTTATATGTGATTGGTTGGTATGTTTATTTGTGTTCAGACAAAAGCATAAATTTGCCCAACACAACTCAGCAGTAAAGAGCAACAACAAACAAGTCTTACGAAGATAATTGTATTGTCAACAGATTGGAGTGATTTTTTTTTTTTCCACCAAACGTGAAAAGACCAAAACCAACAATGATTTAATCCTACTAACAAGTGTTGTCTGTGCAAATCCAAATTCTGTGCCATTGATCTCCATTCTTGTCCAAAAACTATTAAAGACACATCAGCGAATCACAGTGTTGCACTGGCTGACATGTTCATTGTGAACACACAGTGTAGTTTATTTTCAGTCATCCCCACACATACCATCCTGCTTCTGTATATACTCAGTAGTGCACCAACTGTGTATTATTCAAACCCATGAGTCACCCAGAAATGCTCAGCTGACTCATATTTGAGTAAGATTTGCTAAAAACTACAGTGCCCAGCTGTCTGAGCTGTTTTTTAGATATTCATGTTTTCAGTAGACTCACACTGGCTTGAGGTTAAAGCTGTTGCGATACATTAAATTAATTTGATTCATTCTCATTTTTGTTTTTGCACAAAGTGGAAAAGGTGTGGATCAAGTTTTTACCATGTGCACGAAAATGTTAACAATTTTATGTCAGAAAGTAACTTAGATTGTTGGGTTTGGTATTTCATTTGGATTCATTGAGATTATTCTTTTCCTCCCCTATATATATATATATCGATATCTATCTATATATGTAGATAGATATCGATATATAGATATAGATATAGATATATTTATATATAGATAAAGATAAGCAATTTTACTTGAAACCTGGATGGAAACATGGCTTGACTCTCTTATGCCTCCTCGCTCACAATTTATTCACCCCCCCCCCTTTTCTACATCTGGTTTTATCATTAAAGGTTCCTAGGAGGTTCAGACTGTACTCAGACATATATCACCGCAGATAAATTGAGGTGTAAATGCAACCAAGACTCACTGAAGAGCCATTTGGCCAAAGCCACCATGTCCCACTGCTATTCAAAACAACATTTGGTCAAATTAAATTTCAATTCAGGTGGGCACTGTACACAAAGCATGAATATAACAAAAGGACGTGGGTGGGAATCTGTTTTATGAGGGAAAGAGTGATTTCAGCGCAAGCACTAGAGACAAGTTACTTCCAGGTGTAAATGTAATCTGGATAAATCATGTCTAGACACAATCTGGATTTAAGATGCAGGTTAAGACCATTTGTTAAGAGGCCGTCTGCACTGTTTTTCTGTCTCTGCTCTTTCTCCCACTCGTAATTTCACAGCTCTCTCTTCGTCTCTCTGTTTTATTTCCTTCTCTTGATTTGTTATTTTAACTTTTTCTTAACTGTTTTTCTTCTTTGCTTTCATAACATGACTTCTTATCTCTCTCCTACACACAAAACGAAAATGAACCTTTTTCCTCTGAGGAAAATATGTATTTATTTGCCTCAATGGTCCAATCTTTGGTACTTGCAGGGGAGCAATAGGTGTTTGATTACCTAAATTTGGAAAAGAGCAGCCTCTCTCTATGTCATTATTCTTGAAATACTGGATGCATGCAGACCAGTGTACGCGGTTGCAGGAGGCTCAGGAATTAGTGAGTGTCCACTAGCATGAATCCTGGTTTGTGTGCTCATGGCGAGAGGGATTCTGGGTTAAATGTAGTTAAAACTGTACAGCAGGTCAGCAGTTCTTCCACTTAGGTGACTGACCTTTTGCTTCAGTCCCCCTTTGATCTCTTTGCTTCCTTTTCTTCCTCAACTTCCTAACCTGGAGGGAACTGGATCGGTCTCTCTCACTTAAGGTGTGTTCACACAGAACAAAAGATGAAACTTAAATGCAGCATGACTGGAAAGACGCAAGTGAGCAAAATTACATGTTAAATTACCCAGGGCCATGAGAACTGAGGCGAAGACACGGCCGCACAAGTTGAAAATGTTTCAGCCTGAGCGAAAAACTTGCACTCATCCCAGAGCTTTATGAATCTACTTTGTAAACTTAATAAAATAAGAGAGGAAAGGAAAGGGACTAACAAAAACTATATAAATTCAATTTCTGGTGAGTTCTGAGAACAGTCGAGGGAAGATCTCTCACACACACAAAAATGACTTCACTGCATACGTTGCTGGCTAATGTCTGTACAGTCAGTACACAATCTGTCCAGGGGTCAGATTTGCATGAGTGGTCCAAGAAGTAAATTTGCTTTTCTTCCCGCGTGAGCGCACCTTTAGTGAATGTTCACACTAAGCCGGCTAAATTTTGAAAACGCTGTTTACATGACAGATGATGAATGTTCTCACTAGTATTTTTAGGTCATTTTTCTGTCCCCTCCAGTTCTACATGAATATTCGTGCTGTTTTTCAATACAGGCAAACTCGTAGTTTAGTTGTTCTCATTTATATATCATTCTAGTTCTGCTGTCACAAAGCCTAACTTTAAGGAAACAATGATTTCATCGCAGTAAGAAACAGTCGCTTCTGCACTGCTGCAAAACCAGTCAAATCACAGTTTTGTAATTCGTAATTTGTAAGTCCTCTGACACAACTTAGATAAATACTTAATTACATAAAGTGTATCGCGTGATTGGATCGGTTCAGTCACACACTCGATCACAGAGAAAGTTAGTTGAAACAGAAAGTTGTCTTGTCAACTTTACTACAAACAAGCCCCCGATCCGGCTTACGCCGTTGTTTTCCAAAAACTCCCCGACAGTAAAACACAAGGCCAGCACTTATCCACTCAGGTGACCGTTTTCAAATAGTTTTATTTGAGAATCTTGAGGAAGACACTGGCTTAGTGTGGACGAAGAGCCTAAACAGAATTAAGTCTATTTATTGTGGATTTACTCTTACGCATTTCCCTCTCTCCTTGTTTGTTTTTTCTCTTTATCATTGTCTGTCTCTTTTCTCCCTTGCTCTCCTCAACTTTGTGCTACTTTGATATTTTCTGTTTGACTCTCTCCTCCCGTCTTTTTCTGTACCTTCCCTGTGCAGTGCAGAGCTGTCTGACTCTCATTAATAACAAAAGAAATATTCTGGTCCTGCTGACCTGCAATGCACAAAGTTTTCTCCCTCAGGTTTTAAACACATTATTAAACAAAAATTCAGTGGAGTTCTGGTTTGCGAAACTTCTACAGCCAACTTTTTTTTAATAACTTCTCCTATAAAGAATTATGAATATCTTTTTTAATGTTAATCTGTTATTTTGTTGAAAAAGGGTTTATTGATTAAGCTGCTTTTTATTTGAACAGTTTCTCTCCCTTATCTCTGCTCTCTCATGACATTTGCAAATATTATTGGGTATCGTTCTACATCATATTGGTCATATTTAGGCACTATTTGAACACCAATCAGCATCATCCAATCAAAGCAGAGCTGGACACAGGCCTTTTCCCGTTCTCCTCCTCCTCCTCCTGTGTTATTTGTCCTTAAAAAGGTGTTAAAATCTCTGCTGTTGTGTCCAGTTTCTCCTCCACTCTGCATCAGTTCTTCAATACAATAATATGAATGTTGCAGGAGTTAATCCTTCTGTATTCTTTGTTTCAAAGAATGTTGTGCCATTTGTTAATAGCAAAGAGAACTATTGAACATATATAAAAAAGAAAAGCTATTTTAAATTATTTTTTGGCTTTTTTTGCTATATTTATTTTCTTGTATTAGAATCTTCTTTGTAGGAGGGAAAAAAATCAAAAAATGTATTTTTCATTAGTGCGAAAAACCTATTTTCTTCCTTTTTGTACAATTTCGATGTTTTAAGCGAGACTTTGAAAAGCAATATGATGATGATGTTTCCTGTGACTGTATCTGCATGCTGTTTGTGTTGCCTTAATGATGGCTGCATCCCACTACGACCCCAACCACCCCACTCCCAAAGTGTCTGCCCTCTCCCTTCCACCCACCCAACTTTGACCCCGCCGCCTAAACTCCCACCCTCATCTAATGGAGTCCTATTCCCATCTGATCCAGTCCAGACCAATCCAGTCCAGTGCAGTCAATAAAGCAGTGCTTTCTGTGTACACAAAACCTCGTGCCTCTCATCCTTCTTCATCACCGAGGTCTCACTCTTTTTTCTTAATACTTTACAAAGAAGAAAAAGTCTCTTAAATTTACAAAAATGCTCCTTTTAGCATTGAGTTAACATTTTTATGGCATTTTCATGGCAATCCATCCAATAGTTGTTGACATATTTAACTCAAAACAACAAATGTCAAACTCATGGTGGAGTTAGAGGGAATGTGAGAGGGTCACAGAAGTCTGTAAGATTTACTATCAGGTGACCATGTATGTCTGTACAAATTTCATACCAATCCGTCATGTAGATGTTGTGAAATTTCACAGGATAAGAGAAAACTGAGTCGTCAGTGGCACTAAAGGAGAAGTCAAGAAATTCAACTAAGTCATCAGGATTCCACCAAGAATATCTCTACAGAATTTCATGGCACCGTATCCAAGAGCTGCTGAGCTTTTTCAGTCTGGACCAGAGTGATGGATTAACCAACTGACCTGACATTGCCATCCCTGGAACGACATCGCCAGCATAGCCAAAAGTTGCATTTGGAAAAACGAAACTGAAACATCAGGGCAGCTTTCTCAGTAAATCCAGATAACGCACAAATCTCACTGTCAACAGTTTTACGAGAAAAAAGTAGTAAGTAATCTCGTTAGGTCTGTGGATTATCTATTTGTCAATGCTGTGAGTAGCACAAATGAAATGATATTTACCTCTATTGTATTAGTGTGAAGGCTGAAATCTCAGAGAGGCCAGCTAGTACTAGAGATAAATGGCAAAAAGGTGTGTTTTTTTTGCAATTGGATGAACTGAACTTTTAATGTCCTTCAGATGTGTTTATATTTGTATTAGAGTTTGCCTTTGGCCAATGAAAAGCATTGGACACAATTTAAAAGGAAATAGTGTCTCTTTTGAAATCAGTATAAAGAAACTTCATCAACTCAGATCTTGTGAGAAGAGAGAAAAGTTGTCAGCAGACTCCCACCATGAAGAGATTGAAGAACAAAATTAAATTACCAGAACTCATCCAAGAGCTGGTTTTTGGCCAAAAGCAGCAACCTGCCAAGAAAGACCTTGATAGGGAAGACGTCCAAGAACCTCAAGACCACTCCAACAAAACTCCAGTGTTCTTCAGTCATGATGGAATAACTTTGCTAGAACAGAAAGTGCCCCTCCAAAAATTCAGATCTTGGCCTCTCCTGTAAAACAACACATGGCAACAGCCTGGAACTTGTTAAAACACATGTGAAAGACAGAGCGTGATGCAAATGATTCTGTGACCTGATGAAATAAAATTCAATTCACTTCAGCTGGAATACACAGTGTCTGCTGGAACTGGGTAGAGCTTATCAATCCTCTAACACCATCCATAGCTCACAGCACGATGGTGTGGCGTCAGACTCGGCCAAAGAGAATGGGAAGACTTGGCCAGAGGTCCAGAAGAACAATGCAGGGATCCAAACACAGGCAAATCTCGAGGAGAGCATGTTTCTGAGTGCCAAAGGCCTGAGAATGGGGCCAACAAATGTCTGCTCCAACAGGACTCAAACATGCTGCCAAATCTACTCTGGAGTGGCTTCACAACAAGAATGTTAAAGTCCTTCAGTGGCCTCGAAGCCCAGACATGAATCCCAGAGAGAATCTGTGGAATGACTTTAGGATCGAGCTATATCGGCGAAATCCAAATGTGCCAAACTAATGCAGAGATTTAAAGGAGGAAGTGAGGAAGAGTTGCTCTCACAAAGTATGATCTCACATTGGAATATCTCAAACGCTGCATTCATCAATATTTTTATATTAACAATGGATTAAATGAATACGTGTAAGGTGAAAGGGGTAGCTCATTGTGAAAAACCAACAGAAATTAATTCAGTTCAATTCAACTCAATTCAACTTGACAGCAGAGATTATCTCAAGACGCTTTTAATGTATAGCAGGTCTAGACGGTACTCCTTATATTTACAGAGACCCATCATTACCCACATGAGCAAGCACTTGGCAAAAGCAAACTTCCTTTCATCGGGTAATCATCACCCGGCTCTACTCTAACAGGTGTGTAGTGTTTGTGAGATCCCCTCGGGTTTGGTTCACTGTCACCTCTACTATCAGCCCCTTTTTCCAGCCACAGCTAGGAAGCTGTTTCAGCAAAAAAAAAATCTCAGATAAACCTGCAGTAGACTACCTGCTCAGTGAAAAATGCCCCATTAAGACTTGATTTATATTTCTAAGAAAGGTTGGGCAGTTTTAACATCACCTGCACTGGCCATTTATAATTACAGCTGCAACTGCCAACTGTTGAATGTGTTGGTCCTGCTGTAATTGAAATCCCTCCCGGAGCAATGTCCTTGTATTTTGAACAAGAAGTCTGAGGGTTTTGGGTATTTTTTTTCTAACAGAGAAGAGGTGCTTGTCCTTCTCATATGTGTAATTTTTAATCAGCTTAGAATGAAATTTTTCTTTGTGAAAACGGAGAAAGAAAAAAATGTAATTGGTAGATTTATATACAAAAACATGATAACACAAATATAAAGGACTATTTGGTAACTAGTACAAGATGAAAAAAAATCAGGAGAGCCAGATACATAAAGCTCATCAAATGGTTTTAGCTTTGTCCTGTAGAATGTCCACGTCTATTTACCAGCAAAATTCAAAAATTTTACTATGGTTAAAATGCATTCTGGAGCAATGAGTTAAATTACAGAGGAAATAGTTCATATTTTATTCCTCACCTTTGCTTGTATTATTAATCCTGTTTGAAGGTGGCTAAAGATAGCAGCTAACGATGTTGCAATGTAGTATAACGTGGCATATTTCTCTCTGGATTTTGTTGAGAGTAAAAGCAAAGCTAAATGATAGTGAACACTAGTCTTGCATTCATCTGGTGGCCACACTAAATTTCAAATGAGTGCTAACAGTGCTCTGTATCCGCTGGATGTTTAAGGGCCGGGTTAAACTGGAAAAGCTGTGGTTCCTATAATGTGTTGTCCAACAACATCAGAGATCATTTACACTTGATTCAAACGGCTACATTCAAAGGAGGAGGTGTGAAAACCCTGCCATCAAAGCTGGGGGTGGGGGGGGGGGTACATACATTATTGTTTAAAAATGGGTTTGACGGTCTAGAAGTTCAAACCCAGTGTAATTTCCCACCTGTGAACAGCCGGCCAATCAAGGCAGGAAGTGGTTGTAAGTGTAAATGTTTGATCATCAGTTTCAGAAAGTTGCAGAAATGGTCGGACGCATTGCTCCATAATCCAGCATCAAAAAGGTGTGTGTGTGTTTGTGTGTGTGTGTGTGTGTGTGTGTGTGTGTGTGTGTGTGCGTGTGTGTGTGGGGGGGGCTCCAAAGCTATCTGACCATCTGACAGGCAGTTCCCCCAGAGTATACTGGGCTCCTAGCACATTTTCCTTAACAAATGAAAGTGACAGTATGTCAGTATTGTGTTAAGTTTCTTTCACTACCCCTAAGTACAAAAACTGGCTAAAAAATGTCTTATGGAGCCCAGTAGGTGTCACAGAAACTAGAGCCTCCACCTTGCATTTGTATGCCTCCGCCAACCAGTCGGCTTGCAGTTTACATTCATATCTGTCCTGACTCATAGAATGCATTTTGTGAAGACTTTTTTTTTTTGTGAAGATTTTAGTAAACAGCACTGAGTGTATTTTATTATAATTAGGTTGTTAAGTCTTGAGTTATGGCCAAAAACATGTTGTATGAGGCCACAGTGACCTTGACCTTTGACCTCCAAAATCTAAACAGTCCATCTCTGAGTCCAAGTGAGAGTTTGTGCCAAATTTGAGGAAATTCCCTCATTCCCTCAACTCTCATGAAGCCCGCCAAGACTAATTGCACAAAGGTGTTAAGTTATGCTAAATGAGAGCACGATTACTAAACAAAGCATGTCGGTGTTTTTTTTTTTTTTTTTCTGTTACTTCTCCATAAATCCATACTTGTGTGTGAAGGCGCAGTAAATACAGACTTTTCCCATTTGTTTACTTCAAGGCCTTGGAGTGAGAAACAAAGGTTGATTAATCAGTTATTCATCATTTTCTGTTTTAGTTCTCTTTTTTATTTACCGCAGCTCTGGGTCTTTTGCCATCATAATCTGACCATCTACTCCAGCTGTTTTATATCTAACTTCTATCTGCCTCATAGTAACACAGACCCCAACTCTGTCATCTATCTGATTCAGACAAAAAACTCCCTAGAAACAAGACCAACAAACATAAATATTCATAATCAATTTACCAGCACAAAGCAGGAGCAACTGGAGAGACTTCATGCACCTGGCATTTCCTCACAAAACCTTCATTTTCAATCTTTTCTTTTGGGGCCCTTTTGACAATTTTTTTTTTCAATCTAAATGTTATTTTTCCAGGCTAATGTGGAGGTTTAACTGTTTCAATCTGCTGCATAGTTATACTACTAACCCACTATCCCACCACAACTACAGGGATCACAGCAGGCAGTTTTGGACATGATGTTTTAGTGCATAAATTCAGGATTTCATGTCTTGATTTGTCCAGCTTCACATTCTCAGTTGGTGTTTGGTAAACAGGCAGGATGAGGTTTCAGAGCTCCATGTGCCGCTGGGGATTCAGATTAACTTTTTCATGCATTTGTCACATTGCCTGGTGTTTTAACAAGCAGCAGTTATTTAAGCGGTAGACAAGTTTTTATGTGAAATTTTACCTGAGTTATCAGTCTGCAAAGTAAGACAGCAGAATAGAATAACATCACATCTTCCCCCATTCTCATAGAAAAGTGGAAGAAACGGACTTGATATGCATGTGTTGTGATCCTTGGTGCTTCTGATGTGTTTTCTATGTTTTCTATGTTTTGAAGGTCAGATTTCTTACTGATCAAATTAAAAAAGAAGACTTATGTCAACTGAACGTCTAAAATAAATGTTATAATACCACTACTATATGATATTATGCAAGATATTCCTAAAAAGATCCTGTATTCACAGAACATCGTCAAACTAAGAGTAGCTCAGAAGTGGAATAAATTAATAAGAATAAAGGGCGGGTCAGTTCCTAACTTTAAGACCTTCAGTGTAAGCATTTTATTACTAAAACGAGTACACATCACTAAAACCTGCTCAGCCACACTTAAAAAAAAACAACAATAAATAAATTACTTTTAACACCATATTCTGGTGGAGGGCAATGGAAATCCAGTCAACTACAAACAAATCAAAACAATTCAATAAGACCAAATAAAACGGTTCACACCACTACATGCTAGCAAAACACAGGAAATATGCAATTTGAAGTAGTAATGAACTCTCAGTCTCTCACTCATCTGTCAGAATTACCAATCGAACCAAAATTTGCCCCCTTAAACCCCAACGTGTTTTTTTAAGTCCACATTAAGTAGTCACTAACTACAATAATCAAATAAATATCAGTAGTTGATTTCATGGCCATTGCTGGTTTACTTAGTCAAACTAGCACTATATTTAGAATTATGCCAACAGAGAATGAGGATTTGATTGGTCACCTGGAAGAAAAATAATCACAGTATCAACCAATTTTTATCTATTTGACATGTTTCATTTATGGAATCTGTGGCACAGTTTATAAAATATCTAAACATTTGTTATTGAAATCCATCCATCCATCCATCCATCCATGTTTCTCATCCTGCTCCTCTGTTTTGATGTATATTTTATCTCTCATTCAATGGCACAGACCAATCACCTGTCAACAAATAACTGTAGACATAGAGAATAGCGCTCAACTGTAAATTGTTAGCAACTTCTTGTGTCTTCAGATAAAATCTTAAACTCGGTCCTTAACACATGACCTCATTCTTTGCAGGGTAATCAATCAAAAAAGCAAATTACCAATTGCAAAACTTAATTATCTGAAAGGGTCTTTTCACCCGAATGATTTAAAGGCATATTTTATCACTCACCAATATCTTAAAAGAAGAGATAAGTAGTAATCTTGATTTATGGGTAGTTTTGGTTTTATTTATTTAGGATATGGCTGCAAAACACCATTTACAAAATTTAACATCAACATCTCTTGGAACTACTTTCATACTGAAGAAGTAGTTTGTAAATGATCAAGAACTGTTTTTGGTATCTATCTGCTGTTGATTTTTTTAATCGCAATTTTTCAAAGCTGTAAACACCACCAGCAAAATTTGATTCACTCCAGCATATTGGAGTCGAGGCAAAAATCTTAGATGTCTAAATTAAAACCTGCAGCTATCTGCTTTATAGCTGAGAGAATGTTTTTTGTTTTGTTTTTGAAACATTAACAATTCAAATTACATGAATTATCCTGAGGAAAAACCTTGTCCTTGGGAAGAGTCTTGATTAAGTTTAGTGTTTGATTTAGTTTATTTGTTCGTGTTTAGGTCTTAACAGTTTATGGGATCCTCTCCTCTTTGGATGTGGCAATATGAAGTCGTTCTGCAGGGTCATTACTCGAGGGCAGCTCCCACACTGTCTGTCGACTGATCCATTATCCCCACTGTGCAAAAATTTAAGCCTGATTGACTGAAATTGCAGACACCCATAAGCAAAATCTTCTGGTATCGCCAGCTGATAACTGAAGGCTATTTGAGTCGGTTAAAGGGGCTTTGAAGATGATGGATGAAAAAAAAGTATCTGGTTTCCCCATAGCCACCTCTGGCCCATTTTAAGTTTCTCTAGTCTCAGTGAGATTTGTTTTCTTTCCTAGAAATTTGTCATTTTATTAGTGGTACTTTAACTTCCACTGGTGTCTGACTTATCTTTCCTGGCTTCCTATAATGATATTTTTCTTACAGCTAACTGTGCTACCGTGTGTAAGTGAGGAATGGAAAGTATTGTGGATAAACAGCAAGCTCATTAGCTTTCTAGTAAACATGCATGCTCAAAGAGGAATGCTAATAAGCTTTGTCCTAGTCCAAAGGACACAATGCAGAAAGTCATTTCCTCCGCAAATTGACAAGTGACTGGCAAAGAAAAATGACAAAAATTCAAAATGTCAAGGAAGCCATTTAACAGCCTTTTCTACTGGCAGTCAGTTAATCTGACACATTGTTGAAGAATCAATATAGCGGCGAAAGCTGTTTGGAGAAACAGTTGGCAGCTGACATCCACCACTGTGAAACCATGAAATCCACATCAGTTTCAGGACGTCCAGCATACGACAGAGGAAGGAGGTGGGTGGCTGTGCTTGGGGGAGAGGGGAGTCGAACAATTCTATCTGTTACCATCTGATATACAGTCCTACACCCCTGTATGCACACTCATAGTGACAATAAAGCTAGGTACATAAGTGTTTGGACGGGGAAACAGTTTCCCACCATTTTGCCTCTGTGCATGAATACAATGGATTTGAAATTAGTCTAGACTTTCAGATTTAATTCAAGGGGCTTAAAAAAAATTGCATTAACCATTTAGAAATTACACCCTTTTTTATACATAGACCCTCATTAAACAGTCCTAAACAGTTAATATTTTTGTTATTCTTATGCTCCTATCTTTATATACATCAACAGACCATCATAGTCCCGACTCAAGCGCTTGAGCTCTTTTCTCTCATTTTCATTCCCTCCTCCCAGGAGATCCTTATCAACTACAGTAACATATCCAGTCCAGACCAGTATTTTCACGTCAGGTGTTGAAACCATCCAGTGCGGCAGCAGGCTGAAATGTCAAGAGGCCACTGGGGTTTAGTGTTTTCCTGATGAATTATAAGTCATCCAGTTCCTCTTAAAGCAACAAACAATGGACTCCACTAAGGGCTTGGCTTAAAAGAAGAAAAAAATATGTCAGATCCTGTAGCAACTGAAATATAGTTAGCTTTTGTTGCTCTTGGTCCAGGTCCAGGCCATTCTGCAGTAAGTGATGCAGCACTACCAATACAAGATATCTTTTAAATACTAAGTAGAGTCAAAGGAGGATTGAAGTGAGGTGGGAAAATCAGAGGACTATGAAAAAAACAATACCAGATAGAGAGAGCTGAAACCAGTGTGTTTGCAAGTTTTAGTTACTTAACTACAAATTAGCTCCTGAACAAGAAGGGATTTATGGGTCTGATACTGGTACTTACTGTATATTAGACAGTTTCATTCAAGGAAGATTTGTGACCAAGGAGTATATTGAACAGGCTATTTCACAGCTAAAACTATAGAGTGACATTTTTTCTTCCTTGCGGAGACTTATGTGAGAAGATTGATATCACTCTGATATCAGTCCTTCAAGGGATGATTCAGGTTTCTTCAAAAGTATGTATTAAAATGATACTTGGAGGACTCCAAACGACCAGGTAAAATCCTAAACTAAGGCCTAAACACACAAATTCATTCTTTTGCGGGGTAATCAATCACAAGATAAATACCACTTGCAAAGCCTTATCTGAAAGGGTCTGTCTCCCAAATGATCAAAAAGCATATTTAACATTTATCGCTATCTTATAGGAAAACAGTTGTTAAGAAAATTCTCTCATTCCGACAGCTGCCCTTTAGGATCTTTATCCAGATCTCTGTCCAGTATCATCCTCTGTTTCACCGGACAAGCTAATATCACCTTCTGTAGGCTATAATATTCTCTGAACTAATCTCTCCATGACCGTCACATCCCCTTGAAGTCCTCTCATATTAGTCATGGATCACTTTGCTTTAGAAAGACTTTTTCTAGCGTATAACTTTATGTCAAGCCATTCCCTCCTTATGTCTGTGACTGTCTCGGTAAAGCACTGCTCTGATGACACAACTCGACAGCTGTACTATTAATATTTCCCTAACTGCTTCTGGTCCGTTAACACAACCACTGACACTGCTTAAGTGTTATCTTTTTGTCTGCTGGTTTCAAAAAGCAGGTCCTAAAGCTCTGCAGCATGAAAGACATGTTTTTACTCTAGGGCAAACTTGAATGCCTCCGTGCCAGCGACGGCCTTGGCTGGAGGTATGCTTTCCGGTTGCCTGTACCTACGTACATCTGTCCCATTACTGTGAACGCAACATCTCAGGAATGCCTAGAGGGAATTTCATCACGTCTGGCACACACGTCCACTTTGACTCAAGGATGAACTGATTAGAATGTGGTGGACAAAGGTCAGAGGTCAAGGTTACAGTGATCTCATGACACACGTTTTTGGCAATAACTCAAGATTTTGTACAGTACTTATGATAAAACACACTTGATGCCATTCATTAAATTCCCTCTGAGTCTTAACTACATATATTATAGGAGTCTGGAAAGACATGGATATGAACTGAAAAAACACTGGTTGGTGGAGGCAGACAACCACGAGACTGTAATTCTAGTTATCTAAGTCCCAAAAGCTGAGGGGAACATTTTGTGTTAAGTGGATCCTACTTTGAATATGAGTAAAACCTCAAAGAAAAAAGTAAGAGAGGGTTTAGGATAAAAATACAAAAATGCTCTTGCATGCGGCACATTATATTTGTTTACTACTTTATAAAAGCAATTATGCCTTAAAGAATTTTCACCTCTGATTATGAATATCCCGTTTCACATCGCAGGTACTGCCCAACACTGCAAACATTAATTAGAAAATGCTACCTCAGATCCTCTTGCTGTAATTTATTTTCTTGCCATGCTTCTCCCTGTCCAACAGGCATCACCTTTGGAGAACAGGGACAACAGGATTGTCTGCTCTGATATATTATAAAAGTCTGGAGCCAGTCATCAAGTACTTCCTACTGTGTGCTGTCTTACTTGAGGCAAAGGACAAGAGAATATGCAACTGAACCAAATTTGTAATCCAGCTCGATTGCTTGTTTCCCTCTGGTAAATAATTAAAGTGAAATCTAGTTTTCAAGAGTTACATGTATATAAAATAGCTCTTTCCCCGCAGGTGTAAAATTCATCACAGAATCTAAATCAAAACTAAAACAAAACCTGCATCCAGAGCCAATTCCCGGAGAAACAATTAAAAACCTGTTGACAACTTTCATTGATGCACGGTCACGAGTCTGATAGCATTTGCATAAAAGACTCAGTTCATGTTGCATTAGAGCTTGAGAGCTACAACACGTCAGAACAGAGTACATGGTCAAATCTGATATCAGTGTAGGCAGTCTGCCTGTCCACGTTACTGTCATAAACAGACCTAGGTAATCTTTGGTTATTGCTGGCTGATAATGTTATCGTGGCACTGTGGTCTATGTTAGCTCACTCTATCATCATAATGTACAGACTAGATTATGGAGGAAGAAATTAATAAACTACAGAACATTTGAATAGTTAATAAAGATAGCGAATCATTTGACTAAACCTGGCCATGAATAGTATAAACAAATATAATGTAAGCCTGTTAGCTATGAATATCTGAAGATTTTAGGTAGTAAGTCAAGAACTCTGAACTCACTTTATCACATATGATCGTGAACTGGAGCTTATCGATTAATCGATAAGTTGACTGAGAGAAAACTACTTTTCTACTAGCAACCATATTGATAATCAAATAATCATTTTACAAATTCTAATCAAAAATGCCAAACATTTTCTTATTCTAGCTTTTAAGATATAAGGATTTGCTGCTTTTATTTGACATATATGAAAGTCAACTGAATATCTTCGGGTTTTAGACTGTTGGCTGGGCAAAACAAGACATTTCAAGACAACAACTTCGGTTGTGGGAAATCATAAAGGTCATTTTTTCTAGTTTCTTACGTTTTAAAGACAGAACAGTTGACCAATGCACTTACAAAATAACCATCATATTAGCGTAAATTCTACCCCAGTTCTGAGCCTATTTCACTAACTTTTTAAATTTAAAATTTTTAAATGCTAAAAAGTGGGCAAAGAGCTGAAAAGTGGGGTGAGGGGCATGGATCTGGTAGGCAGGCGTTGCTCAGTGACCTCCCCAGGCCAGAGAAAAATGGAGAGCGACACGGAATAACAAGGCACCTGTGAAGAGGGCTCATATGACTTCGAGGTCTTTTCTGAACTCAGAGGTTAACGTTCATTTTTGAAATATAAATTTCATAATGTATGTAAGTCCCAAATAATTGACTCTGCATCCTCATTGGCCTTGCAAGGTTCAGGAAGATTTAAAACAGTAGATGGCACGTGGAGTCATTTTATAGTTTTTACAACTTTGGTAAGATATGTCAATATCAGGACCAGCTCTTATGTGTTTCATCACAGTAAAGTCATATCATTTCAAGTTCAAGCGTAGAGTCCCTCTTAATAGATATTAAATGATAATGAAAATAACAATAATTGCAGCCAAATGGTAAAGACCTGTATGCAAAGGACAACAAGTAAAATGGCAAATGAACAGATCACAAGTTCATCCTTCCACCATAATATTACATGATTCTAGTGAAAATCTTAAAGTGCAGAGTTTTTCCGCAGTGTTTTGTACTGGAGGCGGTCATCCAGAATATAGATAACCTCCACTAACATGAAAAATTAATACACATTTTTATAAAACATTAACCTTTAGGGAAAATAGCAGAGGCACTGTTTCTCATAGAAAATACCATACATACTGTATATTTAATGAGGTAGTTACCAAATTGATCACAAGAAGAGATACATCAGACTTTCGGCCTCAGCTCAGAGATTCCGGCAGATTTTCTGAAATATAGAGTTTCTCTGGTTACATCAGAAGAAATTATTACATTTTCACATGCTATGCTTTAGGGAAGAGAAGCACTGTCACTATATCAGTTTGATAGTCACCAGTTGATTTACAGCCCAGCAGAGTCTGCAGTGAGAGGAAGCGAAATTAAAATTAGTATTGATCAGCTGTATTTACCTACAGCAGTCTGATTTGATGCATTTTAAACTATGTGATTTAACAGTCTATTATTATGGACAGTAACTGCCACTGCCCTGTCTGACTGTATGGATCAGGGCTTTGGAAAACCAAACTTTCTTTCCCCATCGATGGAAGAAAAAAGAAGGAATAGATTCAGAAAGACTTCCAGGATGGGGATGGTGACAGAAACCCTCAGCTGCCTTCCAGTACTGCCCTCTGGTGGCATGATATGACATGGCTTAGTAGTTATATTACTTTATTACAGCATGGTATTTTAACCACAGAGCCATCAGTAAACATTTTAACTACCCAATGCAATAAATTCAAAATCATTTATCTTATTATGATATTGGTACAAAGACTTTAACAGCTTACACGGTATAGTGAAACATACTAACACTAAATGTACAACGGAAAACACAGCTTTACAAAAACTGCGGGGCAACGTATGAGCAGTGTATTCTACATACAGTAGAAGAATGTTCTACTGGCAAGAGACGGTCTGAAAATAATTTCCAAATGTTTTTTGTATTTTTTAGGATCCTTTCAAGGAACTAATGATGAGGTAACACAACTAAAACTATTATTTATTAGCCCACAGTGGAACCTAGTAGTAGGGTTCTTTGTAAGATTAAAAGTAGAGTTTGACAGGTTCTCCGTGCATAAATTAAAACGACAAAGCCATTTGTGTCTATGGTTGATTTTTTACCAAGTAAATACTTACCATACATCTTGAGTGATAGTCCATCAAAGCAAAAGTTGTTAATATCATATCCAGATTCATTATTTTTAGACACGTGATTTTCATCTGTACTGTGAAGAAACTATTCTATTTGACTAAAGCTTGCTGAATGATATATTCTAAAAAATAAAGAAAATCATGGACTTGTTTTAGGCACCGTTTCAGGTTAGCAGCCTTGTATTCATAGCTCAGAGTAATTCAGTAGCCTGTGATATATTTTCATTGTAGTAAAGCTTTTGGTTTGCAGTTCCAATAATGTCTGAGTAATTACTGGGACATCATTCCCCATGAAATGTCCTATAAAACGATATGCTAGTTGGTACTCCAAGAACCTTCCTAATCCTAATTTACAATTAAATTTTAATTCCCTTCTAAATTAAAAACTAAATATGGGACCTATAAAAATAAAGCGTTACCCGTATTTTGTGTAAATTTGAAAAATCTGCTATACAAAACTGAAAAACCTAGTCACACCAAGTCAATAGTTCTTAAAATTGCCTTAAACTTGCCAAATGTTATATATATTCTAACTGTATATAAAATATGTCAATGTTAACTTAAGCAAGATCTTCTGAAAACTTGATTCAGCAGCCACTCTGCCTCCCTTACCACAGCCCTGACCTCCGACCCGCTCTCCCTCTGGCTGTGATATGTGTGTACATTTACTGTATGTATGTTGGTCTGTGTATTATATGATACTAATACAGGTCCCTGTATGTCAATGTTGTGTGTGAATATACATGTGATCGTGTTTGCATGTTGCGTTTGTGAGCAGGCCGCATTGTTCACAGCAGCGGTGAAGGACACGTCCCCCTCCCCATCCTACCCCTCAACTATAAATAGCCTCCGGTGCTTTTACAGTGTGTGTCTGTATTTGTGTGTTACAGTCTCCTTCAGAGATTTACCAGACTGTTTATTAGAAGAAGGTGAAAGAGACAGAAAGAGAGAGAGAGGGGAAAATATGAGAGAGAAATTGAGCAAGAAAAAAAAATGGAGCTGAGAAATTTAGGAGAAGGACAAACGAAATGAATAGACTAAACACCTGACCACAGATGAATCGTAACTTTGTGGTGAAAGGCTACAATCTGTCTTCATAGCTTGTTAAAAATCCTCTTAGTACAAATTTTGCAATGGAATGTTAGAGCATCTCCAGCAAGGTGAGCCTCGATCTTGTTTTAAAGAGTCAGAACCCAAAAATACACCTTCCTAGGAGTGAACCTAGAGGGAATTTCTCCAAATCTTCATACGTGAGCCATTCAGAAACTTGTTAGGAGTTGGAGCTTGTTTAGAAAGGGAGCCTGAGGCCTGAAACTAAGTGCTCATTTTAGCTGTGGGAAAGTGTAAGAGACATCTGCGGAGTTGTCAGGTCAGCAGAGGTATATAGTTGGATCTTGCCGGTGTCATTTTCCAAGCACAGTTCACTTATTCATATTGTATGATGATGCAATAAAACAAACCACAAAATACTCAGTGATGGTCACAAGCACATGACATTCATGCATCTTCTTAGCTTGTGAAATGTAAACAGTATCCAAAGCTTAAACTGGAGCATATATCAGCATGTGTAATGCCCGAAAACCACACAATAATCTAGTCGATCAATCAATTAGTTTACTTTGATGAGCAAATTCATTTCATAGTTTAAGTCATTTCAAAAGGAAAACGATCAACCCTTCTTAGGTTGCAACTTCTCCAGTGTGTCATTTGCTGCTTTTATCTGTTTTATATCATTGTAGCGTTTTAAACTGTTGATCCACAAAACGAGACATTGGAGGAGGAAGATTTATCAATTTTAGACTCTTGGAAACAGTAATAGGTATTTGTACTCTTTTCTGATATTTTCTAAACCAACCAAGGAATCAATTCATCAAGAAAATAAACTGATGATATAAAAGATCTCTTATAACTACTCTGCTGCAAACTACCACAGCTATTTATCTGCTTTGACTTGCTAACCAATTCAACATAAAAATGGAAAATTATCAATTCAAAGAGTACATGCAAAACCTTCAACTTCCAGGCTGCCAAGGCACCGTGCATTTTTAACCTCTGTATCATCAACTACAGCCACAGCAGGTCATTTCCCCTAAGATCAGCAAACACAAAGAGAGAAAAGAGACTTTTGACTCACGCTAATTGAAGACAGAGGCCATTGTCCCTTCCCTCATGGAGGCAAGGAGCTCAGGATCTGTTTCAATAAATTTTTACTGAACAAACAAAAATGCAGAGCTGAAATTCTATGTCAGGATATGTGTACCCAATAGAAGGCGCAGGTTAACTAATAACACCTGGTGGAGAGTACATGCACAAGTCATGCTTATTTATACCTCTTTATACCTCTTCTAATTTATATTTTTGCTAGAAATATTTTACAGTTTCTCAAAACATTTATTTCACAGCTATAGCTACTTGTTACTCTGAACATTGGAATTTATATTGAAATATGGGATCAGCATATAAAATTTTAGAGATCCAACTACCTAATAGTAGCCTGTATAAAGTAATTAAAATTGCCTACATCTCACCTAATAGGGAACCTTTACTGAAGTCAACTTTTGAATACAGACTTAAACTTGTAATGGAATTTGTCTGCATTTACATGCTATATTGGTAGTTTTGATTAACTCAGAATACTAATGGCTGCATTTCATTTAGGTGTACTGGTTTAAGGGCTTCTGTCATGTGCGTTTTGGCTCATTGGTGGGAATTCCTGGATACTCAAATGGAAAGGATCCACCATAAAGTCATTAGTTCCACCTGTTCTTTCCCTGTTAAAGAAGTTACACTGTCTTCTGTGAATAAGGTAAATTCTGAGATATTTTATGCTTTAGTCGTGGTACTTTATTTGAGATTTAATCCTTTACCTACTAGCTTTCAGGGCAAATATGGTACTTTTTACTCCAGCACATTTATGTTACAGGTTTAACTACATTACAGGTTAAGACTTTTAAGCCTCTAAACACCCATTATCCACCCACACAGGCGTTTTCACTCATGTTGCTGGTTAAGAACTTTTCTCAGGAATGTGCGGGCATGAACAGACTACACTTAATTGACATCTCCCAAGTCCTTCTGCTTAGTTTGCTTTATCCATCAGAGCAGCACACTTTACACTCTTATAATTGGCTTTGCTCCATTTGGCCATGCCAGCATGCCACTTAATGTATAGCAGCAAGAGCAGGAAAAACAGTTAAAATAGGGAGCAGCTGGCATATGAAGGGGCAGGTATAATCTCTATGAGCTGATAATCAACAGCAGCAGGTAGTGGAGAGCCTGTGGTGACCTTCAATTTAATCTTTTTACATCTTATTAAGTGAAGGCAAAGATAGTATTTTTTTCCAATTAGTTTCACCCACAACAAGCTGTGGAAAAGTCTTTTTTAGTGTCTTTAAGAGGTATTTTATATTGAGCAAATCTAGCCGATATTACCTAGATGGTTTTCTTTTTTTTTTTTAATCAAAGTGACAGTGACAGCTAATTTTAAAAAATAAAGGGAGTCTTGGTTTCTGTCTCTTCCCTGAGGAAAGCATCACTTCATTTTAAAAGGGGGCACATTAGACAATGCCCCAACCTCTTCAGATCCACCCCTGGTTTCCCCACAGTGGATCTGTGCGTAGGAAACTCTCTGTTTAATCTTTACCTTAAACTCATCAAATCAGTGCTGATTGTCATACCCACCAGTCTGTAATCATTATAAAGGCTGCTATACTCTCACTGTCATATTTAATCGTTTTGATGCCTCCCTTTTCTCCTATTATTTCCATTACTTTGTCACAGCTGTTTATATGTTGAGAGCGTCATTCTAGTAACTTTGACTGTTGAAGTTGACAAGGCCTGTAATGACTTAAAACACGCTTTACAATCAACATTGATTGTAGGATTACGTGATATGACTCGACCATTCACTCAGACTGTTGATGAGTAAAATGGTCAGATGGTGTCAGTTTTGCTACAGGAACATGGTAGCAAACAATGACAAGTTGTTTATTTCTCATCAAAGCTTGACCCCCTCGCTGCAGGACTTCTTAAATGCTTGCACCCGAGTAAAAAGTAAACTATTTTCTTGTGAAATGTAGTGGAGTAGAGGTATTTAACATCCCACGCTGAGGATTTCCAATTGTGGTCATGAAAATTGGTTATTAGGTGGAAGTATTTCAAAAATCCATCAACATATTTCTTGACCCTGCTGTTCTTTACTTTTTAGTTCAGTAAAATTTCCCTCTCTCTCTCTCTCTTTTCAGGTTTAGAATCTTCGGTGTCTCTCTGCCGTCCTTTGAGCGGTACTCACTGTACTGGTTTGAACTCTGCCGCCACTGCTGGTTTGGAGCAGGTCTGTACTGCCCCAATATAAACCCACATGTTCCCTTCATTAGATCATTTACTTATTCAGTTGGATGATGCAAAACCTGGGAGGAAAACACGTGCTGGTTTATTTCACTCAGTAAATAACAGAATAAAGAAGTAAGGGCTTTACAAGAATATAACAGAAACTGTAAAGACGTTTTGGTCATTGTAAAAGCAAAATTTTGGCTCTTCATCAATTCATTTGGTAAATTTCATCACAAGCCTTAACATAGACAGAAATCCTAGCTTGTCAATAAATCAATAACTAAACATATTTATGATATAAAGTATATAATAAATCAAAACAAAATAATGTCACATACTGTATGTACCACCTGCTTGGTTCAGTGGCACAAGCACTTAGCCATGTCTTGCTCCTACATCAGGTATTTGTTCATCATCTGCCTGCTCCCGCCTTTGCTGCTCATGTTGTTTCACTACAGAAGTATCCTGCTGGTCGTTCAAGAGGTGAAGAAGAAGATAAGGTCACAGGTTGACCTTTGACCTTGGTGTACTGTGCATCGTCTGGCTCTGACATTAAGGCCTTCCTTTTGGTCGCTCTGCGTGTGTTTTTGTTTGTTTCAGGTCACTGGGATCAGCCGGTCCTCAGCTGAGCGGACAGAGGGTCATATCCTTCTGTCGGTTGTCGATGCCAGGTGATATCTAGGCGGTGCTCTTCTCCTTTGAATGGCCCGGCACTGTGCTGCCTGCAGGAAGAGATAAACTTTGAGCAAGTGGCCAAGCTGAAAACCATCAGGACTGAGATCCACCAGAATGAGACTTAGTGGCAGGCAAAAAAGTTAACATGGTGGAGGACTGTCTCATGTGTCACGTGTCAGAAAAAAGATGACAGCTCTAAGAAATCAGAGGAGCTGCAGAACTGTCTTGCCAAAGAGCAGGTATGGCTCAACAACGCGAGCGGGAGGGAAGAGGACATCGAGCGCTTCATTCAGGAGAATACTGTGCTTCAGGTACGCCACATCAGCTGATCCTTTTGATTTAAATAATAACTTGTTAGTCTTTGGAATACTCTTTTTATCCTTAGCTTTAAAATCAGAAAAAGAGAAGGCAAAGATGAAAAAAAAGGGGGGAAAGAAAGCAAGGAAGCAAAAAGAAAAGAGGCTGAAGAGGCAGATGGAAGAGAGGAAGGAGTGGGAAAAGATGGAGAAAGTTGAAAGAGAGGAGAGGGAGGAGAAGGAAAATGAGGAGAGAGAGAGGAAGGCAAAGAGAGAGGACTATTGCATTCATACATGATAGAAATATCACCCTCCAGTGGTAAAGGCTTAGTACTAAGGAAGCAGAGTTCAGGGGAGACAAGGTTTTGTCTTTAAAGGAAATTCCTCACCTAGTTAATCTGATCAAAGTGTTGATTTTATTATGTTATTCAGGCCCCACACAATCAAAATATTTACCATATTATCCATGTGTGTTCTTTTGATTGATTTGATTTCTTTCTGTTTGTGATGTCCTGCTCATTATCTGACTGCTGTCACAGCCCAGCTCCGGGATTAGGAAAGGTGGGGAGGCCTCACGTGAGTTGTAACTGAAATAAGCTTATTTTGCAAAACTCTAAGAGAAAGGAACTGAACACAAATTAAACAGGATGCAAGCAAGGGACAAGATAAAGTCTTAACCATTTAATCAGTTAAACTCCAGTTTCTACTGCTTCCACTAAAAAGGCATTACAAGTTACAGTTAGAAGCACTGCTATGGGACTTCTAATACCACAGCTGTTATGCTAGTTGTAATTTAGCTACTACTACTTAAGGTACTGCAACTGGACATGTCCATTTTCTTCAAGATGGTGACATGTGTACAGACATCCCTAAGACAATTTCAAATTTCTCATCTGAATAATGTAATACTGAATCGATCCCCAAAAGTAAATTTCTATTATCCTTGGGATCCCTTTCAAAAGGGGCCAAAGGTCACCCACAGCGCATCTCTTCTTGAGAGACTCTTTCTCAAGGGCACTTAAGCAGGGTAGCAGTCTGCGCTACATGGGGCTTGTTCAACATACTCTGAGTATGTGTGCGTGGAGGTATGTTGCCTACAGGACAGAGAAGTGTTTGTAACATGTTTTTCACCAGTATTAATAGTCGAAAGCTGTGTGTTGTACAGGAAGTGAAAGTCACGTTTTCATTGTAACGGCTCTCCCAGCTGTCATTCATAATCCAAAATCATTAAAACACACACACACACATTCTAAGTTAATCTCTTCCCTTATTACAGTTCCGGTTGCAAAAATGGGCTGTAAATAGAAGGATTTAATCTCACTCCACCTTCTCTGGCCAAATGACTATCAGCATATAAAATTCACAATATATCCAGCATCTCTTATTTTTTTTTTAAATCACTGTGAGGGAGGAAAAGCTGCACCAGTTTTCTTTGCAGAGACCTAGCACACGCTGGAGTAAGACATCTGACAACTAGTAAGCGATTAACCAAGAATACTGCTAATATCATCACTGGATGTTGTATGTTGAACACTATGTAAATCCTTTCATGTTGATAATGTTATAAGTTTTAAAGAACAGTCATTATCTCTATACAAATATTATCTTATGTGTTCAAATGTTTTTATTTGATGCTTTGCAGCCTAAATTATTCACATTTTTATTCATTATATTGCAGTTTATGACAATGTTTTTCCTATATCATACCAACAGTTGATTCAGGTATATATGTAGCAAAAGCTATCTTTTTCTTCCTCACACTCCACTGGACTTTTTTTGACCCAATGGAGGAGACCCAACCCCTAGGCAGTACATCAATATTAACAATATCAAGCATGGGGGCAATTTTACTTCAGAATCAGTACTTTAAGTGGGAATTTGAATGAAGGCCCTTTAGGAAAGAAAATTGACAAAAAAAAAAGTCTGTATTGTGGATCAATGTTAAAGCCCGTTATTCATTGCAAACATTTATTACATTTTTATGATGCAAACAACAGTAAGTCCAACCCTTGTTGGAACAGCTCATCACGTAGTCATTAGGGAATGAAAGAGACACAAAGGGACAGGGACAGAAAAAGTGTATTACGCGCAATTCCATTGTTTCCGTTAAAAAAAAAAAAACAAAACAAAAAAAACATGACAATCAACTCTCATTGTAAATTTTGGCATCTTCCTCCCTCCTGTTGTACTATGGAATAATGGTCATTAAAATCAAAAGAACAAGGCATGCATAATAGTTTCTGGTAATGCACATAGATCAAAGGATACCACTTATAAATACAAAATCCATGTACGATGTTTGTGTACATTTCATATATACATGGTCCCTTTCTTAGGTGTCATAGGCCTATCTACCTGTTCCCACTATGGGATTGTGTCCTCTGTTATCTACGCTTGGTCACTATATTCAACCTATAAAAAGGTCTGCGATGCAAAATACATCTATAGGATGAACTATTAATATTGACAATTACTAGATGTCACAACCATCTGTTTAGTCCTCCCTTCATCTCTTACTGCATGTTATTATCAAGCTATTCATTCATAAGCTTCATTTACTTAAATAGTTTTCTTTGCATCAACTGACCATTGTGCTATCTACACGATTCCATCAAACCTCGCTGGGGTCATAGCCAGTATCATTTTCTATTAAAATTCTCCTCCCATCATTTTACTACCACTCCATGCTTCTCTTTAAAAAAAAAAAAAAAAGGGGAGCCCACAGTTTACTTAGACCCATTCAATGTCTCTGTGCCTGTAAGATAGAAGTCTGGAACAAGATTATTTTAACTTCCAAGTAACCTAAAGAAATTGATCACTAAGATAAATTGCCCTGATCCATTTTAATAAATGGACCAGTGGACTAGCCACACATCTATAGAGAGGGCTGTATACTTGGCCGCACATTTTATTTATTGAAATCATGTAGGAAAAAAAAAAAGAAAAAAGGAAAAAAAAAAAAAACAGGACAAACCATAACAAAGTGATTAAATACAATATCGAATGAATGTCTTTACTGTGTAAAAAAAAAGTGTACTGCGATGTATACAACTATGTTGCTCTCTGTCATTGCTCAAAAATGAAATGAGGAGGGGGAAGAGGGGCCAGGGATTTTGATACATGAACAGATTTACAGTTATAACGCATCTTCTATCATCACACTCAACAGATGGCAGGAAGGGAGGGCAAGAGGGCAGCATACAACAGACACAATATAGAAAAGATTCATCCGTTTGAATTTGAACACCTTTTGCTGTGGAACCAATGCTATGTTGCTCTCTTAGAAAAAGAAAGAGAGATGGAGATGAGTGTGTATTTGTGTATGTGTGTGCACGCGCATACAGATATGAAGGCTGTAAGTGCGGAACCAAATGTTCGACCAATAAAAGTCTATTGGGATCAAGTTGTACTGGTTTCTCTGAAGGTGGAGGCAGACTTGTTTAACCAAACATGGGGCTAAGTATGATGGTACTGGTGGCAATGGTGGGCATCTTGAGTGGTTGGGTTTAGCGCCCCCCTGATGGTGGTGGTGGTGGTGTTGGTATGTTATGGCTGCTTGGCTTCTTTAGTCGATGTACTGGGAGAGCCAGCGGAAGCCCTCACCGTAGCCCTGCCTCTTCAACACACTGCACATGAACACCTCCAGTGGTCTTGTGTTCAGCTCCTTCATGGGAATGTTACCCTGAGAGAAAAAACAGGAAAAAAAGTCAAATTAAATCCACCTTTTAAAATTAACATTCTTGTATCATCAATTGATTCAGTCTAAGATACTGAATTTTTTTTTTCCAGGTAATATACAATAATCCTGACCTCTAAACATAAAACTAATAAAGTCCCAAATCGACTTCTGTGGCGCTGCGAGTTTGAAGTTGTACATTTAAATCCAGAGGAAGCTCTGGGTTTAAATACATTTCTCTTCCCCTAAAGAAAGGAACTCATGAAGGAATAATAAATACCCTGCATACTAAAACTTGCTATTTGATCGTTTTTGTAACACTTCAGCTTACAAATGGAGCAAGCACTAGTTGTATATTTAACCAGGACTGCAGGAACGTTAACCTATTTTGACCCCATAACTGAATAACTTTTCAGTGCCAGTGTATTTGGGTGAAGGCTCATCCTGCAGTAGTCTATCTTTGGCTCTTCATACAGTCTTTTCTTTAGTCCAGCCTCTGGTGATGTGATATTTTTCATTTTCAAATTCTTAGGATGTTTACAATCAGGTATAACATACTGTCCTGACTCATAACTGCTGTGTCTACTTACCTTTCCTGTCGTCTGTCCATACAATCCAAAAATTTCCCTCAGCTTCTCCTCGCTGATGGCTTCTGATCTGTCGATCTTGTTGCCCAGAATCAGGATAGGCACATTTCCAATGGTCTCGTCTGTCATTAATGCCTGGGAGGGTAGACAGGGTAGACATGGTATCACTATTTGGCTTTCACTTGTGATGATAGAGAAAAAAAAGTCTACCCTCAGATACCATCTTACAAATTAATCTGTTTTTTGTGAGTAATTTTAATGTACTTAAACTACTAATTCCCTAAATTTTCCAGAATCACACATGGGTTATCCCTAAGAACTGTAAGAAGTGGACTGAATTATATATGTAAATGGTAGAGAACAATCGCATGGCTAGGTTTTTAGTATTGTGATGAGTTGGGCCCACTAATTCAACTCACAAAAATGTCATCAAACAAGGCACTGTATTCCATGAGCAACTGTGAGTACGGATATTCATACATTTGCCTCATCTGCAATGGATTCCTCTCTGCACAATTACTAACATTTTGGCTAAAAGGTTTGACTTTAGGGAAAGAAATAAAAACCTTACTAAATTTCTGAGCCACTGACACCTACAGTAAGTTGACTTCATGTAGTAGTGCTGAGGTTTTTGTTTTGCTTTATGTGCAAACATAAATGGCTTTATTACAATTTTCTAACTTAAAAAGGCTATTTGAATACTGTATTAGGACTGCACAGCTAACATATTGGCACAATTAGCAGATTTTTAAAATTAAGAAAAAGGCACAGATTAAAAGGAAATTACAAGATTACAAGCCAATATGAGATACCTATCACTATCTCATATTGGCTGGTCCCATAGACACCGGCAAACAAATAAATAACCAAGTATTTGTATTTTAAAATTATGGGGAGTTCTGAATATTATCAAAAGCACTGCTCGACAATGTGATGGTGACCAAACAGGTAGCAGGTACTTACATCAAGTTCTGCTTTTGATTCACCCAATCGAATGTGATCCGCACAATCCACAAGGAAGACGATGCCATTAATGGCAGGGAGGTAGTTTTTCCACACTCTGCGGGCTATATGAACAACGCACAAACACACACAAAAAACCCAAAACAAAAAAAACAAACAAATATGAGATCTTTAAAGTCTTGTCTGTCTACCAAATATATATATTGTATTGTATATTGTATTGGCCTTATGTTAACAAGATAGTTGGTAGGAGAGAATTTCTTTGATTCACTACAGAAACTGCATGCTGCTTTTTCCCCACGTTGCCTGAAGGAAAACTGCTTATATTCCAATAATTTTAATTCCAGATCATATCGTCAGTCCAAAAGTTGTATTAGATCTTCAATAACACATAACCTGACCAACTAAACCCAAATACATTAGTACGTTAACCACATGCACACACCTTGTGCGTGGCCACCAAGGTCGAAGGTGGTGAAGGTCATGCCAGCAATTGTCAACTCTTCCGAGGCTGGTGGAAAAAAAAAAAAAGGAGCGTGAACAAATTTGAAAAATTCAGTACCTCAAAAGCCACTGACACAAAGTAACTTAGTGTATTTACAAATGTAAAGCATGAATAAATGTGTCAAAAGGATGTGCCCATTCAACAGGACTGTTTGAAAAATGTTCCTTTAAAAATGGATGACAAATGTCAGAATAATCAGCCTTGGTTTGCATGGATTGCTTTCAATACGCTACTGAGTGAGCATGTGTAATTGTGCATGTGAGAGAGAGTAGTACACACTCACTTGGATGTAAAGTTGGCACATGCTGTCCCAATCTGTCATCTTTGAGCATGTGCAGTAGTGTCGTTTTGCCAGCATTGTCCAGGCCAAGAAATACTAACTTGCCGGATTTCTTGTACAGTCCTAAAAGCAAAGCCATAAGCATTTCAGAATGTAAGCCTGTATACTAGAAATGTTTTTAGACTATTATGAAATGAGAACAGTGGCTGTAGTCCATCTACTGATTTTGGTATTCTCTAATCTCTACTTCACATTATTAATGTTAAATGAAACAAAAAACAAGCCAAAAAAAATAGAAAAAATTAAGCAGGGGTTGATTTGTTTTTGATTGATTGGCATTCCGTTATATTGATTAAACTCACTATTTTTCACTGTAAAACCACCTTAAATAAAAAGCACAAAATACTTTGTGCTTTGAAGGGAAACCGACAAGATTTTACTCTCATTGTTAGTTCCCACAGATGAGTGTACTACCTTACTTCTTCAATTCTGTTGAAGATTACAAGGCCATGAGTTTACAACCCTCTGAGTCAGCGTTGACTTACCCAGTGGTTTTGTGAAATTTTTGACTGAGTCAGCTCAAACAGATATCATCATTACTCACAACAGCACTATGCAACCTGTCTGACAGGGAGAACAGGAACGACTGCTTCACAGGAGCAGCTCTGACACAGAAACTAGAACAGCACATGCTGGGAAGAAGAGCAGTTTGTATACGTAACAAGATTTCCAGCAGATCTGAAATAGACACTTTCATCACAGGCAAATTTAAAAGGCTTTGATGAAAAATCATGTCTGGTTTCTGAGAGACATTTCTAGAGCTGCGTTCAACCAAAGGTCAACCGAAATCGTACCAACTCTTCAACTAATCAATTGGTCCCAGGGGGAAAAAAATCTGCATGTTATCTCATGATTAACTAAATTTGCACAGTGCACTTAGTGCACTCCACCTGGCAGCCTTATTAGCCTAAATGAATTATAAATAAACATAAAAAGATATTTTAATATGCTGCAAACACTTTTATCCTAATTATTTTATACTGAAATAATAACAACAGACTCAGAGTCAACCAATGTGAACCTGTCCATAATCATATGATTTCCAAAAGTAGAACTATATCAACTGATGATCCCAGCACACAAACTATTGAGGAATATACACTCAGATTTTCAAGAGTTAAACACAAAAGGTAATGGAGTATCCTAACGCAGATAAGCAAGCCAACCGTTTTTAGATGATATGTAATATTGATTGTTGTGCTGAAGACTGCCGTCCCTCCCACAGCCGCAGTAAATAATTGATTGTCGCTTTTCTTCTTATGAGATCCACCCTGGCGATTGTCTGACCAATGAGAATTTGGTCAGACAACCAAATGACCAGTTGACTGAGAGCGTACAGCCTTGGACAGTTCTTGTATGTGCCTTTATTACATATACCATTCAGTGGATGCTTTTAGCTGAGTCACTTTACAGGAACATAAGTGGCATGTGTGGCCTGACTGGGAACAAAACCTATAAGCCATCTTGTGTTCGTGCTCTAATCAAGATGCTATAAAGACTTATTCAGGGCTGAATGTAAGTCTTCCCTGCCACAATATGTACTTTCTTGCCAGTAGCAGGTGGCAGTGATGGTGACTTGCTTCAGCCATTTTTGCATTTTAAAGACAAGAGTTTAGAATACGCCCCTCCGGGCAGCACTAATTTTTCAACCTCCTGTGTTGGACCGAGGGCAGATTGAAGCTACTGTGACTTGCCATCGAAAGGTGACAAGACAGGCTGGCCAAGCTGGGGCTAGCTGGTTAGCATGCCAACTCCAGTTACTTGCTCTATATGAAATCAACACATACGTTTATTCTGTTTGCAAAGACCAAATGCATTGTTGTTTTTTTAGCTGAAGATGTTTGGTGCACCAATGATATATGTGTATGAAATTTTAAGACAACAAAGCCAGCTAACAGGATTTGTAAGACTTTTATGTGTTTGCCTATGAGTAACTACATCTACTAACACAGAGATCATCCCTTGAGTAAGCTGCCTTCAATGTAGCCTGGGACTTATTTGTGTTACCACTCAAAAAGAATGTGGCAATATGCCGCACAGACCACCTTCGAAAGTGGTCTGAGCGATGTGTCCCCAATGTGTCCTCAATGTCCACTTGTGATTGGATAGCCAAAAATGCATGTTAATGCCAAGCCTGAACAAGGCCATACACCTTTAAGAAGTGGTGCCTGTTGAACCACCAGAGGGTTTGTGTTTCAGATTATTGTCTGCAGGCAAAAAGTAAACAAAAGCTTCTAAAAAACCCAAAAAAACCCTCTTTTCTCTTCTTCCTCCTATCATTTTCTCCCACAACATGAATACATTTCTAGGGATAAGCCGTCTACTGTGCCCACCAGCCTTAACCCTGCTCTTCACTGAACAACTGACAGACTGATAGAATGGTAGTTGTAACATCTAAACTATACCAACTCTGTAATCTTTAAGCCTCCAATACCCAATTCCTGTTTACTGTAAGTTAGTGTGTTTGATCACCAGTACTCACCTAAAAACTGTAGTACGCTATTGAAACCGCTATAAATCCAATCAAATAGGAATGACATATCCGGAGCTGTTTAATCCTGAAAAACAACAAATGGGGAAAAACAGAGGTAAGTAGACATGAAGACACACAGAGTGCTGCCAAAAAAGAGGGTTAGGGATATGTTATTTTAGTCTTAATATCTATCATTAAATATAGGAGGTGAGCAAAATTGAAGCAATTTAGAAGCTGTCTAATGTTGGTACCTTTTTCCATTACTCTCCCTCTAAATATTTATTAATAAAACTTACTCTTTATCTATTTTCTATGCAGGTTGTCAGTTACATTACACAGTGTCTCTGTTCTCATGGACAGAGGTATTACCTATACTGCACAATATGCACAGAGAAATGAGTGTCAGCACTAAACCGCTCTGACAGGAAGGGAGGTTTGGATGGTATCTTCAGCATGAACAAAATATTTAAGTTCAAATCATTTTCACAATAGCAGCATTTATGCGGCATGGCACACGTATAAAATGTTTGTGGAAAACACTTGATTAGGTAGGACAAGGTGTAATGCAAATGTTTAAAAAAGAGATAATGAAGATAAATTTTGGAAACTTCTGTACATATCTGGTAAGATTGCTTTTTATCATATATGTTTGAAAACTGTTTGAAACTGAAACTGGTATTCACTTCATTACATTTAGATCTTGTTATCTATGTTGTCAAACCCCCAGAGCCTACGGGGAAAGTACCCTAAAACCCCAACAAATTCAGAGAACACAATTAAAAGTAAGTCAACAACAGGGGACGGACAATAATGAGATCCAGCATCCTTCACCACAGACCTCAAAAAAGTGACAGCACTGGGTCCTATGAATATGAAGCCTGGCTAAATGAATCAGACAGCTATTGGTGACTGGTGATAAGAACAATGACTGGCTTTCTACAGCCAATGATTATCTTGTTCCGGTAGGAGTCTTTAGACCGGAGTACAGAAGTTTCAAAGCACTGATCACAAACCAGCTGACAGCTCCTCAACAGGCAACATGATTCAACACAAGCCATTTGCAATTTCCTCTTGGAAATGAAGTGTAGTCTTAGCCTTTCAAGATAAGCTAGCCAGATTTTATTTTGATCATAACATAATAGATGTGAGATAGGACATGCTTCAACAGAGCTAAGTCAAATTCCCATTAACTTGCTACATGCAACAGCTTGTTATTTCTTCCTAAGAAAAACTCTTGTTTTGGTAATTAGTCGCTCTAGTTCAAACAAGGCCCCCCTTTTAAGCTACATGTGATAAAATGCTTCATTAGGTATCGTCTGAGATCTGAGAAAAAAGGGGCAGAAAAATCTAACATACTTCCTCTCTCCATAGCCAAAGAAATACCTTTTATTTAAAACAAAATTTCTCCCCCATGAAATCATGATGTTTGATCCATTGAAGACACAAACATATATAGCGTTATCCAAATTCATCAAATTTACCTTGAGTGTTACAGAGGCACCAAACGAGGTAAACTGGTGCTGACCTCTAGTCCTTACATAACGTGCAAACAACTCTAGGGCTAAAGTATAAAGTAGCCAAAGGTCAAGACCACGCAGATACGGCAAATACAGCTGAACTAGACGTCAGCTGCTGCTACGTTTTAGTCCCATATACTGCCACTCCCACCCCCACTGTTTGCTATGACTCTGTGGGCTTTACAGTCTGATGCTCCCACGTGTGGCGTGATGCAGCTGTGAATGTCGAGCAGATTGACAGTAATATATACATGTGGGTTTTAAATAAGAATTAAATCACATTAAAGTAGGGCTGCAACTAATGATTGTTAAAGTATCAATTAATCTTCCAGTTATTTTCTTGATCAATCGTTTGGTCTATGACACATCAAAAAACAGATAAAAAAAAATTCCATTAAATATCTTGTTTTGTACAACCAACAGTCTCAAACCAAAAAAATATTCAGTACACAATCATATTACTATAATGTGAAACAAAGAGAATCGGAAAACTCAAATTTAAGGAACCTGGAACTAGAGATTGTCTGATATTTTTGTTTGAAAAATTATTTAAGATTATCAAAATGGATGCCAATTTATTTCCCTTAAAAACTAATCAATTAATAAACTAATGACAGCTCTACATGATAAAAACGTGTGACAAAAATAACTGGCTGCCAGTTTCGGATTTTTGGAAGTTTAATGAAAGAATTTGGCTCAAAAAGCCGAAAGAGCTAAACTCATCATCACTGAGGAAACTGTTGTGAATTAAATCCATCAGATCAGCTAATGAGCATTGTTACAAGCGTATTTACTCAAAACACCAAACTACACGTGTTGACTGTTTAATGTCATAACTATCCACCTTCTGAACTAATTCTTCAGTGTCGAAGAAGGACTATTATTGTTCCCTCACACCCGGATAGTGAGGAAGACTTGGAAATGTGTTCTTTATGTAAACATAACAGCGCTATTTAGGAAATCTGCTGTAGCTCCATAACTATAACGTTAGACACATTTTCTCCCTTTCAGAGACATTGTCTCTGTCGACTCCCATCTTCTCAGGCATCCCCAAAAGCAGGTTTTGTAACCTCGCACAGATACCATGAGAAAATTCCAAAAATCCAAAATATATTTAAGAGACAGGACGCAGTTTGACTTGGCTGTCAAACCAGTCCAGTTATCACAGTTACCACTGTCAACGTAGCAGCGAAGTTAGCTAACATTAAGGGATAACATTATAAAGACGATTGATGCCCGCTAGGTTTCGCTTTGGTAAAAAAAAAAACTAAAAGTGCCCAAACATTGGAATAAGAGCAAGTCAAACCAAAGTTAGAAATATATCGTGAAGTCTAATTTTATAAACCTTGGGTGAGGCCAGCTAACAGGCTGGCTAGCAGGAAGCTACTAGCTACGTGTCATATTCTCCAAGAGGCTACGTTGCATCGAGGGGTTACTGACTGCGTTAGCTAATTAGCAGTTAGCTAGAGAAATACTTCGCCGACGTATTAAGAATAGCAGAGATGTTTGATAACGTGACATTTCCCTCTGACTAACAAATGTGGATTTTTTAAAGAAAAGCATATAAACAGCGTCTCGACCTGAAATTACATCAAGCCAGAAGCTCGTTGATAATAAGAGAGTTAGCCAACTTGATATTAACAATGCTAACGTAGCATCGTTAGCAGCCGGGATAATTTGCTAGCCGGAGAAGCCGACCGCACACGTACTACTCTTTTCTCATCATCGGGGAGAAAATGCATCAAAAAAAACTTACTCGTTATTCAGTCGTAGATTTAATTACCGAGTGCGATCGCTCTTATACTCATGTAAATCGGCCTCCCAGTCAAAATAAAGAGAGCTTACGAGATGCCAGCTCTTCCTCTCCTTTTTCGTATTTTGTTACTGAGCCACGACACTGCAATGGCTGTCCAGCAACTCCCCAAAACTCTGCCCAGCCGCTTCCTGTTTATGTTTCACAATCATCTTTCCGGCGGGACAACTGAAATATACCGAGGGTAAAGACTTCTTCTGCTTTCACAATTTTTACACACGTATTTCAGCTTTTTCCATAAGATACGTCATTAAGGGGACGTATGACTGGTTTAAAGATCACACAAAACCACAAAAAAGGATTCTCCTGCTTTTATTGGCTGATAACAAAAAAAATGACTTTCTCGCTTGTGAAGTGATGAAAATAAGCTGGTCAGGGTTGAAAAGACTGACGGGATCAGGCTTCTTTTGTGGACGGTCGTTACCCCGGTGATCGTTTGGACACCGGACTGATACCGGCGGACATTTTACCGATCCCGCCACATCCGAGTAAACGCTGGTTGCGGCGAATGCTTCGGTCGTACATAAATTCAGAGACAGAAAACGGGCGAGTGGGTCCCGGCGCCTGGTTCCCGGTACGCCTGGAAAAAACGGAGCACCGGAGGAAGTGCCACGTGTACACACTGCGCATGCCCGACGATTTTTACGTCGATCCTGCTGGGTGATCCCGACTTCCGGCGAAAGAGGAGAAGCGTCTCACACGGTCGCTCCGACAAGGCCCCGTCGTCGCCAAACCCGTACCTGGTTGAACCGGGACCTCGCTGAGAGCCATGGCCCTGTGATCGGCGAAAAGAAGAAAGGAAGCCAAGTCAGCTACTTGACCTTTTTTTCTTTTTAAAAGAAACGAGGAGACGTCGCCGTTGACGACGTTTTTGACAAAACGCCACATCGTCAGAGCCGCCGGTTTGAACGTTACCCCGCGACTGCCAGCTAGTTAGCTCGCTAAAGACGTAGCTAGCTACCCGCCGCCCGAGCACCTCTAAATTAGACCCTGGTGTCTGTTTCAAGATGTCAACCGCCGGGTTCAATTCTCAGAATGGGACGGGGCAGGCGTATGCGAACGGTGAGTAACGATTAAAGTTACGGTAAAACGAGTTAAAGGCAGAAGTAGCTATCGACGCATCCCACAAGCTATCACTAACAGTAGGTGTTGGATCTTGTCTCTGGGGCTTTTTGCTAACAGTTGGCTAACTGCTTAGTAACGCTGTAACTTAAGGGAGCCAAGCAAGAGCGAGCTGTCAAGTGTAGTTATGCCGGGATAACTGCGGTTAATCTTGACCCGTGTTACCCTACTGACTTAGGATGACCAAAATAGCTGCTATCGTTAGGCTACACTATATACAACTATCGTGCTCACAGAATTTAGCCAGTGTTTGCTACCTTTGGTTTGTTGAGGTGGCAAACTAACAGTTTGACAAAACTATGGGTGAACATTCATCATAACATTTAAGCCAAAAGTAAACACCAAACATAAATGCGAATACGTGATCGTCCTCTTAATTTAACACTCTCCTATCAATACGATCAGTTAGCCAGAACTTTTCCTATAACCTTTTAAAACACCTAACGAGCTTTGGCTGGTCATTTGGCATTTTTCTTGTGTAGATTTATTTCCATGGAGTGATCTCATTTGCAGGTTTATTAGTTTCCTTATTGTTGTGCAATACAGTTTTTTAGCAGGCGAAATTGCTTAGAGTTGTTTGCGTCGTAAGTTTTACTGTACATGTGGCACATTGGGGATGTTCCAGATGTGTTGCTGCAGCGCTTTCTCCAGACTCAACCAAATTCTTCCTTCAGTTTGAGATTACACACATTACCAGTGGGTTTCCATGGCCCCTGAGGGAAAATAATCTAAATGCAGTCAGTGACAGCCGACAAAAGTGTGATTGTGTGCAGTCTTCAGCAGTGTTTCTTATCAATGCATGTGATTGAGCTCTCTTTTACTGTGCAGATGAAGCAATTGCAACCTGAGTGTAAAATGCATCAGTTGGGTTTTACAGTGCTGTAGATAAAAGAATGCCTGAAACTCCTGGAGGACTTGTCACTAAAGGATATTAATCCAGGTTTGATCAATCTTCAAACAAAGTGTTTTCTGAAAATAGAATAAGATCATGTAAACATGCCGCTAAAGTTGAATGAGATGCGTTTTCAGAACAGTGCTTGTAAATTAATTCTTATCATGGGATGTCTTTAAGGACATGAAAAAATCAACTGGGTTGATAAGTGATTGTAAAGTGATTAGTATGTATGTAATTTATATCTGGCCAAACCAAATCCTTTTCATATGTCACACATAGTTTTCATAACTGCTGTCCATAATATAGGAAAGCCATAAGTCTCATGCATAAAGACCAAAGGCAACTGTACTGAACCTAGCTACCACTGGCTCACAAAAGCTCAAACTTTAGGGTGTTTTATCTTTTTCAATTTACATTTTGTAGCATATTCCTCTGAAGACAATAATATTAAAGGTTTCCTTGACTGCTTTATTTGTATACATCAGCGATGTTAAAGATATCATTCTCCACTGTTGATCTATATCCTTACTCATATTAGGCATTTGATAATAGAGAAATGTAGACAGCTGTGCTGGCAGTACATAATTGAGATGATAAAGATGCCTTTTTAATAAATGCAATATCCCGCTTCCCCCTGGAAAGCTCTCCTATTTGAACAAAAACAATCCATTATAGGGTTGGAGTTAAAGATCTCCAGACAGACATTAATCAAATGCTCACTATTTCAAACCTTTTTTAAAGTAATGTCCATTATGATTTACCATTCAGTGGGTTGATTTGTTATTGGCTGAGAGATATGATTCCACGTCAGCCTCTTGCTGATTGGATAGGAGCAGTAACTGACTAGGGGCTTTAGTTCTTAAAATTTCCCTGCTCCTAGGAAGGGCAAGATTTATGCTGGATTATGTGCCTTCATCTATCTTTGCCCATTGAGAAGAGTTGTTTTCTAATCTCTTCTCACTATGCTGACTTAGCTCAGCTCCCAGTAATGTAGTGATGACTAAGTGGATAGTAGTGAATCTGTTTGTGTTATGTAATCATTTAGGGTCCAAGCAGCAGTATGCCGATGCTGCAATTTAAGTACAGATGCCTGATAGATCATCATATAGGTAACACATTGTGAATTGGCTCTAATCGATTTCTTTGTTTTTTCCCACTGAATATATTTTAAATCAGTTTTTTATTGGCAAAATCTTGCATAATACACTATGTATGACACCATTGGTCTTGGTACTTACATTGACATTTGGGAAATTGAGAAACAAGATGCCATATTTTAGTCTGGTACCTACAAAATATACTAACAAAGCATTGTAACTGTGCAAAAAAATTTCTCTGTTTTACTTCTGTGATCAATAAAATAAGGCCAGACTTGGCTCAGAGCCCCACACTCACTGTTGTTGAGGACAGATCATGTTGAATTAAATCCAGGTAAAGAGATTAGACCCTGGGCTGTCAGTTCATTGGTCATTTGGTGGATCTGAGGGATTTTCCCTTGGTGTTCTTGCTACTACCATTAGTGTGCCATCTGTGTTTTTTATATATCTTTTTGAACAGATTTAAAACCAAGGATTTGTTTTAATTAAGAGGCACTTGGATCACAAACAAAGGTCTTTTCCAGACATGGAATCTGTAACACTGCTTGCTTCATCTCTTTGGGAAGCTAATGGCTTGGCTTTCAAGCGTTCAAACATAAGGCTCTCATACAGAAATGGTTCATAATGGCTCTGGTCAAGCATGAAAAGACAGTAACCTGGTGAGCTACCACCCTTTTGCACATTTTGGCATTGGGTACACAAGAGGGGGTCCAACAGCCTGTTGTTGACCTCAAAACAGTGACAGCACTGCTGGTGAACAGTTTGAAAGAAAGAAGAATGTTCAACATGAAGTTGACATGTCAAATTGCTGGAGCATTTTAGCAGTGCATGTCTGAAAAGGCCTCAGTGTAATATTGATGATTGGATGTGTGTTGTTTGGTAAAAAGAAATCTGAGATAACTTCAAGTACATCAACCTAGTGCTGTATTTTTTTTCTGGCCTCCAGGTCCATCACAGAATCCAGTTGCCCTACAGCAGCTGCCAGGGATCAGCTATGGCACGACTCACCAACAGACCTACAATCCAATGCAAGCTAAAGCTCCCGCACCCACCGGCCCTGGACTCTACCCCTCTGGGGCATACCAGTCCGCTCCCCCAGTCAGCTCCTACCAGCCTGGCCCACCACTCACTTCCTACCCAGCTCCCCCAGGCCAGCCACTGTTGACCAGGCCTCCAATGGGAGGTCCTCCATCCCATACCCCTCCTCAGTCTGCCAGCCCAAGCCCTGGTCCCAGGCTGCCTTTTGCACAAGCCACACCCCCTCCTCCTACTGCATCATCTAGTAGCTACTACCCAAACCCTCAGCAGCCACAGTCTATTGCTCCAACATGGCAGTACAACACAGTTCCCCCACCAATGGGGCAAGTCGCTTCCATGAGCACGCCTCCCCGCGGCCCTGTGGCAAATCATGTGAACCCAGCTCCAAGCTCGACAGCACCATCAACACTGTCATTGGCAGCTTACAGCACTGCGCCACCAGCCCACGTTTCCCACAGTGCTAGCCAGCCTCCAGGCCCTGGGATGCCCCCCACCTCTCTGCACGGATACACCCAGCCAGGTAGGAACACAAATGCTCCACTAAAAGCCAACCTTGTAATAGTCACTGTACAATCCAAATGCACAATACAGTTCTATTTTTGAATGAAGGATGAGATAATTACACAGGGATGAGGCAACAAATCTCAGATGTAGCAACTGAAAAGTTAATGATACAATTACTCCTTGGTTCAAATTATTAAAAAGAAGAATCTTCCCTTCAAGTTTCAATAAAATCAGACCAGTGAGCTTTAACCAATTAATCTTAAGGGTCCCCATCATTTAATCACTTTGATCATTTCAAAACATAGATTAAAAAGAGACTGTACTTTTAAAATTATCCTCCACTACCCCCTTCCAATAATTTTTCTATTGCACATTTCTTGTGTCTTCTGTCTTTCTGCTGTCATTGTCCTCTTTCAATGTGCAGCAGATATTCATATCTAGAATGCTGATATGTTTGAGTTGGACATTACCCTCTGCTCCCACGTTGAACATGTTGGCTGATTGCTGCCCCTGGCTCCCTCCCAGGCACAGAGATTAATTTACTCTGACTTTGTACAAAGTTCAAACAACAATTTTTAGTGTTACCAATGAGCTTCCTATGTAGCAGTATGACACGGCTTTTAGGCCAAATCCAGATTTTAATTTCAGTTTCTCATGCAGGTTGCATTGTTAAGTGATTGCTGTCTAATGATGATACGAACAGAAAGCAAACAACCATATTTCCAGGGGATTTATAACATTTTGATTGATGCAGGTAGTAGTTTAATTTTAATTTTATAATTTTAAGGTTTTAGAGTTTAATGTTTGTCCTCACAGAGAGGTAGTTAGCTCATACTCTCAAAAACAAGACCTTTTATCATGAATCTCAGTAACTGTGATTGCCAAAAATCATTTGCTAATTTATACAAAGATGATAGCAGTTGGTTGGGTAATCTGTGGCCACAGTGTCTGAATGATTTGTCATACCATTTTGTAAAATAACCTTAATATTTTCTTTTAAAGCTATCTTTAGTGTGTTAGTTCTGCATGAAAGTAGAGGTCACATGATTGCCTTAGTGTCTGTTAGCAGCAGTATTTCTCATTCTTACTCATAAGATTAGATTGCGAAATCCTCTTCAAATTCACACCACCAACAATAAGAATCTGCTTGAGTTTAGTAACCCTTTTGCCCAGCAGCACTATCAGGACACATCTACCCATTACAATGGTGAAAGTGAAAATGGTGAAGATGTACTGTATACTTTGTTGAATGTTTTCTTGTGTGACATGTTAAGCAATTCTATTGCATTCCAGTTTCTGATGCTGCTTTAAGAATACTAAATCTTGGCATTTTGATACACCATGTCATCAGTTAACTATAAAAGAACTGGTTTTGTCTATACCATACACACAAATGTTAACATGCCTGTTGTCTCTTATTAATCAAAAAGTTCATCAGTAGTTTATTTTGGGCCGGTTACATTTGAACTGGCTGGTTTGTAAGAGATGAACTTGGCTCTGTCACTGTTCTCACTTTGGCTGGCTATGGGTCAGTAGTGCCACCAGCTGTTGTCACCTCAAGTTAGATCTTATAATGTTACGCCTCTTAGATGCCTCATATCGGTCCAAAACATGATATGTGGCAACACCACTGAGGAGTCTTGTTTTACAAGACACAGTAACATTAACATAATTTTAGAAGTCATAACTCTGCCTAAATTACCTCACTGACAAGAGTTTTGCTTGAGATGATGGTGGTAGTTGGCAAAACTGTGTCATCATCTCACCACAACTAATGTTGAAGTGTTAAGTCAATAAAAGAAAAACAATTTAGCAACTACTTAGATTTTTGATCAATTTTCTAAGTCATATATGAAGCACAAAAATAGTCACCAGTTCCAGCTTTTTAAACCTTAGGATCTGCTGCTGTTTCTTTGTAGGATATTGCAAGGAACATTATTTGCCATTTTCTGATATTTTATACACTAAAAGAGTAGCCAGTTAATGAAAAGGGAAAATCAAAATGCATCTGTATTGTACATTAATATGCATAAATCTACAATGAAAATAATCATCAGATGGAGGCCTAACACGGTCTCTCTCACCAGGAAATGCACCCCCACCAGTGAATCCCATGGTTTCCCACACATACCAACCAAGCAGGCCTCCCTATGGACCCCCACCTACAGGCCCACCACCAGCCATGAAACCTACACCACCTCCCACTGGACCCCCAATGGCCAATGCCACACCTCCACCCCCCAAAGCTGATGGTAAGGTGTTTTTGTTTTTTTGTTTTTTGATTATTTGTTTTATTCTTTTAATCTTGACACAATTTTTTCATTAATGACAACCACTTTATATTTGTTGGAGTCAGAAGCTGGGCATGAGCTCTGCAACCTGATACTAGCCATTTCATTTCAGTGTGTTGGAATCAGGTTTACTTAAAGAAAAAAGGAAATGGAGGAAGTTTTTCCATGTAATATGTTGTTTTAGTGGAGTTCATTTTTCTAGAGAGATAGTGGTATGTTTTAACTAGGTTTGTAAGTTTGTGGAAGTGTTGGATGTCAAACGTAGTGCAGTACATTTTTCCCACAAATTAGGCAGTTATTATAGCAATGTGATGTTAATGAGATGTTTGAAGTGCAAACATTTTCTGAGTCTGTGCTGATTCTAAAGTATGAACCCTGTCTGTGGTGATCATGATATCATTTCACTTTGGGCCAGGAACTGTGTCGTTTTTACAAATCAGCCTTTTTTTTCTCTGATCACCTTCTGTTGTTTCCGTCCCTCCCCTCCTTCCTCTACATGCCAGCTCAGTGTGGGGCAGCTGTTAACAGCACTCTGTCCCCACCTGAGCCCGACTGCCAGGAGGGGGATATTGAATGTCCAGGTGTGGCCAAATCTATCAGTAGCTGTTAGATGCTGTGTCAGTGCTGTAGTTCTCATCTTGTCCTGTTGGTGCTGTTGTCCATTGTATCGAGGGATGCACTACTTCTTTTTCCATCTCTTAAGTTGATACCAAATATGAAGCGCCCCAGAATCACCTGATATTGAGCTCCAATCTTTTACTTATACAGAACAGTGCAGAAAATAATGGGATTAGTAATGAGATATTAGTCAAGATACTTGGCTTTGATCTGTATAACTTATGGAGTTATGTGTCTGGGTATTAGTGCTGCTTTAGTCCAGCAATTCTTTTAGTATCAGCGCATCCCTGATTGAAATATGTTTCTTCTCAGTATCATACCACTCATGTGACCTCTGATTAAACATTTTATAAGCACCAAAGTAAAAATATTTCCTTAAAACACCAAACATCAGTTTCCATCATCAACATCACTAGTATTGTTGATAATGTTATGGTTTAGTATCCTCTTGTGTCCATCTCACACTGTAGTTAATTTTATTCCATGTTCAATGTCTGTTGTTAGCACACTCGGACAGAAATAGTGGAAAGTGTCACTAAAATTACTCATCACATCTGTGTTTGCTTTAAAACAGGATCTGTGGCTGGTAATGGCCCCCAGGCATCAAACAGCTATAATCATGTTGACAACAAAATGGGTAAGGCCATTTTCTGCCACATATTGGTATCTTTTCTCACCAACTAGATGCTTGAGCTTTTTTAAATGGAGTTTCCACACATCCACTGATTGGGTAAAGGGTCCTCTTTCAATTCACATTACAGTTTTTGGAGACAACGAATTTCTATATTTTATTTCAAAATCTTTAGTCAAAAATCCCCTCCTCAGAATTTCTGTAACACTTTAAAATAGGACCTGTTGCCTTTATTTATTTCATGTACAAATGACTAAATACACAACTATCACAGCACATTGATCTCTGATAGTTCTGATGCAATGTAGCCAGTTACAAATCTCTTATTTTCTTAGGCTTAAAGAACATATCTGGCAAGTGTAAAAAAAAAACAACAATGAAATCGTCCCACAAACAACATCTTTATAGCCATAGCTGATATAGCTTATTCCTCTGTGCCATTGTCCTCCACTGTTCTCCACAAACTATTAAAAAACACAATCAGTGAGCTACATCTTTACACTGGGTAACATTCTTTCATTATCACGGAACACTGCAACTGTTGTTTGTTAATCCCAAGTACATTTGTCGTGCTCCTGTAAATACTTATCAGCCACAAAATGTGTGTTAATACACAGCTGTAAATAGTCCCCAGCATATGTATTATTTCCTCCTGTTTGAGTCCTGTTTGCTAAAAGCTTGAGTGCCCAATTGTTTTAATTAAGAGATGGACATTTAAAACATCAAACTACATATTTGTGACTTGTTTTTAAAGAATACCAACATCAGTAGAAGCTTTTTTCCCATGGAATTTTTCAACATAAAAAAATGGAGAATAAATGCAGCCTCCTCATTTATAAGGGTTCACTTTTTCAGTAAATCCTGCTACTTGGTTTATTTTCTTTTGTAAACCGAATTTATTTCTGTCCCCTTTTTCCTCCACAGCTGGTCTTCCCCAGCCTGGACCACCTGGTCGGCACTTGGGCCACTACCCCTCCCTCCCCCCGGGGTACCAGAACACCTCAGCTCCCCACAATGCCACCTCCCCAATGCACCCTGCGATGCAAGCCGCCACGCAGCCTTACACTCAAGCACCTCAGCCATACCAGCAGGTGGGAGGGAAGTCACAGCACTGCACTGGCTTTGTGCTGTTAGAGCATTTTTGCACAAATTCTTTTACACATGCAAATCCACTGCATCTATGTCGATATATATGGAAATGTTGTCATTGAGATATATCTGCATTTTTATTTTAATGCACTGTATATGTGGATTTGATGACACAATAAGGAGCAGTTGTTTGTACAATATGAAAGACCCTACATAAAGCTTGCTGAATTCTTTGTGATATACTTTTGTTATTTGCAGAGATAAAACACTAAAACAAATTTTACATTTGTGCCGGGAAATTATTTTTCAGGGATCAATTTGTTACGTTGGTGTGCTGATAAATCAGAGTGATTGCTGTTGGTTTTTTTGGTTTTTTTTGGTCACATAATGAAATGTAGTCCATGTGCGTAAACAGTTTTTGAATATTGAATTTTATTGTGGCTGTGCTATGACAAGATAAAAATTCTTAATATTAAATCCTTTATACTTTAAAGACAGGCAGTGATATCAGCAAACATCTGCACTAGTCGATCATGGCTGTCATATGTTATAGATAAATACATCAACTGAATAGCTTGTTGTTTTCCCTTCTCTTTAGCAACCTGGTGGCCTCGGGCCAGCCCAGCTCAGCCAGTCATTAGCAGCCATGAGCCTCCAGTCCAGCACCCCAGAGGCCCTGAGAGTGGTCAACCTGCTGCAAGAGAGGAACCTGCTGCCATCGAGTCCAATCCCTGCCCCAACACCCTGCCTGCCACAGGACCTGCAGAAGATTAACTGCAACCCAGAGTAAGCCATGGTGGACTAACACCAATAGCATTTGTCTGTCTTTAGTGGCTTTCATTTGATTATTTTCTGAAAAACTGATATTACTATGATATTAAGTATTTACTTTTAAAATTTTCAAAATACAGCACAGTTTTCTTTTGTTAAAAGAATTATTAAATATTCCTAAAGTGAGACTTTTTCCTTGTTACATTACTTCTTATCGTAAAAAAAATAAATGGTACCTGTGGTTTGATCACTAACTGTGCTATTGGACACATTTTTAAATAGGCATAAGCATTAACTTGTCCTTGGTGATGTTTCTAGACATAGATTAAACCCTCAGATGATCATTTATTTGTTTGTCCTTTCAAATAACCCAGTCACACACATACTGTGCTGGTACACAGAAAATACCAAAGATAAAATTCGCTCTCCTAATTCAGTTCAAGTTTAATGACTGTATGTGTTTGTGTGTCTCCAGGGTTTTCTGTTCTACGCTGACCAACATCCCTCAGACCCAGTCTCTGCTCAATAAAGCCAAGATGCCGCTGGGCCTGCTGCTCCACCCCTTCAAAGACCTCTCGGTAACATCTCAGTTCAATATTTAATGTGTACATGCATCAGTCGGTGCATGTAAATGAACTTAGAAACAGCCTTGTTTTTGTCAGCTCTCTTTAATAACTTTATTTCTTAGATGATATGTAAATGTGAAAACTTGATCACATTAGGGTATTAAGAGGAACATGGGACAGCCAAATATTTCTTTTTGTACACACCTTATCAGGTTTTTTATTCGTTGTAGCATATTAATGAGAAAGATGTCAAGCAGGGTGAAAGGATGAAAGAAAACATCATAGCAAGTTGCTTATTCCTCTGGTTTCTTGTTTGTTCTTGTTTTAACTAATAAATCTGAGCAACAAGATCCCTACAAAAAAATACTTTATATAAAAATTGATGATATACCTCTTTTCCCATGGCAGCCAGTGTTACATTTAAGCGATACACTTCAGGGCTATTTTTTGGGGTGCAGTTGGTCACTGCTGACTCACTGTTTAAGCACTAGGCAGCACATTGAGAGAACATTGCCATTTCTCTCAATAGCATTTTTTCAGAATAGGATCTGACTAAATAGGCCTTTGAGCAAAGTCTATCAGAATTAATTTGCGTTTGTTACTGTGTTAATTGAGGACAGATATTAGAGATTTGATGACACAATTTAGACAGCAAAAGAAAGTCTTTATTGAAATGCCAACTACGGTGAGCTGCAAACCAGAAAAGGAGTCTTCTCACACAATGGTTTGTTGGGTTTTTTATCCTTGCAGCAACTTCCTGTGGTGACATCAAGCACCATTGTCAGATGTCGGTCCTGTAGAACCTACATTAACCCCTTCGTTTCTTTTCTGGATCAGAGGAGGTGGAAGTGCAACCTGTGCTATCGGGTCAATGATGGTATGATGAATGAGATATTATCATCTTAAAGTGATACTGTAAGTGAGAATGCTGGAGGCACCTGACAAGAGGCCAATATAATAGAGCAGCAGAATGTACTTTCCATTAAGTTATAAAAGGAGAAAATGACAGGGCTTTTTTTTTTTACTTTTCACTTTCTTTTTTTGCCTTTAGTGAATTCAGGTCAGTGTCAAATAATCTAAAAATATCACTCCTGGGCAATGCTTTTGCTTTAAATTCCTTTTTTTTTTTTTGCTTGATAGATTTGAAACCATGGTATGTTATATAATACCTGGGTATTGTCCTTTTTAGTGTGTGAAAGTTGTCTTAGCTGTTTATGTATTTTGTATTTATATTTGTAACAATGTTCTTCTGCTGCCCTCTTGGCCATGTCCCTCTTAAATAAAAGAGTTAAATCTGAGAGACTTTTACATGGTTGACTAAAGGAAAAAGAAAGACATCTTTTTAAATTGAAACTAATATCTTACTGGTTGTTGTGTGTTTATGTGCAGTTCCAGAGGAGTTTATGTACAACCCAGTCAGTAGATCATATGGAGAGCCACACAAAAGACCCGAGGTCCAGAACGCCACTATTGAGTTCATTGCTCCTTCAGAATACATGGTGGGTTAAATCAGGTTTATTGACCTTGTTCCTGCTTAAAACCTGAAAAGTTATTAACATGTTCAGTGCTTTGTACAAATTGTATAGCAATTTAAGTGTGTGGTAGCCGTTGTTTTTTTTCTGACCTTGTGTTAAGTAATGTGTTTGGCTTGATTTTATCCAGCTGAGGCCACCGCAGCCTGCTGTTTACCTGTTCATTCTGGACGTATCCCACAATGCAGTTGAGACGGGCTACCTGAATGTGTTCTGTCAGTCACTGCTGGACAACATCAATGCGTATGTGAAACATTTAATTTCCAGTTTTTACAGATGTTGAGAAGGCTGCTGGAGTTAAGTTTGTTTGTTTGTTTGTTGGTTGGTTATTTTTGTTTTTGTTTTGTTTTGTTTTTTTAATCTCTTTTAGTGGTTTTAAAGCCTACAAGGGCCAAATCAGAAACTCAGTTTAGATGCTTGATATTCTCTGTGTAGATAAACTGGTATATTTAAGGTTGTTCACAAATACATCTAATCATACATAAATACACTTTATTATTAGGAAAGAATGTTTTCCTTTATTCACTCAGGAGTAGGTCCCCATGTAAATATTTCTGCTAGAAACTGGTAAATGTACGTAAATAGTATTGAATTAGTGCCATGAAGGGAAGTAAAATAATTCAGGAGACGGACTTCTTACTACAAGTTTGATACAGGGCTTTGTTAATATAGATGATGAAAGTAGTTCATCCCTGTCACCAGAGTGCCAGCTTTATGTAAGTGTATGTGTGTGTCCAAGGCTTCCTGGAGACTCGCGGACAAAGGTGGGCTTTATCACCTTTGACAGCACTATCCACTTCTACAACCTGCAGGAGGGGCTTTCCCAGCCTCAGATGCTCATCGTGTCAGACATCGAAGGTGCGACACGGTCAAATGCTCATTATTACAGAAAATTGACAGCAGCTGTCTGAAAAATTACTGCAGAAATTTACAACTAATAAATATATAAGGTTTTCAAGATCACAGACTGCCTGGGTTAGTACACAGGAGTTTGATTATAAGCAGTTTATTGGTTTTTGGTCCTTTTTTTTTCTCCTCTCAAAAATTTACCTGGATCCAATTTTTAAATTCCAAAAGATATCACAGAAAAGTAATAAGGATTACCACCAGCTCTTCTAATTCAAATATTGATCTCATATTAGATGCACAGGAAATAAATGCTTTATTTTTATTTTTATTTTTTAATCAATGAATTTATAGTAGCTGCACTTTTGAAAATGAGTCACCACTGTTGAAACATTTGTGTGTGTGTGTGTGTGTGTGTGTGTGTGTGTGTGTGTGTGTGTGTGAGAGTGTGAGTGAGAGTGAGTGAGTGAGAGACTATATATAACTTTTTTTTTCCTTCACAGATATCTTTTTACCCACACCAGACAGCCTTCTTGTAAACCTCAATGAATGCAAAGAAGTAAGAAACTTAACCTTGAATAAAGCTGGGTTGTGATCATGAATATTCAACAGTTCAACATTTGATAACAAGTCATATTAGTGAGTTTTAAGCTTAATTTTAGCCACATTTTTTCTATTTCTTTACTATGTATAGTAAGTAACACTGATAACTATTCTGTGTTTAAGATGTTATTTTATTTCTTAACATTGTGTTCACACTATTGAGTGAGACAGAACTTAGATGACCGTGACTCCTGGCTCTGATCTCCTTGGAGATGAATAAAAGATGAGATGAAAAAAAAAATTCCCTCAGGGATCAATAACGAGTCACAAAAATAACACTCACAACCTGTATTTGTTTTCCAGCTAGTGCAAGATCTGCTGAAGAGTCTGCCAAATTTATTTGAAAAGACCATGGAGACCCAGTCTGCTTTGGGATCGGCTCTACAAGCAGCCTTCAAGCTGCTGTCACCCACCGGAGGGCGCATGTCTGTCTTTCAGACACAGCTGCCCAATCTTGGTGTGGGGGCACTTCAGTCCAGAGAGGACCCAAACCAGCGGGCATCTGCAAAGGTCAGATTGTATTGGACATCATTCAACAGGATTGAATAGCTATAAAGCAGCTTTGTATTACGTTAAACCTCCAGAGGTCACATCAGATATTTTAATGAAATGAAACAGCAATTGTTGACAATGCTAATTATAGTGATATGATACCAGTTTTATTTATTTAGGCAAAATTCATCACACAATGCCCCTGCATTGTAATTAATCAAAGAAAAATAGATACAAGCAAAGAAGTGTCTATTTTTTAAAACACATCCAAACTATTACTCTAAAACCCTGATTAACACAGAAACCAGCTCAAGAGGTTTTTTTAAAATTTAAGATGGAATAAGCAGATCAAAGGATAATGATCATTGCTGCAGAGCTGCCAAATATGACCCACTAATGGTTTTACACTTGACAGTTTAATAATTAGCCATCACTTCTGCATCTATATTATTGAATTTAGGGGGCTATACTAGACAAGGAATGTGAAAAATTCTGAGGAAGCACAAAAATATAGCTGATAATTGTTTTTGCCGCCTTGTTTCAACCTTTCATGGAAGAGCCTTAATTGCACAGAAAAACAACATTGACAAACAAGGCAGAGTTAATGAGTTAATGTCATGGAAATTGTTTGACATACCTATAGAAAAGTTATTGATTTTCATATCAGGACCAAGACTCAGGGAGGAATTTGAAAGCCAAAGGTCCACTTTTCCAGAGGAGTGTTTTTTGTTTGTTTGTTTTGTTTGTTTTTGAAACTTTCCAGCAATTATAAAATCTCCAAAAATGTCTTGTTTCTAACAGGTTTCGGATACTTGCATTACATTCAGATTTTTAGCTCATGGGCCCGACTGCTATATTTTCCTTTCAGGACATCCAGCACTTATCACCAGCAACAGACTTCTACAAAAAGCTGGCGCTGGACTGCTCCGGCCAGCAGGTGTCTGTTGACCTTTTCCTGCTCAGTGCTCAGTACTGTGACCTGGCATCGCTTGGTGAGTCCTGCACTGAATGGATGGGAGAGGGGGTTTAGAGGGAAGGAAGGAAGGATACTTTTACCTGATTTTGCTTGATAACTTTATGATTAGGGTATATTTCAATTTTTTATTTCCTTTTTTTTTTTTTTTTTAATTTCCTTTTTTTTTTTTTTTTTTTTTTTTATATTTTCAAAAATAAGACAGCTTGTCATTGTTGCCTCATCTCTCCTCTCATGTGCCTTCTCTCTCCCAGGTTGCATATCAAGATTTTCGGCAGGCAGCGTTTACTACTACCCATCCTACCACCACCAGCACAACCCCGCTCAGGTTGAGCGCTTCCAGAAGGACCTGAAGAGATACTTAACCAGGAAGATTGGCTTTGAGGCTGTTATGAGGATACGCTGCACCAAAGGTCTGTTGTCTTGTTGTCACAAGAGAGATGATGTGATAATGAGATGATTTCCCAGGTGTGAGAATTTTAATTAAGATTTTCATATATTTTTTTTAAAGATATTCCTGATTGTGTTTTGTTTTTTTTGTTTTTTGGCAGCATTGTATTAAATGATATCTTATGATGAAATGCATTATGTGTCATCTTATATGTAAATAATATATTGACTGGCTGATAAACTTTAATCAGTGGAATTTTAAAATAAATTTTTTGCTTTTTCGGGATGACTTTGTGCTCTCACTCCAGTTTGATTGATTTTGGCTCTCTGTCTCTCTGCAGGTCTATCCATCCACACATTCCACGGAAACTTCTTTGTGCGCTCAACAGATCTGTTGTCCCTACCAAACGTGAACCCAGATGCTGGCTTTGCAGTTCAGATGTCCATTGAGGAAAACCTGGACGACATGCAGGTCGTCTCTTTCCAGGCTGCCCTGCTTTACACCTCCAGCAAAGGTACAAGCACAAATGAACACACACCCACAGACGCACACAGAAATCTGATGTTGTCTTTTTTTCTTTGTTTTAAAAAAATCCACTGTGAAAATTGGAAATAACTAATAGTCCACCAGTCTTTTTTTATTCAAACATGTTTTTTGTTATTTGCCTTTTTTTTTTTTTACAGGGGAGAGGAGGATCCGTGTCCACACCTTGTGTCTCCCCGTGGTCAATTCTCTGTCCGATATCTTTGCTGGAGCCAATGTCCAAGCCATTACTGGGCTGCTGGCTTGCATGGGTATGTACCGCAATATGTAACTCTTTCAAGGGAACATGTCAGATGAGACTACTTAAGAAGGGCATTATCACCCAAGTTGTACAATTAGTTTTATATACTTATTAAACTGACGATATTGAATGATTTGATTCTAAAATTTAAGAATTTAGGTTATCAAGTTTTCCTATGAAGAAAATTTTTGAAACAACATGTTCTGCTGCCGTATATACTAATTCGTCGATGGTTTACTTTAATTCAGTACCAGAAGTAGCCTCTTTCACTTGGTAAAGTAAAAACATGCAGTATTCCATGAGTTTTCTCATTATGTCAGTGATAATTATGTAAATACATCAGTTCAGTTTTTTTGGAATGTTTTCATCAAAACATTTTGATGAAAAGACATTTGTGTGTGTGCATGTGTGTGTACTTTATGGATAAACCTAAATATGTATGAAGCATCACTCCGAAATTATTCTCCATTGTTGTTGTAAATAGTCTTTCAGGGTTTTCATCCTCTTTACATTTGCAAGCACTGACAGATGGACATGGGTAGCAACAGCTGCGGTTGCCTAGCAACCCTTGCAGACTGAGCCATCAGATCTATCCGGGCTCATCTGACATTCACTTAGAGGACAGTTGCTCATATTTTGCTCCTTTAAAGATACAGTACAGAAGACACTTAACTTGAACATAGAACGTCAGCTGTTTTGAACACTGTCACTGCAAATGCATAGTCAGTCGAAGCCACATAAAATGTAAATGATGTTGTTTGTACCTTACTTTGGCTGATAACCCACATCTGTTCTAAACTGCTCATTGCTGTACACAATATCAAATAGTCTTAAAGTTACCATAAAAAAAATATTATGTAAAGCTATTAATGACACATGCACTAAAATGATCATAAATTTATAAATCACATTTTCTAAAAACAAAATGGCCACCATGGCTATAACAGCAAACTTTGATGGTGCTTTCATGTCATAAGAGTTGGGATGCATGCAAAGTCAGACCATTCATACCATCACTTATTATTCAGCAATCCCCTCTGCACTCTTCACACCATGGTTAGACTTCCTCCATCTTAAAGAATCCTAAAAGAGGAACCAGAGACACACCTGTGAAAACTGGTGTTTATCTCTGTTACTTATATTACTACCACTGGGTGTCGCCAAAATATCAGGAATTTTAACATAGTAGCTCGAGAGAGTGAGACGAGATCTTAAGTCTAATCTTGTCAACTGGAAATGTGTCTCTCCAGCTGTGGATCGCTCAGTGACAGCCAGTCTCAGCGACGCCAGAGATGCAATGACTAATGCTGCCATTGACTCGCTGTCATCATACCGGCAGTCTGTGCTGACCATCCAGCAGCCTGGCCTGCTGGCCCCAGCCTGCCTCAGACTCTTCCCCCTCTTCATCCTTGGCTTGCTCAAACAGGTTGGCTTTTTCACACAGTTCACACAATCTAATCATTACACATTCTTACAGCCCTTCAGAAAATGCTTCTACTCCCTGGATCATGCATTGTAAAACATGGCATCAACCCTTTATTGATCCAGTTGTATCTGTTTGTGTTTGCATCCTGCAGAAAGCCTTCAGGACAGGCACCAGCACCAGGCTTGATGACCGGGTGTTTGCCATGTGTCAGCTGAAGTACCAGCCACTGGCCTACGCCATGCCTATGATCCACCCTGCTCTGTACCGCGTTGACGATCTGACTGACGAGGTGAGGAGGATGACATTTCCACCCAGCTTCTCTACATCTCAGCTAGTGGAGAGATATTTCTGGGAATACAGTGACAAAAAAGGAGTGAATCAAGATAAAGTTTCCTTAAAGGCACAAGTTTCAGACAGAGAGAGGTTAATTATATATTTGTGTTTGACTGTTTTGGTGTTTTGTTTATGACTTAAAATACATGACTAGAGAAAAACTGAAAACTTCATTAATATGTGGTAAACATAGCCTTTTTGTTTGGAATGTTGTTTTTTTGTGTATCTTATCTATTTACTATCTAGTGCTTTTTTTGCAGTGGGCTGAACCTGAACAGTAATTCCTATAGTTTCTACTGCTTTTGGAAGTATCCCTCTGTTATACAATAATCTCTTTTCCTCTCTTTTCTGCATGCTCAGGGAGCTTTGAACATCAACGAACGGACTATCCCTCAGCCCGGATTGCTGCAGCTGTCTGTGGAGAAGCTCAGCAGGGAGGGAGCTTTCCTCATGGACGCTGGAATCGTATGTTTTGAAATAAGCATTCGTAACAAGCTAACAGAAAAACAAAGTTGATGTCTCAAATCTGGCTGAACTTTAAAGAAATCCTTAGTAAGAGTGAGAGCTTTGGAATATTTTTGGGTGGATCTTTTTCTTTTTTGACAAGCCACCACAGTGCTAAGGAATATGTGACCATTTTACAAAAAGAGGTGGCACTATCATCCAGTGCAGCTTTGAATTAAAAAATCAGAATAAGCTTCAGTCTTTATATCTTTTGTAATTCAAGCTCCCAGTAATGAAATGGGCAAGTGTTCATTTTTAGTAATCAGTGCTACAATACTACAATACTATTTATTTGTGAGTGTATTCGATATATATCTACTCTGTTCCAAAAGGTGATGTATCTATGGATCGGACGGAACTGCCACCCCAACTTCCTCACACAAGTCCTTGGAGTTCCCAGCTATGCTGCCGTGCCTGATAACCTGGTAGGAAACCTCATGTTGCAGCAGTTACACTTAAAAAGCAAAGTTTTCACCTGCTGTGGTCATTGTTCATTCCTCCACTTTTCCTTTAATATCTATCTGTGCACGAGGATGTTCCAACAAGTTGTGTTGTGGATGGTATATTGGTCACATCCAGTAACTTATATACAGTACAGCTATAGTTTCACTGATGGATCCTCCCTCGATGATGAAAACTTGACTGTTGCTCTTCTCTCATAGTATCTTCTCCCAGAGCTGGACACTGCCGAATCGCAAAGAACCAGAGCTTTCATTGGTTGGCTGAGGGATCAGAGGCCATTCTACCCCTCTCTACATGTCATCAGGTTGGAAACAGACCATAATTTATATTAGAGAGTAAACACACAAGTATCAGGGGCAGCAAAATTTATGGGTATATCGTTTATGGGGAAATTAAAACCAGCCAACAGCTGCTGCCAGATTTTAATTTTGGCTGTGAAGTTACTTTTGTCTTCCAGTCTCTGGCAGGTAATTTAATGTCATTTTAAGGTCCCTCTCTGTTTCACTGAGTGAACCATTAAAAGCTAGATAATAGAACATTGAAAGTTTTCCCCGGAATGATTAGTTATAGTTAGTGTAGCGGCTGATTCAGTGGACAAGTCAGAAAACTGAGCAGCACTGAGGTTACAAATGAGCCTTTGACGAACAGAAATAAGAAAACTACTGAGGGTTGCAAGTCTGGTAGATTTGTAAAGGCAAAAAAATGAGGGCTAATGTGTTTAATTAAAAGTGTTCTGTTCAAAGGACCTCTGTTTTCATAGTAAAACAGATCTTAAATTTCCTTTGTCATCACTTTTAAATGAAAACTGTGCAGTTGCAACCATGGCCTTTTGAATTTTTTTCACCCTGTATTATTTGGTATTCTCAGGGATGAGAGCCAGCTGAAAGCCAGCTTTATGCAGAATATGATCGAGGACCGAACAGAGTCGGCCCTGTCGTACTACGAGTTCCTGCTCCACCTCCAACAGCAAATCTCCAAATAATCTTCCATGGGACTGTGCAGATGAGGCAACACTGAAGCAAGGACATGCATCAGTGTATGTGTATGGGTATATATGTATATGTATATGTTGTGTGCGTGCGGGCATGCGTGTGTGTGAGTGTGTTTTGAAAGCAGTGGGAGGCAGACCCGACGATGCCTCTCACTCCATTTTCCAGCTGTGGTTCACCATCTTTCTGAGGAAATACCTTCTGAGCTAAACTGATGCAAAGCCTCACTCAACAATGTGACAGACAGTGCAGGAATGGAGAGGAGCAAAGAATGGATTCTAATGCTTTTTTTGCCATTTTTTTTACCCAGCTGAGCAATGAGTTGGAAGAAGGAAATCCTGACAACCACAATGATGATGATTATGTATGACAATGATCAAATGGATTGGTGTTTATTCTCATAGAACAATGCTGTCTAACTGAGGTTCAGATAGTCGCAGCAGACAGATGTGTGTTTGTTCAAAAAGCACAGATGTCGTTACTAAAAAATAAAAATCAAAATTTTATGTATGTGTGTGTGTAAGTATGTGTATGTATGTGTAAGTATGTATGTATGTATGTATGTATGTATGTATGTATGCTTAAGATTAGGAAGGACTGTATGTCTGCGCTTAAAGACTGTTATCGAGTGTCACTTGGAGTATTTGTATACAGAACACCTGAGCTCTAACAACACTCTAATATCGTACCTAATGGAAAGAACATGTGCTTTTTATTTCTCAGTCATTATAATTGTGTGTCGAACAAGCCCGTAGACTCTGTTATTAAAGGCAGAAATGTTAAAGATTTGAAGGCAGAATCAACCTCACTGTCATTGCTGCCTTCAGTGTTTGGACTCCGCAATGAAAAGTTGTTTTCATTGATCTGATCTGTCCTTCAGAAACACTTTGTCATCTTTTATTTCTCCGGACATGCAGAACACCTCTGATGACACCATTGTTATGTTTATTTTTTTTTCTGATTGTTTAATTTATGAGACTCCCAATCTGATTAAATTCTATAATTGCCTTGTATGGGAACTCACTTTTTATTATTATACCTCTGTTTAAATACAGACTCTATATATTAAATATTTTAATATAATAGGATATGGTAAATTCTTTAACACAGACATAACAAAGCCATTGTGATCTTTTAATCATGCTTATTGATACTTGTATATTGAAAAGACTGCATTATATAAAGGTGAAGAGATGCTGATGATTTTAGTATAAACATTAAGGTGAAATGAACCTAAGAAAATAAAATGTTTGGGACTTTTTAAATGTAGTTTGTGTTTTGGTGGTTGAACAGTGTTTATTCATTGAAAATGAAGACTAGAAAACCGAATGCAGACCAGTATAGTCAATACTTCTCTTGACTTTGATTTAATTGAAGGCTTTTGATTTTGACTTGGTCTGATTTCATACACTTTGTAATCTATGTATTATAGACGCAAATATATATTTAGGAGCCGAAAATATGTTTGGTCTTCATGCACAAAGTTTTCTTTCATAAAAAAAATCATGAAAAAAAAAATTTTGGCTGTGTCTTTACGGCGTAAACTGCAGAGGTGTGGACTCACGTCATGTGACTCGGACTAGCATCAGACCCCAGCCATGAATCTTATTACATTGTACTCGGTGAAATAGGCAAAAACAAACAAAAAAGACTTGGACTTGGAAACCAATGACTTCATCAGTTACGACGTGACTTCACTTTGACTTGCAATGACTTGATCTCCTGCCCAAACTCAAAAAATAATAATTGTATTATAAAAGTTTTTCAGCAAATCAACTCACTAATCATCCTGACAACATATAGTGATGTGAGCTGGATAGACGGGTACATTTGGTCATGCAGACCAGCAGACAGAGGACTGACCTCAGATTAACACATTCTGAGGGGCTTTTTGTGAAGATGATTCAGAAAAGCAGGACACATCAGGAGAAAGTTTTAAATAAGCCTAACAAACTTAGCCAACATTCAATTGTAACTGGAGTACTGTGCACATACTTAAGACTGAAGTAGATAATGCCCATGTCAAAATGCCATAAGCTTGCGTTGACTACAAACTTACTCAGGTTTACAGTGCTGTAGTAAAGAGGAACTTGGGAGGAAACTGTTTCACTCTGGCTGGATGTAACATTGATTAAGCCTTAAAACCAGCTTCACCAGGACCAGGCTAATCTGGGGATAAACTGTTTCCATGGTAACTTAGATCAGACTTATTTAAACCTCTTATATGAAACAGAATTTTTCAAAGAATCAACCTGATTTACTGATAAATGCACAGTTTCACTGGTATCCTTGCTTTAAGAAATATAAATGGTGTAAAAATAAGTGATGTCACATAATGACTTATTTAGGACTTTGAAATCAAAGTTTAGGACTCGGACTTGAGTTTGGACTTTTTTATACATTCTTCCTCGTTTATTTTCTTCTAAACTCCTGGACAAGGACAAGACCCTGTGCTTACACAGTGTCTGAACTATCATCAGATATTAACCAACCTTGTCAGTACATGGTTTGAGTTTAAATCTTCTTGTGCTTTCAGCTTTCATTTTATGCATTTGTAGTTCAGGTATAATGAGTATAATTAATATTCCTCTGTATGTTTTGGTTTTGGTAGATGTAGATCAGGCCTCTATTTCCTGCCTCCGCATGAATACCCCTCTTTGTTCATTTCAGTTTTATCCACATTTCTGCTTTTTTTATTTGAAAAAAAATCACAAGACTAGACCAAGCTAGTGATCCCAGACTTGCTTTTTCATGCTGTAGTTTTTAAAACGCTTCACGCCACTCAGACGACTCATCACTCAAGGCCCTGAAACAGTAAACTGGGACAGTATGATCCTTGACCAGGGGTCAGCACTTACATATAAACTCTCTTTACATTCAACCTTCAACTTTGTGCATGCAAGAGAAAAATATAAATACAGAAATGTGCATAAACAGTGTTCGATTTAATAAGGAGTTCATACACAAATCTCTTTTTCTGAAACTGGATGAACCTGCAGGAGCCTCCCACTCCCACGGAGGTAGAATCAAGTGTCGTATGCACAGCTCGGGTACATTTATTGTGCGTGGGCATTGTTAATGTGTCTGCAGCTCGGGTGGTCTCCGGCCAAGTCGACGGTCTCCGAATAATTTAGCCAGATGGCCAGTAGCCAGGCGACGGGGGGTGTAGGGTTATTTCGGCGGATTCACATGATGACTTTACTACTGAAAACTACTGAAAGGGAAAAGCCACGTGTTTCGTGTGAATTGTTTGGTGGGGCTTAAAATACATCCGGCGCCCTGCCAGTTAACAATGATGATTATATATCACGATCGCGTCTCCTTGACGTGGGAGCAGATCGGCTGCTGTCGAGGGCAACAAAAAGCTTGAATATCGGCGACGGCGTGGAGACATCCCCTCCCTGCCCACGCCTAGCCGAGGCCGGCGTTTCCTGCGAGTCAGCGCAGAGGGCCGAAACCGACCGCGCGAACCACCTTGTCATGCTCGGCGCTGACGTCATCACCGCGCGTCCTCTCTCCAGACCACCACCCCCCCACACGTCGCTGTCCATCCCGACATGTTTACCGTTTAATCCAGTGACCTGAGGTTTTTCAGTGTTGTCCACGGCGGCGGCGAGACGTCGAATCGTTACTTCGTGTTTTATTGTGCACCGTGAACAGACACCCCCCCCTCCACACACACACACACAGTTACCTTGGATTTATTTCAACATGGAGTCCGGGGAGGCCAACGAGGAGAGGACGGGCTCTTTGTCGGCGGCGCAGAGGAGAGCGGAGATCCGGCGGAGGAAGCTGCTCATGAACTCGGAGGACAGGATGAACAGGATCGTGGGCTTCGCCAAAAACGAGTCTGAGAATAACGGTAATTCAGCGACGCGGACCCGTTTTCACGCCGCCGCGAAACCGCAGAGATAAAGCCGCTTCTCCCCGGGCTGCAGCCGGCGCGTTACCCTGGTTCCACAAGCAGGACGCTATATCATCACCATCATCCTCACCACCACCACCATCATCATCTCCATGTTTATTTTCGGCAGATATGTATTTAGCAGGAGCGTGTGTTGGGGGGCTCTCTCCCACATCCTCCCAGCCCGGGATTGAAACCAGCAACTCCCTGGTCCCAGTATAACTGAACCGACTCGCTGCACATCTGTGGTTCGAACCTAGAGCGGAAACAGCCAATTCATCAGGCGGTTTCACGGAGAATTAATCAGAAATCACACCAATTAAAATAATCATTAGATCATTAGTTAACTTTTATAGTAAGAGGAATTCCCAGATACTTCTATTTTATTTTAACTTCATTGTCTCAAAGAGGAAATTTGTCTCCTTCTTCTCAGTTTTATCAGTGCAAAGAGTTTATGAGGTTTTAGACCCTTTTCACGCAAGGCATTTTGACATGTAGGAAAAGCAAAGGTTTAAGTAATGAAACACGTCATTAATGTCAAATGTCTACTGGGGCAGGAAAAAGCCTATTTCCAGAATCGCTCCCTCCTCAGCCTGAGACAACATCTGTTGGGGCGGGCAGGGTGTTTAAAAATCAGCCAATATGGTTTGTTTGTTTGTTTGTTTGTTTGTTTATACATACATACATACATAGATACATTCTGATTTTATTTCACAGCAACTATAGAGATACTGACAGGAAACCTGTGGAGAGAGAGGGGGTTTTGACAAGCACCAAAAGTCTCTGGGCAGAACTGAGCCGAGCACGTTGTTGTCATGTGCTTATGCAGCTTAGCCACCAGGCTACAAGGATGCTCCCTAAACCCACTGTTAAAAGAAAAGTGACCAAGGAACGTTCTGATCAGGACACTTTACAGTTTGAAAAATAAATACTTTTTTCAGTGCTCTCTAGTGGACAAATTATTTAATTGCAACACTTTCTATAGTACTGAAATTAACTTTGGCATTTCCTCACTGTCATTTCTGCTAAGTTATGGACCAGCATTTATGCCAGTACCAGTTAATCGGTGATCAGCTAAAACCAGCCAATTATATTGGCCGTTTTAATTACTTCTTGTTATAATTTTTGAGGGAGAGAACCTAATTGAATGTAGTGTATTAGGGAAAAACCCCTCAAAATATATACTATCAAAATATAGACATATACACAAGACTTGATGTTTTAGCTGCAAAGAAAGGCCAGTGTGCCCCCACGGCCAAAAGACACAACGCACTCATGTTGAATTTGAGATTTAAAACTGCCTCCTAATCCATGGTACTTGTCTAGGTCCTCTAGCATCTGGACCACTGGCTGTTGTTCACTTCATGTTGTTTTAGTCTATGAAATATCAGAAAATAGTGAAAAATGGCTATCACAAAGCCCAAGGTGACACCTTCAAACTCACTGTTTTGTCTTTCCAACAGTTCAAAAAATCAAAATCTTCAATTTACAATGATATGAAACAGAGAAAAGCAGAAAAGTGAGATATTTGAGAGATTGGAACCAGATAATGTTTGTGATTTTACAACTTAAACAATTACTAGACTTATTGTTTCAGCACTAGTTATGATACGTCACTGATGTTGTCACATATCTCAGCAGGAGCGTCTCGGCGTCCCACAGAACCCCGCTTCCACCTCGATCTCGACAGGACAGAGCCGTGGTCCTCATCCTCATCTTCGCCGCGACCGTCTCCTTTCCTGCCAGAGGCTTCGGGGCTCGGCAACCGCTCCCACTGTGCCACCCCGGAGAGACGGGGCTCCCCCCTGCCAGACTGCAGCGAGCTACCTGTAGGCTCCCTGGAAGAGGACATCGGAGGGGTCTGGCAGAGACCCAGGGGGGAGCGGGCATCAGACGACCTCAGCAGGTCCCCACGCCGAGGCCTCCAGACGTACCTGTCTCGTTTTGACGATGCCATGAAATTGCGGGGTCAGCTGGCCAATGAGAAGCCACCCCCGGACGGAGGGCCTGACTCAGAGGAGTTTGATCCCTTCAGAGTCTTCAGGCTCATCGGCAGCATCCTCCTCGCTGTTTTTGTCAGGGTTTTTGTCTGCAAGTATCTGGTGAGGCTGCTGAATGTAGACACCTCGTTGCTGTGATAATAGGGAGATTGACCCATTGGTCATCTTATGTGTTAACCAATAAGAATATAGATACTTACGTAACTCGTGCATTCGATAAGTCAGTCCCAAGGTTTAGTGACATCAGGTAACTAACGTTATCCAAGTAAGACAAAGGACGTTTTTCTTTATTTATTCTTATCCTCTACCCTTAGGCCACACATACAGTAGATTCAGCGGTTTTGATGTTAGAATTAGAGATGCATAGAAAAATGAATGCATAGAATCTGCTCTGGTATCAGATATTAATTTTTTGATAATGAATAATAATAATGAACCTGACTATCAGAAACGTTGTACACATTGTCTCGCTGTGGTGACATGACTCTCTGTTCTTTCATTCCAGTCAATATTTGCACCATTTCTGACCCTTGAACTGGCCTACATGGGGTTGTCCAAATACTTTCCAAAGGTGAGTTTGCGCTAGTTATTTTTATGATCCCTGAGGTTTAGTAAAGTTTTGTCATGATTACGGCTGATCTGTGTTCCACTTTTACTTCATTTTCTCGACCAGTGCACAGTCTTTCAAGATTTGGTATTACTTATGACAAAAGTGGTTGTCCAACTCGAGATGACCCATTGTTGTTGCTCTGATTTCTTTGTGCTATTTACGACAGCCCAGACTCGGTAGCTACAACCATCTCACCGCTGTCCACACCCAAACTGAATATCACTGAGAAGCCATGTTTATGTAGCCTGGATGGTGACTTAGGCACAAAGACATTTGGCCACAGATTTGTTACTTTTTAATTGGAGAAATTCCTTATTGAAATGTGGCAGAAGGTATATGTTACAGTTTTAGAGCTTTAGAGGTGCTGCTAGGTGTCTTTGCGAACTTTGGACATAGCTAGGCTTACTGTCTCCCTCCTGATCCCAGTCCTTATGCCAAGCAAGCTAAAACATCAAACTGCTACATTGATTTATTAGGCAAAAATGTGTGTTTTATTTCCTGGCTCGTGCTTTTCAAATGTGTGGATTTGTTGCCTTTGCCTTTTTTCTATAATTTCCCCTCTCTTTTTTTACATTGTATTGACAAAATAATTTTTTGATTAACTGCAAAAATTAAATACATTTAAAATATTTCGAATGAGAGAATCATCGTTATCATCGTCATAGTGTCCTTGCATTTAACTCCTGTTCCCCCAGGTAGAGAAGAAGACCAAGACCACTGTGCTAACCGCTGCTCTGCTGCTGTCCGGCATCCCTGCGGAGGTCATCAACCGCTCCATGGACACCTACAGGAGGATGGGTGACGTCTTCGCTGACCTCTGCGTCTACTTCTTCACCTTCATCCTCGCGCACGAGATCTTGCTGTTCATTGGCTCAGAGACTCCCTGATGGGGCTGGGAGGACCTCAGTAACCCAGCCCTCCTTTCTTGTTGACCCTCCTCCCCCTCTGTCTCCCACAGCAACAAAGCATGCTTATTTACACCCTCTGACATGGGTTTGCTGTTGACGGTGTGGAAACAAATTCCCGCTGTCTTATGATCAGGGTTGCGCGTCAGCTGAACGAGTGCTCATCAATTCAGTGCTTCAGGATTCCACTAAGGCTAAGCTCCGGTGTCTGTTACAGATGTCCAGGTTATCTTTGCTTGGGACAGAAGCTCAGAAAAGGAGCAGTAGTTTGTGTTTGTGTTTGTTTGTGGAAGCTGTACGGCCATCTATAACGCTGTACAGATCATCATCAAACTTATATTACGCTTGGCAGCCACAGATTCCATTTATCCTGTGACTGGGAAAGACTGGTGTCCCTCGAGGGCTTGGTGATAAGAACCGAAACTCATGCATCATTGATTTGAAAATTCTTATATTGATGCATATCACAGTTTCCATCATAAAAACTCCTCGTGTGTGGAAAATAAAGATCTGTAGAGTATAACTTAGACCAGGCTGAAAGGCGGTGTTTTGCTGCCCTCTGCGAAATTATGACAGAATCTTGTAAAAAGATAACACAGGAAGTTCATACTGCTGTGATTTATTGAAATATGACCCGGCCCTCAGTCTTTTTATACTCTATTACACTACAAAGATGGTGCATAAGCTTGGCAAGATTTCTCCATACTCAGCTAATAGAAGACAGACTCCTCAACAGGTTTCTGGCCCTTCTGTAAAACCACCTCTACTATGGAGGTAGATGATTACCCATCTAATATACAACAGTATCAACGCCTTTTGTCTTATTACTTACCTTGCAGTCAATAAGCAGGGGTTGGGGTCACTGCATTTTCAGTCCATGCCATTCAAGGTCTTGATCTAAACTTCACAGACAGCTGGCAGTATTTTAAGGGTACAACTTACGCAGTTTATTATCTTGGCCATATCTCGTTCCTGAAATGCAAGTGAATCGACCACGACCTTAGGGTGAAGAGGTTTATAGAGTTTCTTGTTCCATTATGGTTGACGGCCGCTGACTGAATTAAGCAGAGGACTTATCAGAGAGTATAATAAGAACTGAAAGAAGCAGGTGGTTTATCTTTTCCCTAATACAGAGTATCATCACCCCTGCTGCTTTGTTGCAGCATCTGTGCCTCCCACTGCTGACGACCTGGAGGCTTTTGCATTTGTATCATCAATAGTAACCATCATGGCGGTCCAACAGAGAGTCTCCTTTAAAAATGAGAAAAAGAAAAAAAAAACAAACAAAAAAACTTTTACATAGTCAAGAAAATTTGGAAATGTGTGCTGAGATTAGTTTCAAGATTCAAAACATTTGATATCTGACATTCTGTTTTCAATCTTTGAATTATTTCACCTTTTTTCTGTTAAATCTGTAATTAAGCTTAAGGATCTGACTACTTATTTTTTGATCATTTTTCCCCCTTCCCTGCCACATAGTATCACAAGGGCAACTTAAAGCTTTCTAATGAGAACAAGGAGTTCAGAAAGTAAATACAGCCCTTAAAACAGCCTGCATTTAAACACACTAATGATATAATTGCAGTTGAAACAGCCACGTGATCCAATATCTTGTTCTTTATATCTTGTACAGAGTTAGGGGGTAGAACATGAATGAAGTTAACAAGTTACAGTGGATTGACAACAAATGACAATCTTTTCTCAATCGCATCAAACTCGAAGCTTGTTATTCTAAGTTTTTAAGAACATTAGAGACCCTTTTTGTAGCATCGCTATCCTGCACCACAAGCAGGAGATGCTGAATTCTTCATCAACTGAAAAACAGCAAAATGAAACTTGCTTTAATAGAGCAAGAGGATTCAGTTCTTTGATGATTTAACTGATGTTTTAAGAACTTCAATTCTCCTTTAATTGGTGGATACGAGTCGTATGTATTTGTATTGCGAAAGATTTCCACACAGGCAGTGCTTTAAGTTGTGTCTACTTTTGTGATCTGTCATCCAGTCTACAGAAGGGTCCACCTACATTATGAACAAGTTTCTTCCTTTTGTCTAAGTTATGAAGTCAGAAGAAGCATTTAGTCCTGGAACGTGGAGCGTATTATTTTGCACGGCTGTGAGCTTAGAAGCACAGTAAGCTTCATACAGTATATGTACGTGATTAAAAGTGGGATAGATGGGAATGTTAATTAAATGGTTTTACTGGAAAAGTACTCTCCCTGCAGTCTTGTGTGAGGCAGTGGGAGTTTGTGCGCTTATTTGTGTTGAGTTATTCTGGTGACGTGTCCTGCTTTGCTTTCTTCAAGCCTTATTCATACATACTTTATCTACAATATACTCTACTTCTGTGCTGTTAATGTCCTTGCTGCATACTTTTAATTTCATCCAAATTAATTTATTAATGTGAACATTTTTTTTTCATGTAAATGAATTGGTGTGATTTATCTGACGACTTGTCTGACCTACTTGATTGTTTTTTGATAATGTTTACACAGTAACTGTTTCTAATGGCTCCTACGGTACATATTTGAACTTACGGAACAAATTAAGTGTTGACATGATGTAAACCGTTTCTGCCCTAATAACATACACAGGAATGAAGAACTGGACAGTTCATACCAAATAAATATTACATGTGTGAGATACCGTTGAGACTCTCACTTTCTTGAGTTGTTTATTGGGTTATATAACAGGGTGGGGCGTTAAACATTTGCTGAAACCTAATTCCTTTTCATAGCTTCACTTCTGGGCAGTTCTTTAGAAAGGCCTGGAGTTTAGGTCATTGCTGCTGTATGAATTATATAAGTAGTTGAGAGGGTGAGGTGCATCAGGGCACAAGGGCTTCCAGCAAATTTAAGAAAACGTATACTTCATTATTTAGTATGATCTCAAATGATCAAGAAATTACAGGAATTTAATCCATTATTATGATTATTGTTGCTGTTGTTGCTGTTGTAATTATTAGTGTTTATGCTTTGATGAATGACAGTGGAACATTCATTTGTTTGTGATATATAGTGTGTAATTTCCCACACTTTTCACATGTGAGGATACATATCTATACCTGAAAGATATTCTTTAATTCCTCTTTAACATCATGCTATTGATTCCAACCACATTTCCCAGCCTTATTTAGAGGAAGACAGGATTGCTAGGTTTCACTGTAATCATTATTTTCTTTTTGCTTTATTTTTTTATAAAGAGGTAATAGTGGGATTCCTTGGTGATAATAACAAACTGTATACAAACATTATGTTAACTCATGTCTTTAAATGCAAGAAAATTATTAGTACATAGATATATACAAACTTGTTAGAATACGATTAATATTTCTTATTAAACAAATATTAATAGTACATAAAAGAACGATAGAAAATCTATTCGATCATAAGGCGAGAGTAATAACTGAATTGGTGAATAATTTCCCTCTGATATTTGATGGAGTATAATATATATATATACTGTATAAAAGCATCAAAGAAAAGAGACTCGTGGGTTCTAATGCGTCTTGTTTCTCACCTGATATGCAGGGGTGTAGTGAGGGAAAGCGTGGGCTCAGACTGAGGCATTACCTAACATCTCTCCCTGTATTAAGACCAGTCAATCAGTTTGAGAGTTACTGCAGCTTTTAATCCTGAGCTTCAAATTTCAATTCTGAGGCTACCTATTTTATTTATATATTAACTGAGCCTTAAAAATTAGTTTCAATGTGCTGCTCCTGTGTTGCAACAGCCTGGAGCAAACAGAGCATTATTCCAGTGACATCTTGATTGATTTTTCTGTTTTTTTAATCATGAAACACTGTCCAGTAGTGCAGTGATTCTTTCTCGGTGTAGGGGCCATGACTTTCTTCAACGCATTTAATAACACTTCATCATTACCGCGATAACCTACGCATATACCGCACAGATGTGACAGTGGCTGAGTCAAACCGAGTCAGGGGCCCCGCTGACAGCGCGAAGGTCCGAGGGCCAGATGTTTCCTGCGCCACTGGAGCGCCCGTGCCGCCCCTCGCGCTCCGGTCGGCGCTCGCGTGACCTCCCGCCGCGTGGCGGCGACCTGCGCCGCTGACGCCACAAGTTCCCGACTTTGAACCGTCGCGGGTTTTATACGTAAAGGGTTCGACGCCACAAACAACCATCCGACGTGCAACAGCCGTTGCGATCTGTGAACTACTTTAATTTCGTATTTAAAAGGCCCAGCTTTGTGGAGTAGTAATGGGACGGGAGTCGAGGTATGTCGGAATTATCGGGTCAATTTGGTGCTTTTTCTGTTCGTTGCCGCTAAACTTTAGCTGTTTTATTTTCGATGGCTAACATTAGCATGCTAGCTGAGACGCACAGATGTTCCCCAGTCAACCGTTAATCTCCTACACCTGTGTAATGTGATTATTAAGAGTTTGTGCGGACGTTGTTTTCCGTCACCCCCCCCCCCTCGGCGGCTAAACACGACTTTCCTGCCTTTTGGTCCGCAGACATTACAGGAAGCGCTCGGCGTCCCGGGGACGGTCGGGGACGCGATCGAAGAGTCGCTCCCCGGACAAACGCTCCAAGAAGGACGACCGGGACCGCGACCGGAGCAGGAGGGAGAGGTCGCGGAGCCGGGACCGCCGCAGGTCCCGGTCCAGAGAGAGGAAACGAGCCAGGTGGGGCTCGGACGTTATTGTGTTATGTAAAGCGTGTCGGGGTTAAAAGAGGGAAAACCGCACCTGTTTAGAGCTGTATTTAAAGTTAATGGACAAGCCTCTGTCCTTTTGGTCACTTCAGCTCTGATGAGACTTCAGATCACCTTATTCGCAGCGAAATTTGTACAATACAGACAAGATGAGAGTAGTTTTTCACACCAGATGTGACTGAAAAGGAGACATGGGTGAGAATCTTTTTGCCAGGGGCCAAATCTAAACTAGATTATGAGCTTTCTGTAGCTGTGACAAAGAAATACCATAATCCCCCAGAGGAGCCATCATTAGGTATATTTTATTCTTAATCTGCTTGTTTTCATTTCTGTTAAAACTGTACAGGTAAATGTAAAATGGATTGGGCAGGTGTTCTGTTCATGATGGATAAATCAATTCAACTTCTAAAGAAATCACAGTTAAACGACTGCAGTTTATTTCAGGAGGGTCGTAATTTGTGTGCATATGTTCCAAAAATCCTTGGTATTAATCGCAATGGATAATGTTAGATATGGTTGTTTGAATTCACTTGAGATAATGACTTGTGTCAATTATTCCTGAGAAATGGCCCAGTGCAATTTCCCTCTGGACTTTAATGTTTTCACGGCATATGTGTGCCTTTGCTGTCCAGGCGATCCAGGAGCAGAGACAGGAGGAGGTCCAGAAGCAGAGACAGAAGAAGGTCAGGCAGCAGGAGCAGAGCCCGGAGGTCCCGATCCGCCAGCCCCAACAAGAGCAGAAGAACAGATGAAAAGTGATGCTTTTTAAAAATTCATAATATGATCTAATTGTCAGCCACAGTAACCAAAAGCCCAACTCATTTTTTTAATTAGAAACAGTTTTAGAGAATATGCTGGCAAATGGTTTTGATGGGTTAGAGGTGAGATTTCTCTTAAAGGCATTACTGATGTTCTCAAAATAAAGCCAAACAGTATGTGATCTTATATAGTCATTTGTTTCACCCTTTTTAATCTGACAGGTGTGAGGGTCTAGTCACGACTGCTTCTTTTTTTACTCATTTTTTTAATCTTCCAATACAGGTCAAGGAGCAAGGAGAAAGACAGCCTCGATCCTTTATCTGAAAAGAAAAAGGCTAAAGAGGAGAAAGAGGATGAGAAGGTTGAGGATGTAAGTGCTATAAATTCAGTTCTTGCTAACCACTCTAATGTCACCGCATAGTAGAAGGAATATATTTCTGATCCTTGTTTTGTATCCATGCAGCAAGACTTTGACCAGAACAAGCTGGAGGAGGAGATGAGGAAGAGGAAGGAGCGGGTGGAGAAGTGGAGGGAAGAGCAGAGGAAGAAGGCCATTGAAAACATCGGAGAGATCAAGAAAGAACTGGAGGAGATGAAGCAGGGCAAGAAGTGGAGCCTAGAGGATGACGATGGTAAGGAAGCACTTTTAAAAATAACCTGCAATAGTTCTATTTAAACATGCCCGAGTTATCACTATAAACAGCAATGTATAACTGACCGGGAGTAAGACAAAGTCACTCGATTGAAATTTCAGCTGACAGGTTTCTACTGTGAGCTGAGAAAATATTCTTAGAGTGGTAAGTTCTTGAGTATGATCTCCAGTGTGTTGTTTTATTGTAGGGCAATCTTGGTTTCTGAATGAGAAGGCAAATTCTCCTGACATTGTTTACACTGTAAAATTATATCTGGCTGGATAATTAATTAAAGTAATCAGTTCATTCCAGTCACAATTGATCCATATACGTTTAACAACTAACTAATCACCTGACCAGTAAAGAATTTAACTTTAGCGCTGCCAAGCCTTATAATTAACTCTTCATTTCAGACGATGACGAGGACAGCTCAGCACCGATGGAAGCAGACGATGACGAAGATGGGGAAGGGAAGGGGGAGAGGAAAGAGAAGGAGATAAAGGAGGAAAAGAAAGAGGAGGGTGAGAAGGACAAGGAGACTCCCATGGAGCAGCAGGCTGAGGAGGATGATGTAGATCCTCTGGATGCCTACATGGAGGAGGTGAAACAGGAGGTGAAGAAGTTCAACATGGGAGCAATGAAAGGAAATGATAAGGTGATTGTGAAGGGGAAATCCTGCACCACTTTGGCTTGGAAAAAATCTCCACTGAAACATTATTTTGATACTTTCTATGCAAACAGACTGGATAGCCCTATTTCTTAGTATTTTTTATTGTCCAGTGTTGTATGTCAACATCAGTTTTTTCTACCAGCATTGGAACATAGGATATTCTTAGTCTTCTGTTTTTTCAGATAATGTGTGTGTTTTTTATCCTCAACAGAAAGGAGCAATGACAGTAACCAAAGTGGTGACAGTTGTTAAAACCAAGAAAGGACCTCACACCCACAAGAAGAAGGGCGAGCTGATGGAGAATGACCAGGATGCCATGGAGGTGAGATTTTCCCTGTGTTAATATTTTGTTTGTGGTCAAGGTCACATGTTCAGGTGAATAAACCTCCATATCTTTTAATGGCTCTTTCTGTTCTTACAATAACATTGTTAGTTCATGAGTGTCTGCAGAATTTCTTACATTTAAGTTAAGTGCCTATGAAATTATTTCGATTTTCCTGGTGCATCAGGAGTGAAATAGAGGTTCTTATTAACATTACGAATCCACATGAATCAGGATAGAAGCTTGATATTCTCCTTAAGTTTTTCCTGATGGGTATATGAATGTGTTTGACAGTACTCATCAGAGGAAGAGGAAGTGGATCTGCAGACAGCTCTCACAGGCTTCCAGACAAAACAGAGGAAAATCCTGGAGCCTGTTGACCATGGAAAGATCCAGTACGAGTCATACCGTAAAAACTTCTATGTAGAGGTGCCTGAGCTGGCCAGGATGACTCAAGAAGGTCAGTTTACTTGGAATGGATGGTGATTTCTGTTTTGATTAGCTTGTATCCCACCACAGAGATACTTAATGTGAAAACTGCCACATACCCTTCCCTATTTTACATCCATGATTTAAATTGTTAAATATAATTTTGGCTGTAGGCATCAAAATACAAGCTTCTGTTGTCAGAGTGTACAATTACATGTGCACCAGTTTTCTCATCATTGCTGTGAGCTGAAGGTACCAATTGCAGTTAAACTGGCAAATACTTTGTGTTTTTGAGCACATACGTATTGGTTTAGAAATTTTTGCTGCTGTCTGGTGTGTTCAGAGTATATGTGTTTATCATAATCCTTCACTGCCCAGCTAACACATCTGTTTTTCTGTTTTGTTTTGTTTTTTCCCTAATGTATACAGAAGTGAACTCATACAGGTTGGAACTGGAAGGCATTACTGTTAAAGGGAAGGGCTGCCCCAAACCTATCAAGACCTGGGTGCAGTGTGGGGTGTCTATGAAGATCCTCAACGCTCTGAAGAAGTGAGTCTGACTGATGGTGACTGAAAAGTTGCCTAGTCGTGATGGACTAGGCAACTTTGTGGGGGCAGTATAGATGATCACTTTCATGACAATATAGTCAACCTTTAATCTTGTGTGTAAAGAGGCTTAGCAGTGATTTGCATTCATGTGCAATGGATACCTCCCATTTTTAAAAAAATATGAAGTAAATAAATTCATATTCAGCTGGATGTGAAGTTTCAAGTAATGCAGCATTATCAAAGCATCTCCTTCTTCAAATACCATTTAAAAAAAAAAAAGAAAGTATTTCCCTGGTGAATACATGCCATGATGAAAACCGTAATTTAAAAATGACTTTTTAAAAGGTATTACCACTTCTGTCCATTTAAGTCTTTTTTTTTTTTTTTTTAAATAATATACATATTAAACTTAATAACATTTTTCCTTATTCAGGTACACGATACTTAATTCTTTATGACCAGACACCAACACTTTATATTTGTGTTAATTTCTTTGTACCTAGGCACAGCTACGAGAAGCCCACCCCAATCCAGGCCCAGGCAATCCCTGCCATCATGTCTGGTAGAGACCTCATTGGCATTGCAAAGACTGGCAGTGGGAAAACCATAGCCTTCCTGTTGCCCATGTTCCGACACATCATGGACCAGAGGCCCTTAGAGGAGTCTGAGGGACCCATCTGTAAGGAATAGCTCATTTTCTGATTTCTTTAGGCATCATATCAATCCAACATTTACAAAAATGTTTCCATTTTCTCTTTATGTTGAAATAGAAAATATGAATAACTGAAGGGGGTTCAGACAGAAAGTAAGAGCTTGGATTGTGGGAAGTGGAATTGCAGTGTTCTGCTCCTGTGCTTTTCAAAGACTTGGTTCATGACCCAACTATTGGTCCAAGGAATACTAAAATACTGAATCTCACTTTGGGATAATAACCCCTGGCTGTTATGCTTCCACTGCATTTCTAATCTTCTCTATAGTCCACTCTAAGAGTCATTAAAGGCAATTTTGCCTCAGTTAATGTCCTTAGTGTATTCGGTACATCAGAATTTATAAATGTGAAAACTGAGTGCTCATATTAGTAAAAGATGGAAAACACATTTTCTGTTCACATCCTGTTTTCCTCCTTCCCCCTCAGCTGTAATCATGACTCCGACCAGAGAGTTGGCTCTACAGATCACCAAGGAGTGTAAGAAGTTCTCTAAACCACTGGGGCTCAGGGTGGTGTGTGTCTATGGAGGCACGGGTATCAGTGAACAGGTAAACATACACACTAACGTTGCCTGTTTAAGAAGTGTATAGCATTCAGTTTAGTTGGCATTGTTAGAAATGCACAATTTCATTTAAACGTTCATTATTGAGGACATAGTTAGTGGTGGCGTTTTGGATTACCTCACTCATTTAAAAACAAGAGGGATGGTGAATATCAGAAGCTTTATATATGATCTCAGTGCTAAAAGAGAACTGAATAAACACCTTGACAACACCAAAGAACTGAACAACAAACAACGATATAGGCAGCACGAAAGTAAGACATTATGGCCAAGGTGTTGCGTTGGATTGTATTAGATTGTATAGGATCTAATAAAGTGTCCACCGAGTGTATGTCTAAGCATAGATTCCAGACTACCTTTGTTACCTTGGTTACAGCATGTAAATGTTGAAAGATTATGGCTTTTTTTTTCTCTTTGATGTTTTTGGCCTAAAATTTCCCTCTGTCTATATCCATGGTACAAAAACTTCCAAGGCGAGGCTGTTAGTGATACCGCTGCTTAAGTTTCCTAGTGCCCTGTATTCCCACATCTCACTGTTTAAACTGAGTGTCTTCATTTTAAGTGTAGACTTATTGCATGGTGACGTTCCCACAATATAGAATGAAAACTTAAGTGTTCAAAACATATAGTTCACACACTGCTATTTGTAAATAAACAACACAGCATATTGCTTTGCCTTTTTTTCTGGAATGATGAACATGTAGATAATAGTTTTGTGACACTGCACCTGCCATTTGTGAGGACAAACACCATTTAAGCATTGCGTTGATAGCGTCAGTTGTTTTTGGTTACAGATTGCTGAGCTGAAGAGAGGAGCTGAGATCATTGTGTGCACACCAGGAAGAATGATTGACATGCTGGGGGCCAACAGTGGTGAGTTCACACACCTTGACCCTTTCACTTCTTTATTCTGATGGGATGTAAATGCAACTAAGCACCTTTGATGCCTTGTGAATCTTTCGTTAATTACTTTGCATGGAATAAATGTTGCAATATGATGACGTACATGATGAACCAAGTCAGTACCACTTACTAAACTGTTGACATTATTTGACCACCTTGGGGATCAGTCATATCTACAAGACAGTGATGTGTTTCCTGAAGATCAGGGCACGTACAGGTAGGTGAACCTGGTGCTGCCTCCATGGTTCCTCAGTCTCCAAGCCAGAGATGATCATAATGTTTGATAATAGTCTCATAATATGGATATAGGTAGGTCAGGATCAGCAGTTTGTTATATTAAATGAGAGTAGTCTGAATGCTCAACCAGGGTTCTATGGTGGTGTTGTTTTAGTACACATACTCTCATGAATAAATTCAAATTGCTTAGAGGTGATGAAGGCACAAACGCACAACTTGATAATCAAAGCACAGTGAAAGATATAATGGCTCGGCTGTGTCCTCAATTATTTTTAATTTGGAGTGCATGTGGCCTCTGAGAATAACTATCATTGTAGAGCCCTGAGCAGCACTGAGTATTTACATAGAAATATGAATAAATGCTGTTTTAGAAAGTAATAGATGTTATATTTGCTGACACTTTTATTTTGAATTATGTAAATCTTTTGTTAACAGTTATTATAGTAGAAAGGGGTTTTTATGGTTTCCACACATGCGAGGTAATCTGTAATATGTTTCCCTTGTAGGTGAAAAGGCGCTTGGTCAGATAATGCTTGATGGGGCTCCATCTCTTGTATTGTATCTTGAGGCTGTTTTCTGACTTTTACAGGTCCCTCATGCCCCTGAGATGGTACGCAAGACCAGAGACAACCAAAACAAAAAAGAATATTTTTAAATAAAAGAGAAATAAAACCCTGGCCACTTGAAACTAGACTACTGGAGAATGTGCTGAACTTAAGATTCCTTGTTTTGTTGTCAAGTAATGTCAAGTAGTTGTATCCTGAAAAGGGTTTTCTGTGTTTCAAAAATTAGTGTATTTAAAGAGGACAGGATGTGTACAAAGACTGACTTTTCTTGAAATTAACTGTCTTCCCCCTGCTCGTATCCCTGGGTTTATAGGTCGAGTCACCAACCTGCGCAGAGTTACATATGTGGTGTTGGATGAAGCAGATAGGATGTTCGACATGGGCTTTGAGCCACAGGTGGGTGTCATCCATATTTATACTTTAGCCTACATGGTTTCTCGTAATTTTTTGTATAATGCTGCAATTGTCAACTTCCCTCGTTTTGGTGGCCCCAGAAAGAAACCATTTCAAATGTGTTTGTTCACAGTTATCTCACAATGTTCGTATTTGTGTAGTTACACATCCCGTTGCTACTAAGAACCAGCAAAAATTAGTAAGTTAAAGGCAGGGGGAAAAAAAATTTTAATACTGAAACTGTGTTAGCACAGTGCCACTACCTTGTGGAGCAGAGAAAAGTAAGATGAGAAAACATTAAGCTGAAAAATAACTAAGTAGGCAAATTTCACTAACCTCGATGTGACATCTTTTCCCTGGACCAGGTGATGCGAATCGTTGACAACGTGCGCCCAGACCGTCAGACAGTCATGTTTTCCGCCACCTTCCCCAGAGCCATGGAGGCGTTGGCTCGTAGGATCCTGTCTAAGCCTATTGAGGTCCAGGTTGGAGGCCGCAGTGTTGTCTGCTCTGATGTGGAACAGCATGTGGTAAGTCATCTACACTTCTCTCTCTAATTGGAAAGGGTTTATTTAAAAGACAGCATTAGGTTCTTTGTCCAGTACCTAGACAGACTGTAGTGCTGGCTTATCATTATTTTCGTTGAGTTTTTTATGTGAAATTATCTTTTCAAATTAATATTGGTAACCCATCAGACCCCTGACCTCGCACTGATTTTCTCCTTTTCTTTTTGTATTTGTGTCTGTAGCTGGTGATTGATGAGGAGAAGAAGTTCCTGAAGCTGCTGGAGATTCTGGGTCACTACCAGGAGAAGGGTTCTGTCATCATCTTTGTGGACAAACAGGAGCACGCAGACGGTCTGCTAAAAGACCTGATGAAAGCCTCGTACCCTTGCATGTCACTGCATGGAGGTAAGGCAATGATCACAGCTAGGTGATACCTCGATATTTTTAAAATTTAAATAAGCAATTTCAAGATTTGAGACAGTACTACTACAACTCCACAGAAATATTGACATAAATATATTAATATATGTAACGAATGAAAGAAATTAAGAACAATCTGGCTAAAACCGCTCGGTTGCTGCAGGAGCAACATGCGAATGAGAGAGAACTGATTTCTGATCTTCTGGAGCTTGGTTGGAAAATCTTAAAAGACTAACATTTGTGTTTAGAAAACACTTTATGGGGAAAGACAATTTACCAGATACAAAGAGGATCCTACATCATAATGTGTATTAAAAGCATGGACATTATAGACTTTGTTATGTATAGTGCACTACCTTCCAAATGAGGTCAGTTTGCCCTTGGGCCAGGACTTAAATGTGAATCTTTCTACCGATGTACAAGGAGTAAATACAATTTATTCAGTATCAGTGGCTCTGATTTTTGCCTAATCATAACTCTGTAGGTAGATGAAGATGTAATAAACTGTTTTGAAGTGCACATGTTAACTGCTTTCTGCCTTAGATATATGTTGTATTGTGGTCTTTCATATATTGCTTTCCTCTGCTCCTCCTAGGAATTGACCAGTACGACAGAGACAGCATCATCAATGACTTCAAGAATGGAGCTTGTCGTCTGATGGTGGCCACCTCTGTGGCAGCCAGAGGCCTGGACGTCAAGCAGCTGATCCTGGTCGTCAACTACAGCTGTCCCAACCACTACGAGGACTACGTCCACAGGGCTGGACGCACAGGCCGAGCAGGCAACAAGGTCAGTCGCTTAAAGGACCAGTGTGTCAGAATAAGGGGGACTATTAGCCGAAATGGAATATCATATTCATAATTATATTTTCATAAGTGTATAATCACCTAAAACTAAGAATTGTTTTCTCATTACCTTAGAATGAGGCCTTCATATTCATATAGGGAGGGGGATCCTCTTTCACAGATCCCGCCATGTTTCACTACCATGTGTCTACAGTAGCCCATAGCAGACAAACCAAACACTGGCTCTAGAGAGGGCGTTTCGTAGTGAAGGAGAGGGGTATTGAGTTCGTTGAAACCTGCGACCTCACCGATAGATGCCACTAAATCCTTCACAATTTTACACATCAGTCTGTTTACAGGTCTTGAGGAGTAATTCTACCTATGTGGGAAAAAAAGTTCTATAAAGCCTTTTTATAAAAAGGCTTTTATAAAGCCTTCTCCAGAGGGAGCTGTGCTACTAGCATAACCCACCTGAATCTCGAACCAAACTGTTGATGGTTTAGTTGTGTTGTGGGTAATGTAGGCACCTGGTTTTGACAAGGAAGAGGAATACGTGGAATAAAGGGGAAAAGATCTCTAGTTCTACAATGTCAGAGACGTGTTTAAATCTTGACACGTCTGCTTTTTTACATCTTGTTCCTTCCTCCAGGGCTACGCTTATACCTTCATCACAGAGGATCAGGTTCGCTATGCTGGTGATATCATCAAAGCATTGGAGCTGTCAGGTTCTCCTGTCCCGCCAGAGCTAGAGCAGCTTTGGGCCTCCTTCAAAGACCAACAGAAAGCGGTAAGATGAAGGAAAGGGAAACCCCGAAACAGTTAAGAGTGTGTTTGCATCAAAGCACCATTCAATCAGGAGCTGGATATAATTTTGAAATCTAATTAATGTCATTACCCAGAATTTGGGTTAGGATGCTGGAAGATTAAACCATGACTTAATTATAATCTTCTTAGTTTGTTGTGTTACAACCACCGATGGAAGAATTCCCACAACACTTTCCTTAAACTTATACTGTACTAGCTCACTATTATTTTATTTATTTGTTTATTTTTTACTCTCTTCATTTATCACTTGCTTTGCATTAAGAAGATTTGCTAAGAATGATAATATCACTACTTGAAATGAATCATAGTTAAATGGGTTCATCCTGTGGGAATATATGAAGGTGATCAAGAAATTTGTGAGGAAAAAAATTTTGTAAAACTTTTAAAAGTGATCCATGTTGAAGTTTTTACCCCGTTTTTCATCCTTTTTTTCCCCCATCTTCATCCACGCAGGAGGGTAAGACCATTAAGAGCAGCAGCGGCTTCTCAGGGAAAGGATTCAAGTTTGACGAGACAGAACATGCCCTGGCCAATGAGAGGAAGAAGCTGCAGAAAGCCGCTCTGGGACTGCAGGATTCTGATGATGAGGATGGAGCCCTGGATGTATGTAACCATTAAATTTCACCATTCATTACATGATTTAATAATTTTGAACAATTTCTATTTAACTGGCCTCATGATCATGGAACAAAATGCAGCATTCAACTGTTTCTTAGCATTGAATTAAAGATTTATTTTCCTTTTGGTATCTTACGTTTCTCCCCAGTTATGATTACATAATCATTTCTAGTTAATCAAAACCACTCCAGCCCATCTCAGTCATCTCCCCTACTTTCCCCCCCTTCCTCAGATTGAGGAGCAAATTGAAAGCATGTTCAACTCCAAGAAGCGGGTGAAGGATCTGTCTGCTTCTGGGGCAGCTGCCGGTCCTGCAGGAGCGGTTGCGGCCACAGCAGCTGCACCCAGTGGGCTGCCAGGCCTCGGACCCACATCTGCCGGAAACATCCAGAAACTGGAGATGGCCAAAAGGCTGGCGCTCAAGATCAACGCACAGAAGAACCTGGGCGCTGAGGCTCAGGTACATCAAAGAGATTTGATATACAAGTGCAGATCTGTGTGCAGTATGGGAAAATGGATTATCAGAGTAACAACTGAGAGGAATTTTTCATAATCACATTGTGAATCACATAGTTTACCTATTGATTAATAACTGTAAATTCAGTTGTATATCTGTCAGTGACCCGTTGTCAGTGTGATGCAAGCGTATAGACCCTGACACCACAATTCGTAGCCACCTGCTTGGGTGGTGTCTTTTCTCTTTGGAATCAAATCTGAATGATGCGCTGTGCAAAACACACCCACTTCTATCTTAAATGTATGTGTTCCACTAAAACTGCACCATACCTGTATTGATCACAATATATATAGTCACACTGAATATTCTCCCATATGTGGTCATTACCCTCAGGTTGTTGTTCCAGATGACTCTAATATAATTAAGAGACTGTCACCTCTTATTTAATCCATTTAAACTTAATATATGCAAAGCCTTTATAATCATGTGTTGTGTCAAGATTCATTTTCCAACCAAAAAATATCAAATAAATTTAAATCGGCTTTTCCCTGATGTAAAGGACGTGATGCAGCAGGCCACAAACGCCATCCTGCGGGGCGGCACAATCATGACACCCTCAGTGTCTGCAAAGACCATCGCAGAGCAGCTGGCGGAGAAGATCAATGCCAAGCTGAACTATACCCCTGTGGAGAAGCTGGAGGAGGAGCGGCAAGCAGCAGAACAGGCAGAAACCGTCAAGAGATACGAAGAGGAGCTGGAGATCAATGACTTCCCTCAGGTCAGCAGCACGAGAAGCAGTTTCGTGTTTTATTTTGAATCTTGTGTTTATGAGTTCTCAAGAAAAAAACTTGAGAAAATATTTTTTCTGAATCTAAAATTTTATTTTTAGGGAGCGCAATTCCTCATGTCATCAAATATTTCTCTTTGTAATAACATCTGTTCCCAGATTCAAGGTTTTTATGTTTTGTTTTGTTTTTAAAGCCCCTAAAAAACTGTCTCAAATCTTAAAGTAACTTAAAATACCCTTGAACTCTTGTCTGTACTGACTACCAAAGGTTTGAACTTCTAACCTTGTTGCAGTGTTGTACAGGTGTACCTCAAGATCCCAGGACATTACTGTTGGGCGTGGTTACAGGTGCAACATAGCACTAGAACCTTTCCTCACTTATTATCATTTGAACATTCCAAACATCAGCTGATCTGCTTCATAAGAACTGCATGGGTGTGGTTTGATAAAATTTGTTTGACACGGATGGCAACCGAGGCAAACAAACCCACTACTAACATAAAGGGAGAAATAAGGGAGAAATAAAATTGTGTGTTTATGTAGGACGCCATCGCAAAACATAACAGCTAATTACAAATATTTGATTTCAGGGCCTTTTTAATGTTTAAAGACTTGTTGATTAGGTAGACAGTGTTAAAAAAACTATAGTGTGTATTTTCCTGTTGATTAAGACTCAAGCGTATAAGAATTCAAAATATTTTCACAAGGTTTTTCAGTACAGAGCAATTGATATCACCCGACTGTTTTCTACTTCGATGGACACTCAAGTTCAAATGGAAAAGAACCAAATAAGTCCTAAAATGTTCCTTATTCTGATGTTCCTCAGACGGCCAGGTGGAAGGTGACATCTAAAGAAGCTCTGCAGAGAATTGGTGAATACTCTGAAGCTGCAATAACTATCAGAGGAACCTACTTCCCTCCAGGCAAAGAGCCCAAGGAAGGAGAACGCAAGATCTATCTGGCTATTGAGAGTATGTGTGGGGGAATTTTTACACTTTCTAAATGCTACTCCCACTTCTTCCTTTAACATCCTTTACCAGTGACTGGAATCTGAAGTTTCCTGTTTTTTTTCTTATGTTTTCTAGGTGCTAATGAACTGGCTGTGCAAAAAGCTAAAACTGAGATTACACGGTTAATCAAAGAAGAACTGATCAGATTAGTAAGTATCATGTTTTTCTTTAAATCAATAACCAGTGGTAGATATCATGTCGACATCAGTCTAAATAGAAGCCTGTTTCTAATATTTTTATGTGGCGCTAGATTGTAGAGCATGAAACACAAAATGTGGCAGGTCTGTATTCAGCAAGTATTAATAAAATATGTTGCTGATTGCCTTTTTTCCCCTTCTTTTTTCTCACTCTAGCAAAATTCCTACCAGCCAACGAGCAAAGGCCGGTACAAAGTGTTGTAGAGGAGAAACCAAGGCTTGTCGGAGGAGTTTCCTTGTCTCAACAGTCTCCTGTCATCTCTACTGTTTCATCAGATTGGTTGAAGAATATTTTAGTCTATATTTTTTAAAAATGTCAAGTTCAGTAACATAAGTGTAGTGTATGGTTTTGTTTTTATTGTTTCTCTTTTCCCCCATTTTCATCTGTTCTTCTCTTGAGTTTCCAGTTGATTTTTTTTTTTTTGTACCAACAGACCAGAAATAACATGATGTTTTCTTCTTCTGTGTCATCAGACCATCACGATTCTACAATAAGCTAAATACAATATGTTTTTAATTAAAAAAAAAAAAAACAGTTTTCTTTAATGTTAGTTTTTCGATCAGATAACCATGTAAAACCCACAAACCAGCCACTGATTTTCTGAAGAAATCCTCAGATGAAAGATGTTTTTACGTTGCCACAGAATAAAACAGTGTGTTGCTAAGGAAGTAAAACTCGACTTGTCCAGCTGTTGGCATGAACAAATCTGGTAGATGTTGTGCACTCTCCGACGGTTTCAATTATTCAATAGCTTTTCGTGTGTTTATTATTCATCAGTAGTGGGAATCACTGTTTTTTCACGTTGTTTTTAATGGATTATTGCTCAATTCCAGGACAACCGAGACGATAACATCAAAACCTAGAGCAGGTTTTTTTGCAGCATTACTGTAGCTCGGTGGATGCAAACGAACAATTTTCCAGGTTTTATAGTGAAAACAACGCTTGGATATCGAGCTGGTTTGGAGGGGGGGCGGCTCTGTGCGCATGCTCAGACTGCGCCCCCTGTCTTATTAATTTTTAATGGAAAATGGCTGCGTTTCTTATCCAAACCTCAGGATCCGGCCAATAAAATAACAAACAAAAAAGAAAACAAAACCCACCGTAGTTCGGCGGAACCGTCTCGCGTCCCTCCAGCGCCCGCGCCGAAACAACCCGAGGTGGTGTCGCCGCGTTATCCGGCCGATGTCCTGCGGTGCGAAAACATTCGGGAAAATGGATGGACTCGGGCTTTGAGGGATGAAAGATCATTTTTCTCCTTAACCCTTCCCGCTCCGAGATCTGCGAACAATCGAGGTACGGTAACCTTCGTGCTAGCGTCGGTGGCAGGAGGGTGTATTTTAGGTCCATCGTACGGCTTCGGTGCGAGCACCCGAGTCGGGTACGTGCTCACTTTTCCGCTCTTTCGTTAAGATTTTAATCCCTTAGTGGGGTTTGTTTGTTTTTCTCCCCTCTTTCATTTATACCGTTATTCGGGCAGAAACGAGGATGTGTTGTAACGTTTCACGGGGGCGAAGTGACTCCGGGTGCAGCGGGGTTTTTTTTTTTTGTCGTCTGGGCGCAAAGATGCGGGATCCCTGTGCATATTTTTTGTGAATGAATATTACTACAGGCGGTGTGGTGGATGTGATAGTAAAGTCCACACCTCCTTGCATCTTCCTCTGCAGGGGGAAGCAGACGGGAAGCTCATCAGCAGCAGTCTGACTTTTTGCCTTTTAAAGTGTTTATAGCCTCATTGTGTTGAGCCTCTCTCTAATGTGGCATCGTTTGCGAGGGATTTCTGAACTTTAATTGATGGCTTTATTAAAGATTAATCTGTCTTCCACTCATGCTTTGTAGGTTAGTTATAAGCTATGGATAAGAACAGCTTTTTTTGTGCCAGGTTGTTGAAAATCCTCCTCCGCTGTGACAAGTCATTTGTCTTTTAAGCTCATTAGGGAGATCTTGTCCAATAGACTTGTTTGATCACCCACCTTCGGGAAAAGGGCTGCAGGACATCTGGACCACAACCCGTTTACAAAACTGCCTTAATATTTATACAGTATTCATAATCGCCATTGGGGAGGTTTAATCAGACTCTGAAACAAACAAAAGAAAACAGGTGGACCCGATGGGTTAGATACCCAGGCTCGGGAAAAGCCCCGCATGGCACGGCAAACTGAGCATGAGTCTGGATTCGATGCGGGATAAAGCACCTGAAGCTGTGAGGCAAACATCCAGACACCCTGACAGTGCAAAAACAACGGCAGGGAGAACAGAATGCGTTGCCAAAGTTAAAAGATGCAAGTTTGGTTAACTTCCCCTAAACCATTCAGGCCTGTCTCCGACACATTGAATGAGTCTGTGCCAGAGGAGGCTCAGCCTAGACTTTCTTGAGGCCAGGGTGTATAAAGCCCTGGACACATTTCGGGCTTCCCCCCTTGCATGTCTCAGGCTTGGAATTTAGCTCAACCCCAAAGCCCACGAATGCAGGGCTGCAAATTCTTAAGCGTGTCCGCGAGTTTCTTTTCTTTATGCAGATAAAAATACTGAGGTCCTCAAGGTTCTATTCCTGGATTGAGGATGTTTTGCAGTTCATCTGAACGCTGTGCCCAGACAACAGCACTGACTTTACACAGAGACATTAGTCATTTTATCTTTGTGTAATAATAACACACTTACAACTTATTTCCCAGCAGACGATGATGCGCCAGGTGACAAGCAGCGACTTCTGCATGAATAGCAGGCCATCGTGCCTAGCCGAGGATGGCCACCACCCCGCCTCCCACTTTGACCTGTGCACCTCCCAGTCCAACAAGTTCTACCCTCCCCCTCCTCCATCGTCCCTTCAGATGACACTGACACCCATGACCCTACCCACCCAGAGCCACAAGCCCATGGTGTGCCAGAGACAAGAAGTGCTCGGGGGTGACCCCCGCTCACCTGGGAAAATGCCAGGCATTAAAAGCACTGATCAAGCACCGGACGACCCCAAGAAGAAGAGCAAGGCTGCTGGGAAGACGGGCAGACGTGGGAGGCCTTTGGGAACCACCAAGCTAGCTGGGTACAGAACCAGCACGGGGCGACCCCTCGGCACCACCAGAGCTGCCGGTTTCAAGACGAGCCCAGGAAGGCCACTGGGTACGACCAGAGCAGCGGGGTACAAGGTCAGCCCCGGGCGGCCTCCAGGCAGCATCAAGGGCCTCTCTCGCCTCAACAAACTGGCTTATGGTAGCACCTGCAGCGGAGCGGCTTTCCCCTATCCGCTGCCACACAAAGAAATCCTCTGTGAACCTTCCTGCAAAGAGAAGACGGCCAATGAGTAAAGGCCACCCTACCCTGTTTCTACTCACCCTCCATCAGTGGAATAAAAGACGCATGTGTACAGGTTTCCTGCCAGACACTGGGGGCGACTGTAATCTTTCCTAGTCTGCTCTGAGGCTGAGAGGAGGAGATTTTCTATGATTTGTGTTGGTGTCATCTGTGTGCCTGCCACCTGATATAATACTGTTAGTTCTCCAGTGCTACCGCTGGAGATCTATAGCCAGTGAAAAGTTTAACTACTCATCGCCGTATCTGTTTTCTTGGACAGAAATTGATACCAGATGTTCATTGAGCAAGGGGCTTTTTATCTTATAACAACTGCAGTGGAAACTTTAGTGCGCTATAAGTAGCATTGTAAAGCCAACAACTGATTGAAAGATTCATTTAAAAATGGTTAATTACTGTAAACAAAGGAGGCCATTGTTGAGAGAATTGATAGCCACGATGTGTGAAATAAGCTGGGATGCTTTACAGCACAAACAACTGGTTTTATCTTGTATGTCCATTGCACTACATTTTGAATATTACATTGGCTAATGTTGTTGGATATTTACTCTTGTCCTTGCTCTTTCTCTTTGAACAAACGAAGGAAAGAGAGGGAAAGGCAGAAATGCTGCGTCTGCAGCAGGAAGGTCTGTTGGCAATGTGTTCTTTAACTTAAAAAACAAAATTCTATATGTAGAACCTTTTATGTGTCAAATTTGTAAAATGGGAGGCACATCGCTGGATTCAAATCTTTAGTTTGAGTGTCTGCTTTTGAGCAGACTCAGATTTACTGTTGGGAGTTAGGTGCCTTGCTCAAAGGCACTTCCATGATATATTTCCGATAATCCCCCAGGCTAACAGCATTACAATACTGAATTCTAGTCAATATAACCTTTTCCACTCAGAACTCATGATAAACATGATTCCTGCTAACAAACTCTTACTGTTCACCCTCTAAAGATCACCTCAAAAAATGTCTATATATTGTTTGCATGCAGCTGAGTCAACTTAAGGATTCTTTTGAGAAATCCAAGTCTGAACTAATCTTTCGTTTTGTTTTGTTTTGTTTTTCACGAAAAGTATAAAACTAAGAATGCATCAACTCTCGAAGCAACTTAGTTCACCTCCTATTTTTTCTTACAACCTGCTATAAAAACTAGTTAATGTGGTTTGCGGTTGCCTCATTTGCTTAATAATCTCCATGGAAAAGTCGCTTTGGGCAGACATGTTGATGAACAGTTTCATATGTTCTGCTTGGTACTTGATCGCTTTTCTTAATAATAATATTCGGGGCATTTCATCTTGGCCACTAGATGGTTTAAAACCCACACTCGCTGGTGGACTCGCTGAGAAAATGGGACAATTTTGGTTGTGTACTCCTGGCAGAAATGGTTTCTCTGGTTTAATTTTTGTCAGCTTGCCATAGGCTGGTTGCTGCTACAGATACCAAAATTACATGTTTTATAACTGTTTTTGTACAAAACCTTTTTCAAATTTGCATGAAGGCCCAAATTTCTCGAAAGCATCTCTGTTTATTTTTTCTAACCTTAAAGCAACCAAACAAAACTTTACTTAAATAGAATACAGTCTTGAATTTGCAAAATTTTGATTTAAAACTTTTCCGTTTATCCGATCGAAGAATAAGTAAACAAGACTTCAATACCTGATAATTTTGAATTCCAGTTGCCACAGACACATTTGTTTGGTTTTCAAAGTACTGAAGTTTGAGCCTCGGCCTCAATCATGTCCTAAAATGCCTCATGGCAATATTTCTACAAAGTTCATATTGCGGTTATTATCGAATCTCACTAAAATTTGTGATTATTGTTGTAATATCCCATCTCATACAACAAAATCTGGCCAAATCAGGTCAGTTTGATACTTTTGGGACTTTTAAGACATATATATTGAGACTGCATACTTAGAAGAGACGCTTTGTAATGTTTCTTGTCACATTGAAGGGAAAGTCTGTCACCCGAAAAATTACTCTGTATCTTTTATGTTATACATCAAAACCACTGGTTGCATTATTTAGTCTAAACATGGATAAGAAACTAAGTGATTGTGCAAAATTCAACTACAAATAAAGGTACATGTTGCTTTAATGTTACATTTTCCCAAACGAAGGAACAGACTAATATTCAAATATCAGCTATGGAACATGAATGTGTCGCTGAATGCACTGACTTTGATTGATATTGCAGTTACATTGTAGTTGTAAAACTTTTTTACAAAAACAATCTTTAAAAACATATTAATATTATTGTTATTATTATTATCATTTATTTGATGTGATGTTTGTGTGACAGACATTTATATAGACTAAAGCCTCAAATATGTTATTTGTCTTCTTGTTCACAGATCAGCAAACACTCACAAGACATGTGTTTTAATTTGCAGTTTAATGGTGAGGAAGTTATGGTGAACAAATGAGACAGTCACTGCGAAGGCTGCCAGCCACTGCTAGCCTGTATTACTGCATTTTTACATTGTGAGCCATCTGGTTAAAGATTGTATGAAATCTGCAGACAGAGGGCACTGTTCCTCCAGTGCAAAAAGCCAAAGCTGTCAAAGACATCAGAAGCAGAGGAAAACAGTCCACAGAAAATAGAAAGTAAGCTTCCAGCATGTTTGTCCTTGTCAACACTTGCCAGAGAAGAACAACTCATAGCCACGTTTGTGGAGACTTCAGGAGCATCTATAACCACTTCCACAGGTGTGTGACAGAGACAACAAACCATCTCAGTTACAGTCTCATTTGTTTACAACCATCACACCAAGAGTTACACAAGAGTTTTAAGAATTTGACAATTATATCTCGATGTGTTCATTTCTTCATGTTGCTTCTTACTTTGCACGTTCACTTGTCAAATAATGGTATCAATCTGTCAGCTTCTTTTAAAAAAATTGCAAGGTGAAATCATGTCTGATTTTTCTTTTATGTTGCTATTTATTATGTCCTTTTTACGTAACATATCCCAGTCGAGCACTTGAAACTGACTGCTGGCGAAGGTGGCGTTTTTGTGAAATGTTGATGTAACTTGAAATAATTTAGTTCAAACAGGCTTAAGGCGGAAATGAGGAGATGCAATCGTTTATTTATTCAATATTTCACAACATTATTAATGCATAGTAATTACAGTCAGTCATGTGCAGTCAAATATGATTTGATCCAAAATAACCAGTTGACTATTGGACTTCTTGCCATTATTTTCAGGTTTTCATCATTTGGAATATGAGTTTTTTTGTGAAGTCTCACAAGTTGCCCAGATGAAACTTCAGTTTTTGGTATTAGTCATATATGGGGAATTGAAATCCTGAGAGTGAAGAACTATTATAGCTTCAATGAGTCTCCTCTCATGACAAAATTTTCAGTTGTTAAATTTGGTGCAATAATCTGTTATATGTATTGTACTGTGGAAACTTTGATACTATCACTTTTTATTGTTGTATTTTGATACTTGTGTATAAGGCCTTTTATCACTTTTTTTGATGACGTGTTTAGTATTAACAGAACATACTGAAATGTCACATACAAACATCCTTTTCATCCTCCTTTACCAAAGAGTATGATGTTGTCTAATTGTAGACATTTGTGCTAATTGATTTAAAAAAAATATTCCAACATCTCACAAAATAACTTTGGCATTAAAACTCCTGCATAAAATGTAAATGAAAAAGAACGTGGAGGCCACTATCCCATATAGGATTAATACAAAAACCTTTAAATAACTGTTGGCTCTAAAGCTCTAACCATGCAGGTATATGTGTTCCCTGGTTCAAGTGATTGACTTGACCGTTTTCTCTAATGCATTGTAAATTGCAACATATCGACAATGTATATTAAGTCCCTTGCATTTCTTTGTTTTTATATCTGTCTCTTATTCTCCATTTTAAAAAAGTTCTCCTTCTATATATGATTGTTATGCAGCCATGCTTTATATTTAACTGATCCTTTTTTTGTCAGGGGTAAGGCTGCCATGATGCCTGGCTTTGTCGCATTCTGAGGTTTCTTTCTTTTTATTTCAGTTTTGTATTCTATTTTTAATCATTTTGTGGACTGACACAGTAAGATGGAGCCTAATGAGATTAGCATGCTGGTAGGATGCACTGTTGGCTCCGTCGGCCCCTTTCACAGAAGATATTTTGACATGTCACGTGGTTTAATTCCATTTAGCTGCTTCGATTTCAGGGTTCTGGTGTTGTGCCTGCTGGCTCACTGTCACAATGTTATGGCTCACTGGGACACTTAAATAGAAAAATTAATGTTTCTAGAAATGCTTTCAGAGCTTATCTGCTGTGAAAAAGGCCTTTTGTCTGTCCCAGTCCATCTTCCAGGTACCCATTGCTGCAATAGCTTCTGGCACTTCAAGAGGCTTCCTTACTGAATAGCTGGAACATGTCTTTTTTTTTTTGGCTATATTCTTGGCTGACAGGCTTTCTACTGCCGTTTCAATGGCTGGAGCTCCAGTATGGCTTTTACAGTGTGCTAGTTTACCAGCAGCTTCCCCATAGCAAGACCTGCAAAGGTCTTGAGCTTGTAAAAAAGGATGTATTGTGAAGAAAAAGAACCGCAAAAATAATTAAAGAACAACAAATTTAGGCAATTAATTTCTGTCTCTAGCATATGGAGTTAACAGCATGATGTCCTGTAAAGAAAGGTCAGCTTAGCCTGGCTCCAGACCTCTGAATTGCTGCCCTCATGTCAGATTTGTTCAGCATTCAGTGAAACAAAATGGCATTTCAGTCTTATTATCAAGCTTGACATGGATGTCATAGGGCTGGACTTTCAACTATTTTTGTTACTACACCTGTGATTTTGAATGACGTTTTCATATTTCTAAGACAGAACACTAAGGTTTGATTTCACTTCTTGAATGCTTACAAAATGATTGTCATATCGACTCTGGTGGTATTAGAAGTCGCACAAAGTTTATTATCCAGTACAGTAGGGTTAGATATTAATTTAGCTTAGAGTTCGGACAGAAAACTCAAGGACCATGTTTCAGCTTCAGACAGATGAAAGGAAAACTGAGTAATAAATGTTGGCTTCGCTCTTTCAGGAGGAGCAGGACTTCTAAAAGCTGACTGGTCAGCATCTAGATGCTTGAAGTGAATGTGGTTCAGTTGGAGAAGGATCAGAGATGGTTGTGGCCAGCCAAGTGTTTGACATGGGTAGGACTTTGGTAAGAATTTAAGCGGGACGTCCTTCACCACAAGAAAACCTGAGCATCACAACGATTTTGTGTCAAATTATTTCAGATGTTTCTGTACTGTTCACAGACTTGTTCTAAATGGTGGAAATCAAAGACCTTGAGATGATGACAGTGTATTGACTGATGTAATTGCCAGCATGTTGGGTGTAACCTCACACACAAGGTCTGTGTACATCACTTTGTAGCTCTTATCTTACATTGTTTTGTTAAATGTATGGACCAAGATTTAGAGTTTATGTGATGCTGAAAAATAATCTTTTCCAAATGGAAAAGGATCATAACCCCCTGAGGAGGACATCACAGGAAGGACAGGGGATTAAAGGAGGATTATAGAGGGTGGATTACTGAAAATAGATTTAATAAACTGGTTAATTTATTGATGTTCCAGTCATTTTTTTAACCATAAGATTTTGAGTTAAATCAACACTTAAACAAGGCAAAGATATTAGTGGTTAGTTTTTCTCTATTGTTTTTAGAGTAATTTTTTTTCTCTCCCTTTCTTCAGCATTACATCGACACATGGTCTTTTTTCTGTAGATGATGATTAAAAAATATTACCTCACATTTTGAGTGTTTTGGAAAAGATATTAGTTATTCCATAAGTGTGATTGGCGAAGCCTGTAAAGCTTTGTATAATTCCCATTTTATTCCTGCATGATTGTTGTGGAATGTTCAAAAGTTGTGTAATAAATCTGAAGGTAAAACAGTCTTTTGAAAACTTTTCTTGAATTGTTTTCCTTTGCAAAACAGTCAGCAAAACTTGCATTCATTTTATGGTTGTGCCATCTCTGTTAAAATAACTCATCAGATCCACCAAAGGCTATTTGGCTACCTTCATCAATCTCTCCATGGGTTTATCTGTCACCAAAAAAATCCTTAAAATCTGATTGATTGGAAAGAAATTACCAATATAAAACATTTGAGGTCAAATCCAAAACATTTTGTTGGAGCAGTTTTTCCAAAAATTTGGCATTTGATGTTCCAGTTTGACTAGTAAACTATTTATTAATTTGTATATTCTTGAACAGCAAATTTTCATTTATGTCTGAAATTTGTTACCAAGTAACAACACTTGAATACACACTTTAAAACATGTTTAGCAAATTGTATTTATTGAGGGTTATATTTAAAAATTATGCCAGTGTAGCCAATTTTGCTAAAAAAGGGCGACACAAACTTAGCTCAGTCAAACTTCCATGGGGAACCAACAACAGGTTCAGCATCTCCAGAGCTGTATATCAGGGAGATACTACGGCTCCTTTTTGTTTCTTTTAGTCATGTAAATAATGATCTTCCATACACATAATGATTCCTTTCAAGTCATCAAAATATTAGGAAAATAAATCAGATGTTCTTAGCTAGCTAGATTTTTAAAGGATAAAAAACAGGTTAAAAAAATATACATTTTCTTAATGCCTTCTTAAAGGTATCAGGGCTAACTCAAAGTATTACAAATGCACCCTTTTCCACTTAAAGGCAGAAGTACTCTTACAACAGTATTTGAAAGTATTCCAGCTAAAGATGAGGTAATAGCACAGTCAAATTTACAACCCCACATTCCAAAAGTTAAAAATAAATGTAATATGCGAGAGATTTATCATTCAAAGGTCAGGTACATTATCCAAAACTGAAGGATTATCATGTTTATTTTATACAGCCAAAGTATTAGAAATACTTTATTAAAATCCTTTATTAAAAGATATTCTCTGCCTTATTCAACTCTATATGGAATAAACAGGTCTCACTTTTTAAGCAGAAACATGTTATGTAATTCATACAATCCAGTAGACTTAAATGTGCTTAATTTACATTCATCTAATATAATTTTCAAGTTCAACTGTATGGAACATTATATTAATAATAAAGATAAGTTAATTTCAAATCTTATCTTGGCAAGTTAGAGTTTCTTCTTAAATGCAGTTTCGATGTCAATAAACTCCCTCTTTAGTTATCTAATTTTTGGTCTCTTTTTAATAAGCACAATTTCTCTTTAAAAAAATAATTGATATTGAATACTAGAAACATATAGTAGAAGAATAAGTCAATCTTCTATTTGTCCAAAACAATGTTTTGCTCATATCACATTTGATTGATGAGAAAGGTCCCTTTTTTACGTACATTGAATTCCTAGACACATTTGGTATCCCAATACCTGTACAGGCATTGTATGCAATACCTGCAGGTATTTTAAGACTGTTGCAATGCAGCAATGTGTCTAATAAACAGTCAGTGTTTTAAACAGATGTTTTGTTAAATGGCATCAACATATAGGATAACAAATGTAACAACAGACTTTTTTAGACATATGATATATTGCCCTGCAACTTTTCATAGTTGACACTATTGGAATGATCACTTTGAGAACAATAATTTGGATTTAATTTGGAATTACTGTAACTTTCTTTTCTAAAAATAATGTTAGAGAAGTGTATTTTAAAATTATATGACTAATCTATCTAATAAACAACTCTCTAGAAAAATCTAGAAATGATCTTTTTCAAATACTGGCACAGCAACAATTAATTACACTAAATTTACTATATAAATGCAATTATGTTTAATTCTTCTGGACTGATGCCGAACATGTATTTAATGTCATGTGTGACTAACATTAATTTAAAGAAAAATAGATGTTATTCTTTCTAGCGGGAAAAATGATCCGGGTAGAAGTTTTTTTAAATCTTCTCATTATATATATGTTAAGCATCCATATATAACGCAATTGACCTTAAAGGCAACCTAATATTCACCAGTTCAATCATTTAAGGAAAACTGGACTTTGAAACACTAAAAAAATCTGACATATTATAAAGTCATCAGGACTGTGGGAATCTACGATGCCTTGAAAATCTTTATCATTTAAATGTGTATGTTGATCTTTTCTCTTCTTCTTTGTTCCTTATCGTATTCAACGTGTTTTTGTAAACTGAGTAAAAGAGGTTTAGAAGAGAGCAGCTAGTCGCAGATGAGGCGACGCCATCGGCGGCTCTGCCGCTTTAAGGGGCGGAAGCCGGAGGAGCAGCAGTTAGATTCTTCCGCCACCGCCACGAAACATCGGTTCCTACGAGCCAACGAAAGGACCCCACGCCTCAACATGTCGTGATGACCGGTGGTGTCCGCGTCTGTCCGGGTACATCTGAGAGAATATGACGGGGATCCGGAACCACCTTTACATCCCGTTTGTTTTATTGTTTTTGTTGCATCATTCGGGTTTTCTGCGGTTTTCCTCCGTTGCAGCACAAGGTAAGAGACCGACAGCCGCTCGTTAGCTTAACAGTGCTAGCAAAAAACAAAACAAAACAAAACAAAATTTAAAAAAATAACGCGAATTGACATTTAACACGATGAATGCAGTTTATGTCAACAAGCCTTTTTCTCCCGTTGCCTCCAGTCGGCGTTCACGTTTTGAAAAGATCAACCGATGTGGTCGTTTCGTGATGTATTAGCATTTTACCCGGTTCGTTACCCCAAACTAGTTGACATTAGAGATGTTGTACACTACAAACAAACAAAAGGTTTATTAAAAACATTGTCTTCATAAATGAACCGAGTATTTTGGCTGAAAACCTAGTGATGCACTCACGGCAAATAGCATTAAAATTCATTAAAAAAAAAAACACTTAAAGAGCAGTAAATTAATTTTTTGATCCTATCAAAGTGTGTTTGTAAACTTTTAAGAATTACTGCCAAGTGTGACTAAAACACTCTTTTAAAAGAGTTTCAATAAATAATAAACACCATAAATTCTGTAACAGCTAGTTGATTAATTGATCAATTGATTAATTGATTTGATAACAGATTAACGTTAAGATAATAGATTAACGTTAAGACATGTGTGTCCCCCTAACCTCATAAGTTTTCCTATGTTATTATGTTTAAAGTGCCCCCAACTTTACAGTAGAGTAGGCAGTTAACTTTGCCTTCTCCTGAATATTGTTCCTGCTCCTCCAATATGAGAATTTTCTGTTTTTCTCCCTTATATTGCTGTTAACTGGATATTCTTGAGTTTTAGAAAGTTGATCTTAAAAAAACATCTGAAGGCCTTTTTCAGGGCACCTTCCTTATGTGGAATAATTGCCCTAAATACAAAGACTTGGGACTTTAAAAGTCACTCAGCAATTGTCATGGGCGGAAAATGCCAGTTTATGGCAGATAAATGAGGACTATTATTTGAAATAAAAGATTATCTTCAGAGAAGTTGCCAAAAATCTTTAACAGTGTGGCTTACATGACTAAAGGCAAACAGGAAAGACAGCTAGGGGAGAAATATCTTCATGTACTGAGCTCACTATGTATTATAATTGAAAACATTTTTTTCAGATAATGATGAGTCACCAGAGCTTATGCTGTCAGATGATGCAGTTTCTGACTTGGAGAACAGCCCCAAGTTTGTGGAATCAGAAGACCTGGAATCTCTGCCGAAGAGGCAGTTCAAGACAGCTGAGATTGCAGATGCTGTGATGGGCACTGAAGCCCCGATCAATCCATCTGACATTGAGTCACTCTTCCCCAAAAATTTGAATGACTTCCAGTCAGGCTTCTCCCCGCCTCATGATGAGAACAGTGCCCAGTGTGGTTCATCTCTTCTGGATGCTAAAGGGGCATCACAGGAGGACAAGAGCACTGAGCTATCGCAGCAGGTTGGTGAATAGAAGCACTGTAAGGAACAAATGTGAACAGGACTTGTTGTAAATATCAGCCTTGAGAAAATTGTGTGGTTGGTATTAAAATGAAGATGCAAAAAGGACAACCTGATTTTTAAAAATGACATGAAAATTAAATGCCAGATTGGCAGCATTTGATTGTGAATGGTAAAATAGTTGATAAATACACACTACTTCTAAATCACCGAGATCAGTTTTTATCAGAGATCCTGAATCAGTGAAGCACTCCTTTAACCTTAGGATAGAAAAAGGGAGATTCCCTCCGGAGCAAAAGAAAACATCTCACAAGAGTTACCAGAGGTTCAATCGTACTTCTTTTGTTAAGTGAACTGAGTAAAATTGGTGGAGTTTCCCTTAAAGCTTTGTTTTGGTATAGATTTTACATTTTCATGTCATTTTGACCACCAGTTCTTTAGGCCTCAGGTAAGATCAGCTAAAGTAAACACAATGAAAAGTGCAGTACCCAGCAGTTGACTTCTCATTGGGTGTTTTACCTCCAGGTCACCCTTGACATAGTTCATGCGGATACCATGGCAACTGAGGAGCAGAACACCACAGAAACTGCCAAGACATACAAGGTGAACTGTGATAAGAGGAACATCACAGGAATGGACAGTTTCACTGTGCATGTCCTCAACACTTCCCAGGTATTCATGCTGCCCTCTGAGTCTCACTAGTTGATGGGTACCAGTATAACTACACATCTGAATGCCATTTCTTTACTTTCTTACATTTTAAAAAACTTCGTGCTTAATACATTTTAAAATTTGCCATTATATTCCTAATTATTCAGTCATAATGTTGGTAGCCTAATATAAGAATTAAAAATCCAGTTCTCATCTAAGAGAGCACTGTTGTATTTTAAACTAAAATAAAAAAAAACAGAGTGTGACTGGCACCCCCTATTGATGCTTATTTAATGAGCACTGTGTGTCTTGGCATTTATTTGTCTCACTGTCAGAGTAAAAAAGTCCAGAAGGTCCTCTGTTTTTACTCCTCAGCTAAAAATGCCACAGAGGGGATGATTGCCTTTGTCTCTCATTAGGAGAAAACTTAACCCATCCCTCAGTCTGTGTACCTGCTCCATGTTTCTCTCAGGACTTGATGGAGTTCCTCAATGCCAACAGCACAGAGTGCTCTATGGTGCTGTTCTTCACTGCCTGGTGCCAGTTCTCGGCCAGCCTGGCACCTCACTTCAATGCCCTGCCCAGAGTCTTTCCCAGCATGCACTTCCTGGCACTTGATGCCTCTCAACACAGCAGGTAAATCTTCTTAAAATGTGTCATCCCTCCAACCATGAAAGCCCACATTAAAGAGACATTAAGGAATTTCAGACTATAATTGCCGTTTGTTGTCTGTGGTTTCAAAAAACATCACAGAGTTCAAACAACACCCTTTTGAAATAGTTTCAACCAAGACTGAACATCATGTCTATTAAAAATATTTTTATGTTTTATTGATTATTCCGTATAACAACCAGATCGGCAACTCTGGTGAATATTTAAAACTGAGATCATCAATGGTCATGCGTGTGTCTCATCCGGCTCCATCTTCCACTAGCCTCTCCACGAGGTTTGGGACCGTGGCAGTGCCCAACATCCTCCTGTTCCAGGGGGCCAAACCCATGGCTCGCTTCAACCACACGGACAGAACGCTGGAGACGCTCACCTCCTTCATCGCTAACCAGACAGGTACAATGGAAGTGGAAACAGCCTGAAATAATCCTCTTCGTGTTTTTAAGACTGCACTATACAAATTTCATTTCAATTTGTTGCTTCCTGATAGTGACCAGACATGATGAAATATTATTAATCATTTTAAAAGTAAGAATAACAGAAAAAATAGATTCTTTCTTTACAAAAGAAATCCCATGTGTTGTTTGTGAAATACTGATTTTTTTTCTTTCCCTCCTGGGAACAAGGGGCTGTTAGTTTGCCTCAAAAGGTTTAAGGACCATTGCCCTAGAGAACACTAGTAAACCCGTAAAATTTTAAACCACGTATATTCCGAACCGTTCATTAAGTATGCTGTATTTCGTAATAAAACTCCATCTGCTCCAGGGTTTGAAGCAGGCCCAGACAGAAGGGTGACGGATGCAGACCACCTGGGCCCTCTCCCCAGCGTCCCGGTGAAGAGCATCGACTGGCTGTTGGTCTTCTCCATCCTCTTCATCACAGGCTTCACTCTGTACGCCATCCTGCGGACAGACAGCATCCGCTGGCTCATACCAGGCCAGGAGCACGAGCATCAGGACTGAAAACACACATCCACAACCACGCCGCAAATCACTGGATGTAAACATTACTTGATTAACAGTTTAGTTTGTTATTATGGGTAACAATTTCTAATTTGCTTATATTTTAAGTGTTTAATGGACAAATTTAATTATTTATCCATTGTGATTTGTAATAAAGAATATATTGACTCTCTGTTGTTAACATTTCCGGATTGTTGGCTGCATTACAGAGGTCAAAACAACGAGCTTGTGTTTGTTTTCAATGTATTTTTCTCCTGCACCTTTGACATTTACAGCCGTAATCCAAAAGGACAAAGTACAAATAAACTTTGACTTTACTAAGGTGAGCCAGGAGGAGGATCATCACACTAAGCGAAAGCTAATGTTCTCCTGGAAATCTGATTTTATATCAATGTGCTCATGACCACCGACTAGAGTTCGCATCCGTGCATGAAAAACAGTCACTTTGGCATAAGCAGGCTCCCACGTCCAATTTGGGATTTTAATCAGGCGGTGAGTTGACCAGCTATGGGGACATGTGAGAGGACGGGAGAGGACGAGGCGACGGCAGCGAGGGAGGACGGCGGACAAAGCGCTGGTTATGTTCGGGTTAATGTTTAGCCTGAGGACGGGCGGCCCACGGACCTGCAGCCATCTGCTCCGGCCGAGCAGTCTGCCGCTCCCCCCGCTCCCCAGGAACAGCTCGTCCAAGATGGTGAGTGGCCCCCGGACGGGTGGAGGCGACGCGGGGTTGTTTTTAACGGCGTTTAGCGGCGTCTCACCTACGTGGCCGCGTCCGGGGGCTGCAGCCGCGCAGGTGAGCGGCTGCAGCCCCGCAGGTGAGCGGCGGATCTCCGCGGACTGAACGCGAACTCGTCAGCGCCGAGATGACGAGTGGCGAAAGACGCACGGACCAACGGGGGGGGGGGGAAACAAACAAAAACAAACAAACAAGCGAGCAGACATGGAAACGATCGGATTACTAAAGGTTTGCATGCGTAGCTGCGGACTCGAGCATGTGGAGAGTCCACGCTCGGTGCTCGTACGGGACGATATGAGCGGACGTCGCCTGTTGGGTCCAGCGCCGGGAGCCATTTTCGGGGCCGGGCCGCCACCTCGCGGACGCGGCGCTCGTTGCACCCGGGGGAAGCCGCTGCGGTGAACGGGACGCGGGAGGCGTGTGACCCGGGGCACCGCGATGCCGGGAGAGGCCGGTTCGGGTTAGAGGAAACCCCCCCCCCCAAAAAAAAATAAAACCCCGAACACCGATTGTTTTGTCAGTTAAAGTGTTAGTTTTGGGGATGCGACGATGTTGAGTAATGAATACCTTTGGTTTTACAGCTGAAACTAATACAGCAGGCTGTTTGTTTGTTCGTTTGTTTGTTTGTTTGCATGTAATACGTGTAAACACTTCTTGCAATGTAATAACTGTGAGAAAAATAAAAAGACTAAATAATGCACGATGCGCTTCTGTCTCCAGTCGTCGGACTCCCACTGGCTCAGCGCCGCAGACCGGGAGGAGCTGGTGATGGAGCTCAGGGCCACTGGCTGGATCGACATGGAGGAGCGCAATGCCATCTTCAAAGAGTTTCACTTCAAAACCTTTAATCAGGTGTGTATGTGTATAAATTTATGTTAATGTACTTCTTATCTTTTTAGAGCAGTTGAGCTTTGGATAGCAGTAAATTGAGGCTATTTTTGTAACTTTTCCAGTTCAGTTTTTGGTGCAGACTTGGATTTAATTTAGGGAAGCCTCGCAGTTTATTCCCAAGAAGGTACAAATAAAGTAAAAAGATCCTGTTCTTCAATTATTGAGATTAACAGTATTCTCTGGGAACACAAGAATGGACAAAATCTGCATCACTGTGGAGCTGGCAGTGTGTATACTTTTTTTTTTCTTTTAAAGAAAGAACACACACAGGCAGCTGACATCTGATTCTGTCTTTGTAGTTTGTTATTCCACCGCTGGCAGAGTCTGAGATGAAACTGTCATTTTTTTTCTTTTTTCTTTTTTATTTTCTTTTTAGTTTTTGTAGCAGTTCCTGTGTCTGCGATCTGCTGTGGTCTTCAGGGGGCTGTTGTACGCTGGCTGGGGGTTTGTTTGATGGGGATCTGGACGCAGACCACCAGACACACAGCCAGATCACAAACGATCAGGAACGCACAAATTTATCTGTGTTTATATGCTGATTGGTTGCAGGTGTAACAGGGGGCAGGTTCTTCTCTGTTTTCACTGGTTTCTTTAGGTTCCTGTTATTTGTGGTTTTGTTTTTTTTTGGGGGGGGGGTGTTTTTTTTTACCTGCAAAAAACCACATTAATAACTATTTAAATGTTGTAGTTTATGAGAGCCTTTATTCTGATTCACTGTTATCTGATCATTGGGACATACATGATCAGATTCCAACTAAGACAGAGCATGCACCTCACATGACAAACTGGAAAACAGGGATATTGAAAGCCATATTAAAGTCCTACTGTATGTCAAGCTTCATGCTGCAATGAAAAAAAAATAGTCAAGTAGTTTTAATTCCAAAATTGTGCTCATTTAAGGGGTGGAAATACCAAATGGGTAGGTTTACCATATCTAGTACTGGGTATTGTTTCAAATTTTCAATGATGATGCCAATCAAGTACCTAAGTTATAGTACAGATACCAAAAAGATCCATTTTAAATCCCTTACTTCGTGTTGTATTAACATGTTTTTTAGATGAATAATGGAATGAATGAATGAATGAATGAATGTTTTGTTTTCATGTCATACCACTGAAATGTCCCATCCTACCCTGGATTACATACAGTACCTTGACATTGCCTATAATTGCAGTTAACAAAGAGAAGACAAACCTTTGCTGCATACCAAATACTATGCATGTTCCCGAACACAATATAAAAACAGAAAATCTGATTTAGATATGCAAAATACTGAATAGTGATATACACATGACATCACACACTTTTTGGGCCTCCATGTATTGATTAAATAGTCTGACAGTTTCAGTGTTGCACTAATTTCATTATTACAAAAAAAGCTCAATTACGGTCTATTTTAACTGAATTACTGGTTTCCCAGAGCATGATATAAAAATCATTTCACAGAGCCAAACAAGCCTTCAATGTCAAATCCTTACTTTATTCTACAGACGCATTTTGGTTGGTCCTCGACAAGTTGTAAATTCATTGCCCAGCCTGGATCACGTCAGGACAGCTTAGCTCATGCCAGTTCCTTTGGCACTTCATGTTGCTGAGGTTGGTGCCCATTGTAATTTGTGCCATTTGATATATCTGTGTGCAACCTTTGGATATCATTAATGAAAAGGTATTTTATTTTGAAACATTATTCAAGCCACCCAAGGAAACTGTACATGAATTATTTAAATCAGAAACAAAAGTGAAAAACATAAGTGCTAAAAGGGTATAGAAATGATAAGGAAGAAAGTGCACTTATGCACAACATATTATTAACACTGTGTTTTTAGTTTGATGCATACTTTATGTTGTCCTGATGAGTTGTGAGAAAATGTGATGGAAACTTTTTAAACAACTCTTTATACAACATTCTGCACTTGCATAAAATTAACTGAAGCTTGTGAAATGAAGAAAATACAATGAATTTAGTCTTGCTGTAAAGGATAATAAACTCAAGATTCACTTACTAGCTTTTTCCAGCCTTGCTTAGTGAATGTAACTTGCACATTGCGATCCTATTACTCAATTTGGTCACATGACAGCAAGTGGTCATATATAAGTATAAGATCTTGAACGCAAATAAAAGCTGTGATACGATTGAACTGCAGAAAAAAACCCTGCAAGAAAACCTTGAGATTAGAATATGTTTTCACAGATGGATGTTCCCACAGATATACACTTGTAGTATGTGTTTGTTGTGAAAAGAGTCCATTCTTCACAATCCTCAAAATAACAGATCTACCTCAAGAAGCACTACAAACAATAATAAGTTTAAGTTTATTTTAATATACTCGTCGTACAAGATGGGCGGCATTTATCAAATCAGGACAAGTCAGATAATCTCAGGAGACCTCTCTGTAAAATCATAGATATTTTGTTTCCTTCATGGTAGTTGATACCAGTTCTAACACTTCTGGGGATAAAAGAAAAGCTTAAGAGATGTTTTTTGGCAGAGCGCTGGTCGGCAGCTTGCTATTTTGCCTCAGCCCTGCATTGGGGCGAAGTAAACTGTAACATCTCAAGGCCACTTAGCGGACTTCCTCTAATCCTGTCATTAGTTGTTTTAGCCCCCAAAATAGTCTGTTTTTACACTTCCCCGTGTTTGAAGTCTGGGGGGCGAGCACTCACCTCCCCCATCTGATCCTCCTGCCTCTAAAGCCTCCCCTCTTTACCCCGGCACGTCAGGCCGCATTACCCTGAGACATGCCAGGCAGGCAGTTGGCAGCAATTGGGGTTTCGATCAGAATGATTTCTTTCACAAACAATCAAATTGGTTAAAATGTTTCATCTGGTTCACAAACCACTAACAACCTCATCATTCCTTCTTGTAGATGTGCCTTGCTTTTTTTTTTTTTCTTGCTCATTGCCACCCTCCTTTCCCCATCTCTGTCTCTCCGTCTTTGTCTGTCTCTCATTCCCATTCTGTGCCCCATGTTATTGGGGAACGAGCTCATGTTGTTCCAATTTTACATGCTGGCAACGCTCTCTGTCTGTCTGTCTCTCTGTCCGTCTTTTTCACTCTCTTTTATTCTCTCTCCAGACAACCCCCCAATTCTCTGATGCGTTTTCACAAACGTTCTAGCGAGGTTTTCATGGCTGTTCTTAGAGGGCTTTTACCAGAGGGGAGTGGAGATGAGGAGCGACGTGCTGGCTGATTTCCATTCGCCACTTATCTGTGCGTGATGGGCTTGAGGAAATCAGATCCCTGAACGTTTATAATGAGAATAACAAATCCCCTTCCTGCGAGTTTAAACACTTCCTCCTGTGATCTCTAGGGGGCGGTAAAGCTGTACCCATGACTATGTAAATCCACAGTGACCATCTGTTGAAGTTGAGCCGAGTACATGAGGCACAGAGCCACTCATAGCTGCAAAGGAAGTTATAAAGAACATGACAGCTGGACTTGCATTTTTGAGTTTATTTTTCTTTGATTACAGCAAGTGGAAAGTGTTATGAAGCCGTTGTACCCAGCACAGTAATTTATCTGTGGCGTGTGGATATACTGTGCGTTGTTAGTGGCAGTAGTCTGAGACGTAAATGTGAGTTATTTTCCTCGTCAAGTCCATTGTATTTAATCGGGTTTGAGAGGTGAAATCCTCTTTCTGGAATCGCTTTGGTCAGTGAGAATCCCTGCAATCATATGTGGAAACATCTGAGTGTGTGTGTGTGTGTGTGTGTGTTTGTGTGTGTGTGTGTGTGTGTGTGTTTGTGTGTGTGTGTGTGTCTTTTAATAGTGTAAAATTTGGTTGGGAATTTTGCATGTATTCTAAGTTGCAGGAACTGGTATTGTTTACGCATCAAGCTTTATGTTATGTATGTTTACAGATGACCATCTGCTTTACATTTTGGTGGATGAAGGGGAAACATTCATGCGACATAAGTGAAATGCGTAGCCTTTAGATGCAGTTTGTGTAGGGGAGGTGAGCTGTGCATGCTCAGCTGTTGTGTTATATTAGCTGATCTTGAAATCGATGACAGTCCTTCCTTCCCCACAAATACAATGAAGTGCATCGGGATGGAAAAATGGCAGACGGTTGTCTTGAGTCCCTTTTGCATAGGGATCAAGCGATTCCTTAACCAAGGAGCAGAGAATTTTAACCAAGTAAATGTGTCCAAAGTGTACTTGACTATTTTTATTTCTGGGTTAAAGGAAAATGAGGATACCCAACAATGAAAAGTAAAATAAGTTTTCCAGAAATTCAAAGGTGGTCAGTAGGCTGAGACTGATAAATTCACCAGTTAAGCAACAGATTAATCAACAATCAAACTTTAGTTTCAGCCCTGTTTAGTTTCACCTGGTTAATTGAGGTACCACGTAGCTCATATTAAATGGCCTCATGTCAAACCTTTATCAATGTACACATTGAAATCAAGTATTAAACAACATTTCCTTGCCCTTCCTGGGAAAGCTGGCCTTTATAAATGGCATTTTAAGTGAAAGGGAGTGTAAGGAATCACAAAAATCATGGTCTAAAAGGATAAATTGGTGTATTAACCAATATGATAAAATCCAAACATTTAAAAGACAGCAAGGCTTTGGCCACATTCAACCATAAAATGAGCATGAAAATGTCCAAGACTGATGCAGTGATGCAGTAAAACTCCACAAAGCCGCTTTAGAAACTATTTTGATGTCTAAGCTATTCAGTGTCAAAATGTTTGCTGGAATAAAAAACATCAAATAGCGAATGAATTGACAATACGCACAGAAAGTAACCGCATTACAAGTAACCGAAAAAAAGCCGCGGCATCCACACAGCTTCTGGACTTATTTTCTAATTTTGTGACTGAGGCAGGTGCTGTGTTCAGGTGGCTCCCTCTGCTTCCTTCGCTCCATTCTCAGGGGCTGATCCCTCTTTTTATGTTAAGTCATGGGCTCCCTCCCCACCAGATCTCCTTCAAACCTCTGCCTCTTGTTATAGGCCTCGCTCTGCTTGTGTTGATTAAGTTGTCCTACAACTAAAACTGTGCCCCTGGGTAAACCAAACACTCACAGCTACCCTTCCTGTTTCATGTACACACACACACACATTGGCCACTTCCTTGATATCAGCTCAGTGTGCTATCTATGGCTACAAAGTTCAGATTTCAATTGTATTTTATTTTAACAATTAGTTCTTTCATTTAATTTTCTGTTGACTGTTTGTCATTTGATAAAACGATCATCATAATTCTGAATAAGGATGAAATTATTCAATTAAAAACTCCTTGATAGATCAGTTAGTATTAGAAATAATAGATCTAACCTAATTGTTCCAATGATTTTTTCGTATGTTGTTCCCAGAGTCTCTACTATAGAAAGGGCGTGTTGAGTCAGCTTGCTTTTAAAGAGTTGCTAACCCTTAAAGAATTCTGTCAGTGGACAGTTTTGGATTCATAAATAAAATGTTTCGGTGGCTTTGTGCACCACGAGAAAAATCAAATTCTGGTGGAATCACATAGACTGGTAATTTTTAAGGCAAGAAAATGTTTGAAAAACATGACATAATTGTATATAACTAAATCTAATCCAAACCCTTGTATGTACACGTCTGCATATACACCCTACACAAGGGCTCACACCATATCCCTTACTCATAGTGAGAGGCCAGTTTAATCGGCTCAGCGGTGTTTAGTTCCTGACACTGTCTCCAAAATGGAACTTTCCCTGGGAATTGGAGGCATCCTGCATTCATCTCATCTTGTGAAAATGGCTGGAGGGAAGCTGCGAGGTGTGGCGCCCAAGCGGAGGTGGTTAGATAATCTGGCTATCAGTCCTTGGGTAAGCTAAGATGGCCCTTACGTCTGCTTTCTTTTGACTAGCCCAATGTCTTTTAAAACCCTTGCTGGTAACCCTGCAGTTAATGAGGGGGTTTGCATAAGTTGGTTTAACGCCATGCTTGAGAATTACATGACACTCTTTACATAAATAGGAGCTGATGTTGGTTACATACAATATTAGTCACTTGAGTGTTCACAGCACAGCAGAGCGTGTATCACTTTTGTCAGAGTATCAAATTGAAGCTGTTTCTTGACTTCAAGGGCGTTAATTTGAGAAGATCATTACCGATGATGTTACGCATGCCCAGCAGACATCTCTCTACGACATGAGAGAACCTCAGCACTTGGCAGCTTTGCTTCATAATTATTCAACATTTTGTTTGAAGTAACGTGTCAACTTAGCGGGAAGCTTTGCCCAGCCAGCTGGAAGCTTGTGAGGAGACGTTTGGGAAAGAAGAGAATGAGACATAAGAGGTGTGGTCATCATCATCATCATCACCAGCACCACTGTGCAATTCACAGCGTTCTTGCCTTTCACTGCGGAGGAGTGAAGGTTTTCCAGGGGGCTGATGCTGATGCGGGTGATGATGGGGCTTGCAGGGTAATCATCGGGTAGTCATGGTCGTGTATAATGGAGGAGAGAGGCCTGTCTCCTTGTGTGTGTTGGCACATACTTGTGTGCACGTCGAGGAGGTTTGCATATGTGGATCCGTACATGCATCAGCGTGCATGTGTGCGTCTGTCAGAGGCTAGTAAGAGTAGGCGAAATCTGCATGCACTTAGTCCTGGCAAGGCAGAGCAGGCGTTTCTAAGCCCCTGGACTGTGCGGCAGTGGAAAACCGATCTGTAAATAACAGACACATGTGTTTGAAACTGAGTCCTGTATTCCAGCCCACGGCCGCAATGAGAGAGAGAACACCGCTCTGCTCCGACGTCAAATTGTCTCATCCAGTGTTGTATGACAATCATGCTGTAATAGCACCAAAATGACTCCTCAGGAGCGGGTGCATAGGGAAGGGGGTATAGTAGGGGTCTGCCTTTGGGTGTTTCTGATTATTTGAGATGGGGGCCTGCATAATGTCATGTCAAATTATTTGACTCTGACAGCTACAGCTTGTTTGGCCAGTTGGAAAGAATGGCTGGCTGGAAGGATTGATAGCCAACTGGCAGGCTGACCCGTTGACTCGAGAAGTGTGGCCCATGCAATACAAATGTGGTAAACAAAGCAATTTGAGAAAGAGTCCTTGACCTCTGTTGACATAAGACCTGAGCTGGGAGCGTTGGTTTTGTGTTCTTGTTTTTCGCAAGTGGAGGGCGTAGAGATGACCTACAGATGACAGATAGGCATAGCACTGCCACTTCGCCATTATTGTGTCCTGCTACTCTGCTTACTGCCCCCGAGGGACCACCGCCTGTGAGAGGAAGCTGGTGTAGGGCATGATTTTTAAGGCTTTTTCAGGACTTCAGGTGTTTAGACATCCAACGCCAATTCATTTGTAGTCCCAGATTACTACGTTTTCGCTTTTTCATTCTGAGACATGTAGAGTCGTTTGTCAGGGTTCATGTTGCATAGAGACTGAACTTGTCATCTTCTGTTTTTCATTCCCTTTTCCTCCACATTTGATTTTGCTCTGTGGTTTGTTTTCACATCAATGAGTTTTTGGGGGGAAGTAAGTTGATAAAAGCAGTGCAGCTTGCGCATGGTACAGCACTTTGAAGCTTGGATAATGAGTGTAAGCTCTGGTTGGGGTTAGTTCATCGTCAAATCATTTGATACAAAATGCAAATTAAAAACACACTTATTTGGATACTCATACAGCATTTAATCCTAATGATTGGTGAACTTCATCATACCACAAGCTGGCTTAGGAAGAAAAAATAACTTCTTGAATTAAAACTGAAGAAAATTGACCAATTCTTGGTCTCGACTAGAAGTTCCTCACTTTCCAAAGTTTGGAAATGTGTGGAAATGCATCACATAGAAGTGACTGCAAATGTTTGCAGTTATAGACTCGTCATAATGGTGGGGGAAATTACAACTGTTTTTCTGTGATAATTTCGCTTTAGAGTGGTGTGACCCAGTTGACAGACATGTAGTCTTAATTATTCCATTAAAATTCAACCCTATTTTTTCATAGTCATGAAGAGGGCCATAATAAGCATACATCTGGACTCCTAACAAAAGTGGTCAAATTTAGCCATGGACTTAAATAGTTATTGCATGTTTAAAGGCGAGTTTTTTATTTATTTGTTTTTTGAAAGAAGCTATGAACACCTCTTATGTTAATTTTGTGAACTGTTGATGATTTACACATCCAACAGTAACAGACAAATGATGTAATTAATCTAGAGTCTGATGTATATGTGTGAATGTAAATTCAATATTCACACTCTTTTATCTGTTTCTTTATTTCTCTAACAAGTCATGAAGGAAATATCGGGCTCTTTATATGATTGATGGAGTGATACTCCACTATGTTGACCAGCTGGTCTCTTAACTGTCTCTGTCTGCTGTTTGGCGCTTAGCAGGTAGCATATAGTGGTTTTAGAGCTTTTTCACTGAAAAGAGCTGCCTGCTGCACCATAAAACTAACACTGTATGAGCAGCGAGAGTTAACCAGAACAGTAAAATTTTGGGCTTAACAGCTAAACAAGGAGGAGCTGCTTATTCAGGTGGTAATTGTCTATAGGTTCATTACTACAAGTGACCTCTTTCACAATGTAAGATTTTCACATTGTCATTTGATACATTATAAAAGATATCAATTATAGCTGCTTTGAGCCTAAGTAATACTGGATTTTTGAGGCGACACTGATATTTCCCTCTTACCAATAAGTCACGTAAAAGAAAGTGAGTTTTTGAGAGAACATGGTGTTTTTAAACAGGACAGTGTGCACCAGCCCCCGAGTGTTCACATACAATCCTTTTGCCTGTCACTCAATGTTTCCCAGCAGCAGCAGATTAGCCCGAGCTTGGCCCTGAGAGAGCGAGGACATGTTTGGGCAACACCTGACATGACAGGCTGCTTAACCATCTCCATTAGAACCAATGAGAACTGAGAAAAAGCAGACCTCCTCAGTCTCCAAATTGGTGCCAGTGGGGTCAAGTTGCAGGAATATGCCAATTACTTAAATTGATCAGGAGGCGGTTTCCTTGATAACCAATTTGATCAAGCTGCCGATTGTGTTACACGCGTCTCGCTACATGGGCACCGAATAGGACGTCTCTGAAATTGGTTACAACGCACTAAGGGGGCTAAACGCAATTTCCTCAGAAAGAGTAATTCTATTTCGTCATGTCAGGTGGTGGACGGGGCTGTAGCCATGGCCTGTAAACAATGGTGTTTCAGTTGATTTAATTAGGTTGGGAGGAAGTATTTAGGGGCTTAATTGAGATTGCAGTGGGAAATTGCTCTGAAATAGGTCAATCTGATTTTTTTTTTTTTTTTCCTCTCCTCATAGTGGGCATGACGAGGGATTTCACTCTTCTCTTTGTAGATAATTAGAATAACCATAATCATTCCCTGGATGGCCTGTGATTGGAGAGAGCCACATGCCGAACTTGAAATATGAAGAGTGCATATGTTTCTGGGTGCGTGCATACAATCTCCCTGCTCCTTGCGAAGAAGTATGCACACATGCATTCATTAAGGGGTTTTCTACATCTACTTCTCTGTGCCTCAGAGGGCAGCATAGCTCCTTGTGCTGTATATGACTTCATGTTTTACTTTTTTTTTTTAGTCACTTAATAGGAAAGAAGGATTCAATGCCTCAGCATATTTTTTGGTAACAGTGGCAATCACTGTGATGGATTATAGTTTTGTGTGAGCCAGAGTTTCTTTTGGGAAGATTTTGTTAAATGACATTAACTGCCTTGATTTAGTATTTTACCAAAGTGATTAAGGATGTATTCTTGGCTAATATTAAAATGAATTACATATTTACTATCACTTCCTTAGAGCAATCTTTATTTTTCATTGATATACTCCAGAGCGCTGAGCAACTCTCTTCACCCATCTTCTCCTCTCCTTTTATGCCATGCTGCTTTAATTTCTGTTCCTGGGGATTGGCAGCTTTCCTCTTGGAGCTGAGATTTGAAGCAGTCACATTAAACTGGAAACATGAACATAAAATCTGTTGTCGACCTCTTGTTAAATTGTCTGTGCTCCATGTCGGCCTTTCTCGTTAACCTTTAAGTCCAACTATTTAGCATTTATAAGCAATACAATGTATAGGTATTTAATCACACATTATAATGTAGGTATAAGCAGCCAGAAGTGCTTATGAATATATATTTTATCAACTATAATTCCTTCTCTTGCCACCTGTAAGTCGCAACTGGTGTATAAACGTAATGAATGAAAATACAGTAAACCACAGTTGCAGTTATATGAAATGTCTTCTTGTTAAATGTATGTCCCCTGCTTATGAATGCTAAATGGGAAGACACCAAGTAAATGATTACCTGTTATTGACATTGATTTTTTTTATTTATTTATTTATTTAAATTTTTGGGAGGTGTCAATCAATAAATGTTTTTTTCACCCAACTTATATAAGTGAAGGCAGACTAGACAAAAGTGTTCAACAAAGAAATGCATAAAGAAGCCTTTTTATGGTAATAGCTTTGCAGGTTTTGTCAGAAAAGAAATCCACTCCCTGAATTGTTTTTGACTGACAGTTGATTGTTTCTTCTTAACCAGGCATTTGGCTTCATGTCTCGTGTGGCTCTGCAGGCAGAGAAGATGAACCATCACCCAGAGTGGTTCAATGTTTATAATAAGGTAATAAATGTCTCCACATTATGGTTCAAATCACACTTTTGTAATACTGTCTGAGGTTACACTTGCAGTACTGCATCTTAGTCTCCATTACAGAAATCAAGGCTTGTAGAATCAAACAGTGTTATCATGGCTACATCTTTGAGTTACCGCCGTATTTGCAATGCTATGGTTGGTTTATAACAAATTACAGACACACTGAGATCTATCAACCCTGGATAAAGTCAGATTTTTTCATGTCAAACAATCCTCACTTGTTCTGGAGAGCTCTCCACTCAAAGCCTGAAACACACTTCATTAGTCAGAGCAACAAAAAAAAGAAAAAAAACAAAAAACCAAAAAGCAGTAGCCTCACACTATAATCCTGTCGTTTTTCTTGTGAAAAGCTCTGCAAATACCTCTACCTCCCATCCACGAAGCCCCCACAACCCCCCAACACTCACACACACACTCTCTCACATTCTGTGCCTCAGAAATAAAGTAATGGTTGATATGACAAACCCAGTCCCTGAAAATCTCCCAGCATTAGGCTGTAGCCACTGAGTTACTGTGTGGTGGACCGGGCCGCTCAGAGAGGAATGCTGCACCTAATCCACTCTTTATTAAAGTGGCTGTAGAATGGTGCTACAGGTCTCAGGGCCCCACAGCACTTTCCATCAGACACTTGCACATAAATCCCACAATGACTTGAGGTTCAGTCTCAACAAAATAGATGCTGTATACCAAGCTACTACTAATATTCAATAATATTCATTCACGGCCTATTCTGTTTTTTTGTGGCTGTCAACATTAAAATGTGAGTTTATATAGTAACCATTTTTTTCTGAGCCAGATCTCCTCTCCAGAGAGCAAGTTCATTGGCTGAGTCAAGTTCAGTGGGTTGAGCCAAAATAATTCCTTAAAAAGTTTCTGGATGCATTCTGCTGAAGGAAGAGTTGGATGTCCACTGAATTTATCACATTTCCCACCAAATAAAAAGACCACATACATGCAGCTGCCAGTTCATTAGGTACACCACAAACTGCGGCCTCCAAAATGACCCCCAGCTGAATCACAACAGTTTACACAAAAAGTGAATATTATAACCTTCATGAATTTATTACAGGAATTTTGTATTATACTTCATTAGTTCTAGATAGGTGTCCCTAATGACTTGGAAAATGAGTTCATTTCAATTTATGTGGCTTAAGGTTTCAGATTTGCAAAATGCTTAAGACACTCAAAGGAATACTCCACCAAAAAGCTGTCAAGATGATCAAATGCTCAACTTTTATAGCCCCTTCACATATAACCAAAAATGTTTAACTCATTATTTTTTAGTAAAATTAGAATTACAACAGTAATTATCATTTATTTCTGCTTAACCTCTGTAACCTTTATAATGACAAACAATGCTTGCGTGTCCTAACAGGTCCAGATTACGTTGACTACACACGACTGTGGAGGACTGTCAAAACGGGACATTAAAATGGCCAAGTTTATGGACAAAATTTCTCTTTCTATGTAATATTTTTGTGGTTAATCTTAGAGTTTAATTTCCCTTATTAGGTTTTTCTAGCTCCCCTTTCAGTCCCAGCTAAGAAGTGTATTTTGTCTCCTAAATGACAATATCCTGCCTCTGCTTTTCTCTCAAATAAAATCTGTAAAAATATTATATTTTTATGTTTTTATTTATTTTTTTTCTCTATCTATCTATCTATCTATCTATCTATCTATCTATCTATCTATCTATCTATCTATCTATCTATCTATCTATCTATCTATCTATCTATCTATCTATCTATCTAATATATATATACACACACACATATATTTATTTTAAAGCTTTCTGTAGGAATAAAACTTGCAACAGTGTTGTCTCTGTAATCGATTTACAATAATGTAACCTTGCACTGACTCTTAAGCCTTTATAGCAAAACTTGCTCTGTGGTTTAGTCACAATTCCATCCCTAACTGACTCTGGCAGATTTCTCCTCATTGTGTGTGTGTGTGTCAATGTGTGGTTTTCTTGTTTTCAGCAGTGTTTTCTTTTTTTTCTCACATGGACTCAGAATGGAGTGTAATTGCTCTGCAGCACTCTGTCCGGTACTTGCTAATGATCCAGAGGATACTTTTCCTTGTCAGTCCTCCACTAGACCACATGTGCTCCTTTTGGCCCTGGAGAGCGGAGCGAAATGAGGAAGGGGTCAAAGTCAGTAGGAAGGGGATTTATTTGATTTACGGTTTGGTAAGGTATGAGTCAGATAGGACTGCTGTTTTTTTCCTGACTGGATCACCATCAGGAGATGATCAGCAAAGAGAAAAGAGTGAAATAAAAGCCAAACCAGTAGGACTGTGTTCATGCTACAACGGTGTATAAGGGCCGTTGTAGATTTAAAGAAAAAATTGAAAAGTATAAATGATAATTAACCGAGCACGGGGAGGAGGGTAAATTTAAGAAAAAAATAAGAATTAAGGAGTTCTCTGAGATTTTTGAGTCAAACATGGAATCATTGGCAATTTTAAAGAGACATTGCCATGACAGATTGGGCCTATTCAGAAGAAGACAACCCACTGATTTGGATGAAGCGTTATCATTTCTATATCACTATCACTGGGGCTTATGTCCTGGACTATTTTTTTAGCCTGGCTCTGTAATATCCTGGAATCTTGTGGTCATTGTGAGGTTCCCAAGCAACCATGAGAGAATCCAGGAGGTTACTGTGCCAGTCCAAGAAACGGTCTGGTCTGGTGCTGAAGTCTGTTTCCCCGTCAGTATCTGTTAACACACTTAACAACCCTTAAACCGGTTACGGTTACATCTGCTACGCATAACCATAGCCCAACCAGGGCCCTAACCTCTGCGGTAGAGTGGGGCGGTATGGGAAAACACCTTCCTAAAGGGCGGGAAACACTGTTTGACAAGGGAACAGAGTTAGATACAAGACTTACATTGTGGCATCAGTCTTCTCATCTGGCTCTTGAAAAGAGAGAATAACTGTTTCCCATAATGTCAAACTATTCCCTTAAACGTTCTGTATGTAAGTTTTTGCTATTGCTACATAGCCAACATTAGCATTAACAGCTGTTTACTTACCAGTCTAGAAGGAATGAAACAAGTTCAGCATTAAACTCCATTATTTGCAAGTAGTTTTCTCCTATGGAAAGCAATACCATTGTTAACTCTTGTTATGCCTCTATTTCTATAACTTCCATTCTTCTACTGTAGTCTACTGATAGAGAGTCACTGTAGCGTCCAGTCTGTCTTCAGTCCAACGTAAGAGGATGAAAGAGTAGCACCCCAGAGGGCGTATTCAACCTCTCGTGAACCCAGTGATGGCTGAAGCACTCGGTAAATAAACAGCCAGTAAAGCTAAAGTTGGCTATGTAGCAACAGCAAAAACTTTCATGCAGCCCCTTCACCAGCACTACTTTGAGTGTAACCGGATCCTCATTTGTCACTAACAGTATGGTAGGGATAAACCAAAAGTAAGCTAACTCTAGACGAGACTTGGGCAGATGGGCTGATGTGAGTTACTACCCCATAACAACACTGGGATTCAATATGAAATGAGTAGCATAGCCGCGATTGCCCAGCAGTGACATTCCCGATCAAAGTACAGTGATAAAAATGTGGCGAGATGGCAATTTGACTGTCCACTGGGAGGCGATGATTGGATGTGTGGTTTGAAGAATTGGAAGTGCCTTCACCACAACTAGGAGCATGTTTGCAGGAAGCAGCAATTAGATGCCCTGAGGCCAAAGTCATTTGAGTTATTGCGAATGGTGGTTTCATGTTGAAAAGCTGATGTGTAATATATGATGACATTGCTGGATCAAAGTTCTTTTCAAACCAATAAAACTCTGTTGCTAAAATTCAGTTTACCCATTTCTTTTTGGCCTTAGCTAAGATGGAATTTTGAATCTTATGCACTATAGACTTGCTATTTACATTTTATAAAATAATCAGTCAGATTTTGACATTGTTTTTCCTTTTTCCAGTTAAGGCCATCAGAGCCCACACATGTGTTGGTCACAATAATCACATGGCCAAAATTAGATATACATCATATTTCAATTGTGATCTGATAGTACTTATCCCCCTGTTCATTCATGTACATTATCGTGTTCTGACCAAAAATTAGGAAACTGTTGCATCTGGTATGTGCTAAATTGAACAACATTAACTCTGTGCTTTTTGCACAAGCAGACACCTGTAACGCTGGAAACAGTATGAGACATATCAAGTCTTTACCATGTTACTAACATAAACCACTTTGCCTCTGTCTGGACATTACTGTACATCTCATTTGCATTTTCTTAGGTGGACACAACAGCATGACAACAAGTTCACCTGCGACAGCTTCTTTGATGTTTGTGGGAATTGTGTAGGAAGCGTGTCAACAGCGGTACAGGAAGTACTCTGAGTCATTATTTGAAGAAAATTGCAACTAAAAAAATTTTAAAAAATTCTGAATTCAAAATTCCATCTAAGCAGAATTGTCCCTTTGACTGATATTTTATATACTTAATATCACACTTCAGGTGTTATTGATGCATGTACTGTATGTTTAGGCAGAATTTTACTGTTGTAGCTGATTGAGGGGGAGCTGGTTTTGAACTATTTTAATACACGGGTAGATAAAGTCCAGCGAGTCGCAACCTAGTGATTGGGATGGGGATAGGAAAGAAGAAGAACAAAGTTCACATATCTGTTTGGTTTTGAAAAGATTAATTGTTAGGAAAGAAAAAATAGTCATGCGCCATAAATCCGTATTCTATATCACTGTTTTGACTTCTATTCAGCATATATAAAATGTGAAAAATTTGAAGTTATTTGCAATCATCCAGGAGCTACATTTCTTTTCTCTTGGCAAAGGTTATATGCCTCCCTACATCTCCAGCCTCTGGTCTCGTAACATGTTCCAGGTCTGTCTCTACACTGAATGCAGAGACCAAACTGATGTCAGTCCTCCATAAAACCCCTGGTAAGAGAGAACAAGGTGACCCCAAATTGTCATAGTAAAGGAGTATTAGTGGGATTTGTAACTGATTTTTAATCAGTTTCATATTATAATTCCTTAACCTTATTTATTGCTAAAAAAAAAAAAAAGGAATCACATTACTGGAATGTGAATGAATAAATCCAAAACTTTTTTGCCCCTTTGTCTTGGTCTGGTTTGATAGGCCTTCAGAACATACACATAAAATGCACAAAATCAGTTTCTCAGAGACCATGTAATGGCTTCAGCTTTCTTGTATTCTTCAACCAACCTAGAACTCCCAGATATTCAATTCACAATCCAGTCCTCACACCTGAGAAGCTGGAACCGGTGAATGTTTGGCAACTTTCCCTGATTCAGGACTTAAACAGTTATTAAAATTGTCGTCGATTAATCAATTTCTGTTGATCAGCTAATTGACAAACTGCAAGGCCACCCTTTGTCACCTGAGAATGAGGAGAAGGGGCGATTTTAAGTGACCAGACAGCTGTTTCTATAAGGCCAAGCCAGGCCAGACCAGGCCAGATGTGGCCTCTTCAGATAATTGGCCTCGACTGATGTCCAGAAGCAGCAGGCAGCCAAGCCCCCCCTCCCCACCTCCCATTACTGAACTCCCCAGATTCTGGCTCCTTAATCCATTTTCAGCTTCACCTTCTAATTCTGCTCTGTCAGCAGTCTGGCCTACACACACAAACACGTTCTTCTGTTTTTTTGAGGACACTCATCGGCATAATGTTTCCCTAGCTCCTAACCCTGAACACAATGTAATTCTAACCGGAACCCTACAACCGAGTCTTTTACTGACCAAAAATGTCCTCAAACTGTAAGGTATATAACTCGGGTCCTCAAAAAGATAGAAGTATGAGTACACACACACACACACACACACACACACACACACACACACACACACATACATACATGAGAAAAAGAGGCAGACAGACAGACTAGAGTAGGAATGAGGAAGAAAGGAGAAGCAGGGACCATGGGGAAGGTAGTTGAGAGGGGATAAGAGGAGTGACAAAAGAGTGCAAAAGAATAGAGTCAAGAATAGATGAGTGGGACAGGGCAGGTGGTGATGCCTTTTTCCTTTTTTGTGTAGACCTTGAGATGGAAAAACAATAATTCTCCCCTGCATGAATGTCTAGTGCCCCTGAGAGCAACAGAAAGGAAAAGAGAGCGATGGAGTGGGACCTTCATCACTTAGTGAGAGAAGAAACCGCAAGCAGGAGAGAGGCTTTCTGGGCTTTTTCCAAGTAGCTGCTGTGTGTGATAGCAGCCCATATTTCTCCTCGGGTGCTTGAATCACGGTTTCACTCCCTGGCCATGTGAAGAGGGGGTTGGGGGAACAGTAGTTGTAATCTGATACTGCCAAATAAAGATAACAATGTCACAGAAAGTCAATCTTGACTTAAGTCTGCTTTTGGAGTCTCCAGGGGAGTGTACAGGCCAGTGTTAAGCATATGGGCTCATCTGTTGTGGGCTTTGCTGCAGACACACCACTGATAGTAATCACAGTGTGTGCGCCTGGTGCCAAAAAGCAACTGGAAGCTTAACATTTGCAGAGACATTTGTATGGTATTTGTTATGTGATCAAATGCACCCCATTTGTACATTCCCCATGTGGTTCAGCAGTAACGGACGGTCATTGACTGTTCTCATCTGTGTGAACAGAAACATATTGTTGTCTGTTTTGCTGATTAATGGTAGTTATGTGCTGTCTTCTTCCATTTAAAAGACAAGCCGCCAGTGCTGCTTTTTTTGAAAAAGAAAACGCATCCCTGGGATATGACATATATCAGTGATGGATGTCATGAAGTCTCCCAATTCAAAAATCCATTACAGTTGTCATTGTCTTGTGCTAACCATGTAATTCCAAAAATCCAACTTTTCATGAGCTAAGAAAACCCATTTTTTTTGTGACAATGGATAGTAGAAATACTTAATTGAATTTTAAAATAGTTTTCCTTAAAAATGTAAAACCACAGAGATACAGTGGGGTCCTAAAGTTTCCTCTTCACTTGAAGGGGGAACGTGGTCGTTTTTTAATACTTGAAAAAGAACTTCAAGCAAAATGAACTGAATTTATTATCAAACTATTTTTAATAAATGGTTGTGATTGGCCTTACATGGCTCAGGATGGATGGATCTGTCTGAACAGGAGGGGGGTCAGACCCGTCTATGAGAGAGTGAATAAACATCAGCTTGCTGAATTGTCTGATTTCCAAGCTATCATGCCAGTAGGGTGGCTAACAACATTGAACTTCATAATGTGCAGTTCTTTTAGAAGTGTTGTGTACCCATGTTACAGAGGACTTTTGTTACAGAAGAAAATTTTTTAATGTACATATAAATATACTACAAATGTAATATCATCAGAGTCCAAATCTAAATCATAATCACTTTATTTCCCCAAGTGTGTCACGCTTACTAAAAGTTTTTCTGGGTGCATGCAAACACGTACGACACCTGATATACTAAATAGACCAGACATGTACACAGACTACCTACATACAGTGGGGTCCAAAATTCTGAGACCACTTTCACATTCAAGTGAAAAGGAAATTGGAAGACAGTTTAAAGCTGAGGGTGTAAAATGTAAAGGAGCCAATGCGAAGTAGTCAAGAGTGTTGAACATGTGAATATGTACCTGTGAGCAGAGTCTGAGGAAACATACAGTATATTACAGATTTATATGAACATAAGTTGTGCAAAATTTTGGTGCATAAAAGTTTGGTCACAAACATAAATTGTAGGTTGGAATTGCAACATAAATCAGTTTTTACTTCTACGGCACACAATATTTAAGACAATAGTCTGCTTCTTAACATCAGTTTGATGAAGGCCCTTTTCTGTGACATGACACTGCCTCGTTGCACAGTCAAGCCATTAAAAAAAATGTTTTTTTCTCTGTTTGGTGTGAAAGAGCTTGACTGCCCCAGACCTCAACCCCATCCAAAACCTCTCAGGTTGAATTGTTATGGTGACTTAGAGCCAGGTACTCATCTCCCAACATCTGTGTCTGACTTCACTGATGCTCTTTCAGCTGATTAGGGACAAATCTCTGCAGCCAGGTTCCAAAGTCTGTGTTGAAAGCCTTCTCAGACGAGGTGCGGCTCCCATAGCAGCAGATTAATGCCTATGGTTTTTGAACGACATGCACAACAATCACATATGGATTTAACCTTCACATGTCGTGTCTGTATACCTTTGACCATATAGTTATATAGTATCAGTTTTTGATGAACAGTACATTCGATAAGATGTTTAGCTGCGCCCAGCCTGCTTTAAGTAGGGATTTCCTACATCTCCCAGAATCCTTTTTTCAAACCCCAGCAAGTGGGTGTTTCAAAGAGAGGAGCAGTTAAGCTCAGGATTTTTGGCTCTCATTCCTGTCTCTTGATGAGTTAACAAGTCAGATAATTGGCTTGCTTTAAAATAAATAAAGTGAGTCAAATCAGATCCTTGACACAGGAGGCATCATTCTTCACTCAGCAACCCACTGTTCTCTTTAGTGTGTTTTAAACACAGTCACACAAAAAACCACACAAAAATTGGGCTGTGAAGTCACTTCAGCTCGACTCAGCACAGTCACTAATCCCAAAATGATTGTCATGTGTCAGCTTTGTCAGAATTATTGCCGGCGTACCATGATGGAGTCTTGGTGGTAATTACTGTACATCATTTTCCCAGGACACATATAATTATAGTAATTCCTGCTGTTGTACTTGAGCATGCAATAGCAACAACCAAATGATCTTTGACTGTGTTATCCAATATTTTGTAATAAATTTTCAGCTCCATAAATCAAAGTGTATCTCTTCGCAGCACAGCATGAATGTGGGCTTGTTATAGCATCTAATACTGAAAGCATCAGGTTGACTGTAGGCTGAATACGTAAAAATACATTCATAAAGATAACATATACAACATATGAACATATACAACTCATCAGATTTAGGCTATACTGTTAATGTTGCAAATGCAATGAAATATATCAGGAAGAGGGAAGTAAAATAAGCAGTTACTGGGCTGTTTGAAACATTTGGCTGAGGCTCTAACCAGGATGATTTTGAGCAGAGCGCTGGTATCTTGTTCAAGGACTTTTTGTTGGAAACACTACAGGAGTTAAACACATCACTCCTGTTGGCTTCCTCATCCGTCCTGCTGTATGCTTTTTTAATACTTTATCATGCTGTAGGGATTAAGTCAACATACAAACCTTTTTATGTAATAATATGTCTTCTTTGACCATGCTTCAGTTAAAGAATACATGACTTGCAAAGACAGATTCAGTAGAAAAGACACAGTGAAATGATAACACCCTTTTCATACTTTTATATATTTAATATATAAATATATAAAAAATATATTTCATATATTTTACCCTATATTTTTTTAATTTGATCAAATTCCCTGAAAAGACCAAAAATATGTGAGTGCATCTCTCAATAATTTATGATTACCAACCATGTCTGTGGCTCTCAGGCACACTCCCATTTTCTTCCTTCTTAGGATGTAAATCATTTAAAGTAGGTAATAAATATTTTGATTCATTTTTTAAAGAAGGCTCAGTCACTTCCTAATACAGTTGGACACTTTATATATCAGCCGAAGCAACCAAAAAAAGAGGTAAATAGTGCATTTGTTAGGGATTGTTTTCAGCTGCAGATTATACAAATGTGTTATGCTCACATATCAAATTGTAGTAGGTATTTGCAACAGCAGAATGATGTTTGAGGGATGGCCCAAAACACACTACACTTTTTAGACAATGAGGGAGCACTATGGTGCAGAGGCGTAAGATATACCAGGCTTAGAAACAATGTCTTTATCTAACCATTTAATAAATAAACAGGCACAGGCAAAGGGACAGCACTATCACTGCTCCCCCACATTCTTTTTACACTTGTTTTTACTCACCCTAATTTCTGTAACTGTGAAATAATCTCCTCCTCTTTCTACGGTATGTTTTTCTGCATGTTATAAGAAAAAGTTCCTCCGCTCTTATTCAGAGCACTGATTACACTGACCCGTTGGATGTTTTCCTAAAATGAAAAGTGCAAAAAGTGTTTTTACCTGCTCATATTTTCCTTCTTCAAATCTTACCAAGTGTATTTTGGATTTACTGTATGCCTTCCTTTTGTTGAATTATCCAAATTTTGTTGCAACAGTGGATTTTCCTCCACATTATTTTTTCCCCCCTTTGGATTCAGAAAGTTTAATATTGACTTAAGCTTTTCCATCAATTTTTTTTGCAAGTGTGTGTCTCTCTTGTTTCCCAGGACACCAGAATGCACAGAGACCCACATGGAAGTGACATTTAACCCATGATTAACTATTTTGCAAAAAAACAGATCTGAGTGACTACTAGATGTGCCTGTCTGGATGCCTGTGAATGCAAACACAGAATCCTCCAACACCTACTAAAAGCAGCCCTTATATATCCTCCATGTAACTAATTGGAGTGGACTCTAGCAAAAGTATGGAAGCGTAGCATAGATCCAGACATACAGATAGGAAGATTTGCCACATAGTTACAGTTATATAGTTTTGCTCACTTAAAATCAAGAAACCAGTGTCAAATGTATATTTCACCACAGACTTCAGAAAACAATTCTAATTCAAACCAGACAGCCCCCCCCCCCCGCCCCATATTCAAACATGGTAGAACCAGGAAGTTGAAATAGGAGGGAAATCCTTGTCAGAGCCTTTTCCCTGAGAACCCGACAATAAGATTACTAACAAAGGTAAGACAGCGTCTTGTTATTGCAAGTATGTTAGCAGTTCTCAGCTTGTGGTAGAGGCCCACCTGATGGTTTGTTTTACATTTTGTGTAGCACTGACCTGCGTGGCTGCCATGGACTGCAGACTAGTGACTCCTATGTCACACAAACACAAATACTAATACACATACTGAATGAAATTTAACTGCATGGCACAGAGAAGAATTTCCATTAGCTCTTGTTTGCAGTAAAACAATCATTTATTTCATTTTTTTAAACGTAGAAATGTATTTATAGCAACAGGTGCTAATGTGTAGATGCTAGAATGGTACTGGACAATGGGTCAATACACCTTTTTATTTCTTTTTTCAAAAATTAGTATTCATTGTATGTCAGTACATGTCATGTAGTGTCCTTTTCTTTTTCAAGCATGCCATTACTGGTACTAAAAAGCTAACCTCAGCAAGGCTGATAACTGCACAACTTGTGCTTACCATGCGATACCAAGTGACAGTGACACTGAAATATAATCAAATGAGAAGGTTATGGAAAATAATCTTTACAACACCAGGTGAGTTTCTGTCAGGGCTCAGTTGTTGTTGTGAGGTTGAGACTATTTTGCCCTCATGTCCTGCAGGCTACACTAAACTTATTCGTTACGTGCTGTATTCTCCTTTGTTTCAGAGCATCATAGCATACTTCATCAAATAACTTCATCAAAAAATTTCTCCTTTAATTAATCATCAAAAATTTCTCCTTTCAATTAATTATCACATTTTTGTTTTGAGGTGTATGTCTGCTGCCACATTAAATTGCTAGAATTTTTAAATGGAGCTTGGTTTAATAATGTCTGGACGCAAGTCGAAACAGTGTCAAGGGGCTTTACTCAGTTTTCAGCGTATGGTCAATCTCACTTAGTTACAAGTACTGAGGGCGAGGTCTTTGCCTCTCTAAGTAAAATGATTAATTTGTGTTCACAGGATGGAGCACAACATTCAGAGAGCCTAAGGTTTGAGTCTGACCGTGCAGCAGAAAATGGATCCCTGCCATGACATCCAAAGGTAGGAGACTCGTCACCCTGTCCTGTGAATCCTGTCGGTGTGGAAATGGGATGTCCCTTTACTGGAGTAGAAAAGGTTAAATGAATCATCTTTTCCTCTTCCACTTTCTTCAAGAAATTGCAATTATTTTTTACACCACAGGTTAACATGATTAACTAACAGTGGATTTGTATCATATTATTATAAATAAGGGATCATGATATCAATACTAAATACATTATACAAAGTATAATATATAACAGTACACCCATATGTAAACCATGGCCAGTAATCTGTTGTTGTAAGTCTTCTGGGAAGGTTTTCCACTAAGACTTTGGAACATGGCTGCAGGGATTTTCTCCCATTTAGCCACAAGAGCGTCAGTGAGGTCACTGTTGATGTTGTGTGAAAAGACCTGGCTCATAGTCGGTGTTCTAGTTCATCCCAAAGGTGTTGGATGGGGTTGAAGTCAAGGATCAGTGCAGACCAGTCCAATTATTCCACACCAAACTGGGAAAACAATTTCCTCATATACCTGGCTTTGTGTGTGTGGTGTTGGCATGTAGAAAAAGGACAGAGCTTGTTGCATTAAAAGTGGAAGATCACAATATTTAGAATTTTCATTTTATGTTGTAGCATTAAGGTTTCCCTGAAGTGGGACTACGTGAACCCAAACTATGAAAAAACCTCAGTCCTATACTGGTGTCCACATATTTTTTGCCCTTTTTCACATAAGACTTGAAAGCTGTGATTATTCAACTCACTTTCCCACTATACTCACTATGCAAATTAATGCCTAATTTTACACAGTTGGAAAGATTAGATTTTGCACCTCAGGTATTAACCTGATCCTGCCAATGTTTGATCCTTTCATCAGTGTGAGCAGCCAAAACCTGATGGATCTGAATATCAGGAAAAACTGATTCAGAGGCACTGAGCTTACATGCATTTGGCTTGAATTTGAACACTTAAGTCAGAGGGTCAGTCTTCTATAACTCACCTGTGGCAGTTGCCATAAGTTTACAACCCATGGCAGTCTGGCTGATCCGCGGTTAGCTGGCAGTGACACACAACACAGGACAAAAAGCCAAACAGTGGCTTAACTGGTGTGTGCTTTGGAGACACCTCTGCTCAATGAAAATTGAAAAGGGAGATACAATAACCTAAAGTGTGTTTGAAAACAAGCAAAAGCAAAACATGCAACATCTTGATCTATTGTTTGTGATATTAGATACATGGCAACAGTAATGCAAAAGCAATCAAAAGTTGGCATTGGTTCAGCCTTTTGCATGACGGTTACTTGTTCTCTTTGAGTTTGAAATTTGAAAAACTTGTATGTGGCTGTAAAAAAGAAGGTTTTTCTACTCTCAAACTATATTATGGTGTTTTAGGACCATAAAGCAAGTAGAAGACCATTTACTACAAATCGTCTATATTTTATTACCCCACCAATCACTGTCAAAGGATACCACAGTCTCCTGGATGGAATGCACGTTTCATATTTTCCAAACAGTTGTTACCTATGATTAATTTTAATATGGTATGAAAATCAACCTGCAGAGACTAGAAATTCACTTGAAATTAGTCTATAAAAGATGATCCATCACAGCATCTGCTTTTGTTGATGGACTGGAAGGTCGTTAATGTCAGTAATGTTGAAGATAATAAGATGACAAGATATTCATTGTGATGGATTACCCATCTCACTCATGTCTCAGTTTCTTGCAATTCCGTTTTTCATACAAAATGAAAATTAATGGAAACTTATGCCTTCATGGAAGACTGGAAAAAGATTCGTAATGCTTAGGTCAGCAGTCATGTACAGTACAGATACCTGATTTGTGTGAACTGCTGTCTTGTTTTTGGGGGCAAAGCAGCTGCCTCACACCTAGGCAGACAAACATCACTCTTGTTAAGAAAGATGAAGGCCGGTGCTGCCATCTTTTCCTAATAGATCCCTGCTGCCATTGTTTGATTACAGGGTCAGTATTGTTATATTACAGAGTCTAGGCAGTGCTTCCGGATAAACTACAAATTTAGACTTGCTGTATTTATAAGATGCAGCAGCTGTTGTGCCGGTTTCAGGATCAGTTGAGCTGCTCCAGGGACTGTGCGGCGGCGGGGCGGGAGCAGAGAAATAACAGAAGCTGAGCAGCATAGCAGTCACAGCCTAGGGAAGGCCTGGGTTTAGCAGAGCTTGTTTGGTTAATTAGGACACATCGGACGGCTGGGCTTGGAGAGACTGTTCCAGTGTCAGTCACAGAAGTTTAGTGACATTAATGTGACTGCTTCAAATATAAGTTTTAGCCTCTTCCTACATCATGGTGGAATTTGCTAAATTCTACCTGTCAAACAAATACATGAAATACGCGAAGACTAAACTTTTCAAAAGGAGGATGATACTGACACCTTTCTGCAACCATTAAGCATGTTTGCTTATTGTATTTAGCTCTGGCGTTCTCAGTTTGTTTATTCAATTTCCTTCATAGCCCACTATAACACAACCTCAGCCATAGTTGCATTAAAATCCTAGGGGGCAAAAATTGTGCTGCTGGGCCCCTATTGACCCCAAGACATTATATCCTCATGGCAGCCTTATTATATAACTGGAGACAGGGAGACCAACTTACCAGGCCCCAGGTTGTTGTGTGTCATTTATAATATGTTATTAATAATTCTAAATAGTTATAATTACAAATAATTAAAAAGTTATATACACCATGTAAGCACAGTGAAAATTGAAATAATAAGAGTCAAACTAGTTTTTGATAACAGGGCCATATAGCAAACGACAAGTTTGCAACATTAGCTAATAATGTGCAACCTGTTTTAGTTGATATCGCACAGTGGTGCAGTTTCCTAAACAAATGAGCAATTAATGAAATTACCAAACCCATTTGACAGGTTGTGCATTTTTGCACTTTTGGGCCTCTGGGGCTTTCGCCCACTTTGCCGGGCCGGTAGTCCAGGCTCACCTCAGTACAGCAGTGAGGCCAGGAAGAGCAGAGTGGAAGTGTCCCTCTTTAATTACATATTGTAATAAGCGTACAAGATGAAACGTGATGCGTTCAAAACTAAAGATTGCTGGTTGTGTTCTTTAGCTCCTACAGGTCTAATCAGAAAAAGGTCTGTGACGATATGAAGTCCAGCAGGATTCTTCTTCTTCATGCTATCTTGATTTTGCAGTAATTGTTGGAAATGAATGCTAGAACTGTTTGAGTCCGCTTTGGCTGCAACTCTCCCTTTAGATGCCGTGCCAATAGGTTGTGCGGATGCAACTGACTATTATTTTCATTCATGATTAAATAGCTGATTATTTTCTCAATTAATCAAAAAATAATTTTTCCAGTCGAATGCAGGAAAAAAAGGAAAATTGTTCATTGTAAAATCTGATTGGCCAGGGAGTTGTCTTCAAATCTCTTGTTTTGTCTTAAGAAGAGGATTTACATTTGGAAATGTTTGCCCTTTTTTCCCTTAAAACACTCAGGACAGTTATTTAATTATCAAAATATCTGTTGATTGATTTCTTGTCTAAGCTGCACTCATCCGGTTAGGTCATCTGAAGTTTTAATTTTTTTTTTTTTTACAACCAGTAAGAAAATAAATAAAATAAAATAAATAAATAAATAAATAAATAAATAAGATTTAATTTTTTTTAAATTAAAGTTTTTAATTAAAGAAAATGTTCACCCAGTGTCACACACACACACACACACCAACACACACACACAAGCTCATCAAAACAACTCAGTCAGCTGTCACTCTATTCTACTCTATTCTGTTCTATTGTGTTCCTTCGTAGTATCTCTAATAATCCAGGGGAAGTGGGAAATTCCTTACCAGAGAAACTCCAGTTCAAATATTTACCGGCTATAAAGCGGTGCGTGTTGAACTTTGCCCTCCAGGTTGAGGCGCGTTCCGCTGCGTCGCGGGTTTATCGCAGACTCTGTAACTGCAAACGAGAATTACGGGTAACGCTTTGTTTTTGTTACGGGTCACTATGAGCAACGAGGGACTTTGTTCGTCCGTCTAATATTTTTAATTCAAGGGTCCGATGGCCGCGCTTGCAGCCAGTGCGCATGCCCCCCTTGAGTAAACTTTCTTTCCCCGCCGCGCACGCTGGCGCGCCCTAGAAAAGAATTTGGAGCGGTGCGCGCTGCTGATGTTACTGTTGCGACTTGTTATGGATGATGAAGCTGAACGACAGGAGAGCTGCCGTAACCCTGCGACGGAGCTAAAGGAAGAGCTGCAGAAATACAGACAAGCACGGGGAGTCTGAGTAAATTGGCAAAATATTCTATATCATTGCTGTATTGTTTTAAAAATCAAAAAACACACCCAAAAACTACATAAACTCACCTTTAAGTGTCAGACTCACTAAGTCAAAATAGAATATACTCACTACATGTTGAAATAAAATATTACAGAGCCACTGTAGGAGATAAATTCACCGAAAGCTCCCAAATCTCCAGACGAGAGACACAACATATCAAGGTAAAAATATTGTAGGAATATTGTGGAATCCCGTAAGGACTCATCTTCCAAAAATGTTATCTTAGTTTCAAAATAATGTCAATTATTAGTGCCAGAGACGCACTGTTATATTAACTCTATAGGAGGATACTGACCAAAAAGCATCATAAGGTCCAAAAATGTACTTTCAGAGTTTCACACACTATGGTGAGATATTACAGGGATATTAGTCATCACAGCAGAGATTTTTCAAAAGCCAGCTCACTCACATAAACTCTCTTTTTAGTATCACAGACACAATACAAGCCAGGATAAATGATTATAGGACTATTATATAAGTACTATAAGAAGGCAATTGCCAAAAAAACACCATAAAGTGAAGAGAAAGTAAATTTTGAGTGTCAGACACACTACCTGTTATGGTAAAATATTATAGACACCCCAGGAAAAAAATTCCAAAAAGGTGTCTTAAGTTTAACATAAACTCTCCTTTAAGCATCACAGACACGCTACAAATCAAGATAAAATATAACAGGCGTAATATAGAGGCACTAAGAGAAAAATGACCAAACTGCCACCATGAGGCCAAGATTTGCTATTGAGCATCACACACACTTCAGGCTCTGTTACAGGAGATCTAATACAAAACGGCCAAGATAAACTCACTTTTAAGTGGTCGAACGGGGGAATTTTAGTGTAGAATTAAAACTGCAAAAAAAGAAACCGAGGAGCTACAGTATAAGTCTCTACGCTGGGGTATGATCAGCAAGACCAGAGGAGCAAAAAAAGTGAAGCAGAGCAGACACGGTGGTTTCTACTAATAATGATAAAAAGTTAAAACTCGCTATAATAGACACGCTGGTTTACATAAGAGAACCGCTGACTTGTAAGACTGTAGCTCTGCAGCGTTGTCCCATAAATCATGTGATAATTCTACTGGTATCACAAGCCGCTTTATTAGTTATTAGAAGACGGTTTTACATGCGATGGTTTATTAAAGTGCCTGTAATCCTAACATCCTCCCCTCACAGGGGCACTATCAGTTAAAGCGCACAATCATCGCTGCTACGCTTGTGCGGGGCGCTAATATCAGTCTAATGGTGAGTAATATAGATATGGGGATTTCTGGACGCGTCAGAAAACCAGATATCACATTGACTCGGTTCACTCCCGGTTCACGTGGACAAACGTGCCGGGTTTGTTTCCAACAGGAGGAGAAAGACACGAAGGTTTTCCTCTTTTGTTTCCTTTTCCACGGTGTTCGACGCGTTTTGAGACGCCGGAGCGTTTTTCTGCAGCTCGAATAAAGCGAGGAAAGAAAAGGCTTCGGACCCGCCGCTTTATTTCTAGTCCTGTGAATGAATTACAATATGCAGGTTGGTTATGGTTATCTGATGTTGGTGCGCGTACAGTATGTTCCTTGAAATGGGACCGGGCAGGCAGGCAGGCAGGCCCGCGGCGAGCTGCTGCCAAACTTCGGCCTCACTCAGTCCACATTTAAACGTGTGTGTTAGGACGGTGTGATGACAGCAAAGATCATAGGAAAATTAATTATAAATCTATTTGGTCACTTCATGTTATAAAATAAAACACATCAGAGGCGCAAAACGGACTATTTATTTCCACTGAGCGGTGAGATGTGGTAATTATCGCACTCACCGAATAACAACAGCCTATAACGTTAAAAGAGGCTTTAGACAGTGATACTATTAAATTCATAGAAAGGTCGGTATTAATTAAAATCTGGAAGTTTGCAAGATGAGTGTAAACTCCGGTGGATTCATTTCCCTCCACAGATCAGGGTATTTTAATGTCTAATGCAGAGAAGAAAAGAGAATGAAAATAATTCAGGAAATGGCTTCAAAATTAAAATAAGGGGGAAAAAATGTGATAAAAGCCCGGATAACTACTGGCTAGTCCCGTTAATCCTGAAAAATCTTCGTGTTTCTGATATAATCTTTTGAAACTGAAAGGATCAATAGGCTGCAGATGTTTTGCCAAGTTATTTATTCTGCTCCTCTTTGAGGAAAATTGGACCATCGCAACGACTCCCCTGAAAGATACTTGAAGTAAACCTCTCTTTTCCTGGAGTTTATTCAAACAAACATGTTACCATAAACACATGAGGACTTGGAATCACCTTTTGCATACAGTTTAGGCTAATGAACTTACTTCTGCAAAGTCTTACATTATCGTACAAAACACATTGCAGTCAACTTAAAACATGCGGAGTTTTTTTTTCTTTCTATTATCAGCAAACAAAATGAAAAGCATTTTCAAAGTAAAGTCACAGAACGGGAGGCTTCATGGAGTCAAAAGGGCCGGTGGCACCCTGCATAGACGGTAAATAGAAAGCACAGAGAAGCAGTATAAAATATGTACAAGTTAGACTAGATTTCGTCTTTTTTTTCCCCTCACTGAGTCTGGACTCACGACAGGCTCGAGGCGTTATTATTATTATTATTATTATTATTACTATTATTTTTTTCAATTCTTGCAAATCCTTGTTTTGGTCGAGAAACACCCCAGGCCAGTCTTCAAAAGCAAGCAAGCGCACACAAAAAAAAACAAAAGGAAAACCCCATCGTCTGTTTTATATGTTAGGCATGTATATATTTACATTTATATATGTACAATGCAGCAATGTAACACGTCTTCATCGTTAAAAAAACAAAAACAAAAACCTGGACATTTCAATTGCTGTGCAAGTTCGTTGGTAAACACATATAACCCGCATAATCCATGTTTTCTTTTTATGAAAAATGATTGCAACTAATCCAGTTTAGTTGTCTTTGATTTTTTTTTCCCCCCAATCCGCAGGTAGCCTCTAAGCTCTGACACCGAGTCCGTTCATCATATATCTATATCTATATATATACATATATATATATATATAGATATATATATATATATATATATATATATATATTCATTTATTTATAATCGTAAAATTTCGGCCTGACTTTTTGGCCCGTCAGCTGTTGTACTGACAGGCGTTCAGGCTCGACCCGGGGCTCTGCAGGCCGCTGTATCCAAAAGTTGGATGCTGTTTGGATTTGAGTCTGAGGGTGGCCAGGCTGGAGTTGCAAGTGTCCCGGTAAACGCTGTACGGGGAACCGGGAGGCCCGTACGGACACGCGGACGACGACATGGCCGAGTTTATGCCGGACGTGCCGATCCCGTTCAGGTTGCTGATGTTGTTCAGGCCCGGGGTGGGCATGCCCGGCACGGCGGAGTGGCCCATCCCGGAGGCCATGGTCATGGAGGAGATGGAGTTGGGCGCCGAGAACATGGACTGCGAGGTGAGGGGGCTCATGGAGTTGAAGAAGGTGAAGTTCTTGGTGGACAGCGGCGCCGGGGTCAGGCCCTTGTTGGTCCAGTTGTTGTAGGTGTAGGCCGGGTACATGTCGTCGTAGGGCTGCATGAGGCCGCTGAACTGCGGCAGGTAGCTGTTCTTGCACAGGTCCATCTGCTGGTTCCGCTCACGCTTCCTCCACTTGGCCCGGCGGTTTTTGAACCACACCTGGAGGAGACGCACAGGGTTAGAGGCGCGGACATTGACAGCATCACATAGTCGCCTGTGGGCGAGGAGCCAGGGTCCCACCGAGAGTCTGTAATAGGGATTTTCCTTAGGTCCCCGAGGATGATGATTATTGGTATAATTATTAATCACACAAATGCTAATAGCCCAAACATAACTTCCCTGTAAGAATCATGCGGAATCACTTTGAACCTTAAATATTAGCAATAGTAGTTAGAACTGGTTTCACTCATATCTTTGCACATTTACCAGGGCCAGGTAATAACAAAGTTAATTATCTTATCATTGTTACTGTACATAAACTCCTTTGATACAACTTCGTTTGATTAATGTTCTCAGATGCCTCGAAATTTGTTTATAACATCTTGTAAACACAGACAAAAAGCAAGACTGTATTTTCAATGATGATCATCTAAGAAACACACACTAAGGCGTATTTGTCTAATCATATTCAAACTATTCAGTTCGGCTCCGTAAACAGACCAGTTATTTATGGTCACGAAAAAATTAGTCAGGGCAAAGTGAAATTTACACTCAGTTTTTGCGGATTTGTATTACAGCTGTTGAAACTCGTCACTTTTCCCACAGTGAACACAAACTGGATTTGGGCTTAATTGTGATTTCCTACTGAAACTGCTGCTCTCGAGTCCAAAAACTGTACAGTACAGACTTCAAATTAAAACCATCCAGTAAAAAGACCCTTTAATTTGTAAAAAACAAAACAAAAAAAAACTGTGTGTTTGAAAACACTCTCATTTTTGAATATAGCTATATGTACATATAAAACGGTGTCAGACTGTCAATTTGCAAACTGCTGCGTTTTGTTTGGTTTTGTCTACAAATTGCAGTTTTTTAAAAAGTAGTAATTTTTTTTAGATGCATTTAATTGAAACTGTTTGCGAAGGGAGAGCTCCCGTGAGTACGGAAGTATAGAAATATAACAAATGACCAACGTTTCTCCAGAATCATCGCGAATAAAAAGTATTTTTGATTATTTATTTGGCATGAGGAAATTCAAATATTCTGTATATTATATTATATTATATTATATTATATTATATTATATTATATTATATTATATTATATTATATTATATTATGTTATATTATTTTGAATATTGCATTGATATGAATCACATGGTTAAGCATGAAAACACAGCTTATAAATGACAGGAGTCAAATAAAACAATAGTAACACTCGAACATAAATCTGTTTTGACTTAAACTAGAGCCAAGCATGACCAGAATTATTATTCTTAAAAAAATGAATTCAGTCATTACGCTTCATTTTTAGAAATGACTTATTCCTACGCTACCTGCGAGTCAAATTAATGCCTACTTGTGCGCATATATCAGTATGTAGGTCAGACGGCCCAAAATAAAACCAAAAAGTTTACACCGCGAGTCAAACACGCACAGCGGATGACTGTCAATGAATCAACGACGTGCCTCTGGATATGCTCACCCCTTATCGAAACCTGACAAAATATCCGTTAGTTGGCACTCTGCGGGTCATTTTTAATTCATAGTAGAAACAGTTTACAAGTGGTATCACCAGACGGGCTCGCCGGGGCTATTTATAGACGTGCGGGGGACGGGGTGCCGCGGACAAATTGTCCACAAAGACGTGAGCGATTTGACAGGGGAGCCGCGGAGGAAACGCGCGGGCGGCGTCTCAGGGCCACGCCGCGGCCCCTGCGCTCGCCGGTGGCTCCGGCTCCGGCTCCGGCTCCGGCTGGGGGGTGGGGTGGGGTGGGGTGGGGTGGGGTGGGGTGGGGGAAAGCCCGTCAGCGGTGGATCTCGACGCCCGCAACTCCGCGATTCGTTTGGCAGACGTCACGTCAACCTAATTAACATTCAACAAATCCGAGCCCGCAAATACAATTCAGTCCCGGTGTATTTATCTGTCAGGCTTGATTAAACCCGATGATCTTAAAAGGTCAAGTCCAAACACTTAAAAACGTCAAAGCATTTTCTTAAAAGCTCAGATATGCATGTGAAATATTCAGTCTGCTGTGTCACTCGCTCTTTACAATGTTTTTTTTTTTTTCCTGTTACCCCTACAAAATAAGAGGCTGCTCTGTTTGGAAATTCACCCATTTCTTGGCTTAAGTGAAGAGAGCACAGCTCTCCAAACTCGTCCGGAGACTTTTCTTTTTTTTTTCTTCTTTTACTTTTTTCTCTCCACTTTAAATAGCTGTGTGCATTTTTATGCAATTTGAGACGGAGTGTTTTGCAAGGCCCGGCCGCCCGGCGCCAGTTGCTGTAAATGAAAACCAAGTGCATTTTTTTTTTTTGCGTGTGTTGAACGCACGTTTTCGAGCATCCACGTTTTCTTGAGAGAGAAGAGCAGCCGGCATTATTACCCTTTTGCGCAAAATGTCTTTGAGTTTTAAATGTATCGTCCTGCTGCTGAAACACTCTCCCCGGTCAAATACAGTCACACGCTTTTCCTACTCATTGCACAGCCACGGGTGGATTCTGGCGACATGGAAAGTCTCCTCAACGGGGACAACTAAGGGTCCAGACAGGTGGTGATGTCATCAAAAGACAAATCCTCTATTGGCTCCATTGGCAACGCGGACGCACCTTTTAAAAAAAAAAACTTGTGTCACCACCTACAGAGCCGAATAGATTAAGACACCTTGGATTTCTGCAATATTTCTGACATGAAATATTAAAGTGTGTGTGTGTGTGTTTGTTTTTGTTTTTGTTTTTGTTTTTTGTTTTTTTTAACGTGCATTTTCCTTCCAGCTTGTGTTTGAGAATTCAGCACGTGCTTTAACCATGGAAGACTTCCTTTCCGGATTCGTTGTAGCTGTCATTCAGGGATAACTTCAACTTAATTTAACTTATGTTATCACTACAGATTCGGAAGACGTTTTTTCGTCAACGGATTTTCTGCAGCGTATCTCTGGACTACACAGATTTAGTTTTCTGACTGCCTGACTTGTTTAAAGTCTCCGCAGTAGTTTACATGAACTCTGTTAAAGGGCTGAATTTTGCTCGTTCGAGAAAAAGCGACACATTATACAAAGCATAGACCACAATGCCACATAAAAGGCTTTAACAATCCTTGTTGTTATCGCTCCGACCTGATATAAACATTAATGCTGGAAGGGAGAGTGTTGACATCGTCAGTGGAGATTTCTTCAGTGTCTCATTGAATTATCTGCGCTTAGGCAAATAAGTGGACGTCCTGCTGCAAACCATTCAAATTGTATTATTCATTAAAAAATATATATTATAGTGGGAACAAGGTATTATTTGAATACACAACACCTGTCACACGCAGCGTGACCGTGATATTACAACGCTTTAGGGATTTTTTTCAGGATAAAAAAAAAATTGTTTAAATTACTTTTTATTTTTTTAAATCACATAGTTATTTATTTTAGGGGCATTTTACTTAACATTTTATTATTTATTCTGTTTCATTTGTCTTTGAATTATATTATTTATTTAGGAAATTGCTGAATTATTCTTGCGCCCAGAAGAGCCACCACAATAATTGCTAATTCTATTTTCTTATTTGTAAAGTCGTCTCTACGCTCGCATTACGCACACTTTACGCACTGACGGCGGTCTGCCTGCTGGCCTCTTACCCGGACTCTGGCCTCGGTCAGGTTTGTCCACACGGCGATCTCCTCCCTGGTGCTCATGTCCGGGTAGCGGTTCCTCTGGAAAGTGGCTTCCAGCTCCTGAAGCTGCTGGCTGGTGAAATGAGTCCGCTGCCGCCGCTGCTTCTTCTTCTTGGGGTCGTCCGCGTTCCCGTCATCGCTCCTGTGTTCAGCGCTCCTCTCCTTTTCTGTGGATCATAAATCGGGTGTACTTACTTAATGTTACAGCTATAGGGTACCTTAAGTAGCATGTAAATAAGAAGAGACATCTTTGCATTCAGTAAGTTATTATTTTGCATCTTAAAGGTCAAAGGATTCAGACTGGAGTTAAGTGCAGCAACGTCTAAACTAAAGCTTTAGGTCAATAATCGAAAAGGACTGTCAGCAAGAAATAAAGCCAAAGCTACAAATAAACTGTTTACAAAGTTCCTCATAAAAATAAGCCCGAGAAGAGACGTGACAGCTTCAAGCCAAATATTTACAAACATGTCTAGGAGTTTTGCATGGATTCTTTCAAATACACTTAGGACAGATCTCGGTCAATATAGCTTTCTTTACGACGAGGACTGCCCATCCTTATCTACCAACTGCTATCTTGTATTCGTGTCCTGACAAGATTGCCTCATTAAACTGAAGGGTCAACACGTGCAAAGGTTAATCACGAAAAAGGAAAACTCTGCTGAATGTTTGCCCAAAAATTAAAAGCAACTTAAACCCAAGCCTAGAGTGTCATTTTAAATTTAATACCCGTGAATAATACCACCCCAGGAAATAATGATTAATATTCACGCATTATTTGCTACTTCTTCCTCAAGTGCACTTTGACAGGGAAGAAAGAGCTATTGTTTTGCTAAAAATGTGGCAAAGTTGCAGGACAAGAAGCTTCTCCAAGAATTGTTAGTACAGACCTTCTGGCTTTTAAGTTTAGATTGGCCCAATATTTATATTTTTTGTTTTAATGCATTTATTGACAGCAGGCCAGGCGGTTCTGCACATTTTTTCCCCGGCAGACCTCGGGATCCTGCCAAATATTTGGCTCTCCCAGCGCAATAAACAAAAAACGGGGTGTAACTGCACCGAATCTTCACTTATTTTCCCTACTTACAAAACTATGATACACGGCAAATGGGTTTGGATAGATTTTAATCCATGCAAACGAGGCACCGCGATACACGGAAATAAATCGTCATTGCAGTGAGAATAAGCAAACAGTGGGGCGAACAAGTTAGATAAAATATTGCCTCCTTTTTTTCCTGCAGAGTCAAACTAGCCGGCGTGCCTCTGTGACAGCCCGCGGTAAACGTGCTTAAGGAGACTTAAAATAAACTGTTATTGCACCCAGAAGAAGGAATCGAGTTGCTAAAAGCACTCAGACTGTGTACCTGCCAGCTCTGTGTCCGAAGACTCGCTGCTTGAGTTCTCTAAAGTTTCTCGACTGCTGTTTGAAGTTCTCGGTAAATGAAACGCGGGGGCCACGTCGCGGGGCGGCGGTGCTCTCACTGCCTCTGCGATTCTGTCCAAATTCATCCCACCTTGAAGAGAAGGATGCGTACAAAGAAGGAAACGGGGTGAATCCTGGGGTGCGCAAAATCTCTCCTAAACAGCTACGCTAAAAAAAAAAAAAAAAAAAAAAAAGAAGAAGGAAAGAAAAGAAAATCAAAAAAAATCCTCCCGCTGCCAGACACACACCGCGACACGAGGTGATGAACCATAAAGGGTGAACTTCCAGGAGAGTTTGGCTCTTCCACAAAAAAAAAAGGACTTGGATTTTTTTTAAAATTTCTTTTCTTTAAATAATAAAAAATAAGACCACACAGCCTCCGTTCTCTCCTCTGCAGCGGCGCTCTCCTATCCGCTGCAGGGAAACGCTGTGACCGAGGAGCGGATCTGGCTCTCCAGCTCACACATGAGACCCACCCATCTGCTTCGTTTAACCCCCCCCCCCAAAAAAAAATGAGCAGCCCCACCCACTTTCCCGCTGCAAGAAAAGATATCGACCTAAACGCGACATTTAGTCTGGAGCTTGAGCCAATGGGGGGGGGGGTGCAATTAATTAATTAGACGTTTACTTTTTTTTTTTCCTCTCAGATGTCTTCAACCAGGTGCAGTGTAAAAGAGAAAAAATGACCCATGCGACAAAAGAATATTCCTAAAAAGTGAATTTACGCTTAATAGACCTTCAGGTTCGGTATTAACTGGGTAACGTGAACATTTTTTGCAGCGTTCACTTGCTTTTTTTCCGTTGACGGGAGCGCGCGGTGTAACGCTTTGCTCCCTGGGAGTAAAATGGGCCTTTTATTCATGCAGGCATGTTTGAATGTGTTCAACGCAACGCAGCTGGGTGCGCTTATACACACACACACACACACACACACACACTCACGCACGCTCACGCGCACACGCACACACACTCAACCACCCACACACTCCCACACAATGTATATCTGGGATAAGCACTGAGCAGAATAAACATTCGCCATCGAACAAGGGCCTGTCGCGTTTCCTCAGTTTGAAAAAGTTCAATCAAGATATGGAGACTATTGAGATATGAGTGACACAGCAAATTTACAAATGTCACTATCAGCTCGTTGGTGAACATTGGCAACCAAACAATCAGGGCTGATAAAGGCCCGACGCACCAGGGCCCGCTCTCCTTACTTATGGCGTCGTGTTTTATACCTGGACCGTGTTTTCTGTGGCGCGGCCAAGGCCGGGCTGGTTTCTATCGGATAAATCAGCGAATGATCGTCCGCTGACAGCAGGAGATCTGTCTGCGCTGCACCTTCTCCAGACAGCCGCCGGTTTATGTTCGATCTTTATTGAAAAGTTACTGTAATGTGCACTGACGTCCCGCCCTGACTGCGCAGCCGGGTCCAAACTTTTCAGCACTATTCGCGTTATGATGGATGGTCCGGTAATGTGATCTGATTACGGATAACCAGAATACGCCATTGATGTTTGCCTTGAGCTCATTTCGTAAATGACAGTGTACCTCGAGGGACCATTTAGAGAAGCCTGCAGGAGCAACAGTCGGATTTGAAAATCAAATTTCCCAATGTTATAATCTCAGGTTCTTGTTGTCAAATCGGATTATATTCTGTCATCTCGGTCACGCATGCACATTTCTTCCACTGGCTCACAGAGCAGTTATGATATGAACTGTATCCATCTGAACTCTCACATCCCAGAAGCTGTCTGGCTGAACCGGAGCAGAACTCGCAGTGAAACATGCAGCAGCGCAGCAGATGCAGGGGAACTGGGACGTTTTCCTCAAACCTCGGTCAGAAAAACGCAGCGGCGCCTGCTGGTCGCAAAACTGGAGGGCGAAACCTCCTGAGTTCAGTCAGTTTGAGGTCAGGAGCGTCAGGTGAGGCCTCAGACTAACATCTTAAGGTATAAAGTAGGAGACCTGGTATATTTTGGTTAGTCAAAAGGGATTCAATGCTATTTCAAACAAGTAATCTAGATTCCTTTAGCTCCTTTTTAATGCGATTGAGGCTCCTGTCGGAGATATCCATGTATTGGGCCTATATTCACATAGCTTACCTCTGTGTGTGCTGAACTATTTGGCGTGATCGCGTTTTAAAAATAGAGTTTCTTGGAAGAAAAGCAAACGTTTGCCAAGAATAATAGAACGCGCTAGCGGTGTGTCTGATGAGTTCAAAAAGTGCCAAATATTTTTGGCCCAGCCCATTTGTGGGTCGAGCTCTGGTCCTATGTTGAAACCTATGGTGAGATTCTTGAATAAAATACCTTTTGGGCTAAAGTTGAGACACGTCAAAACCGTCCAACCCAAACATAAAATGAATCTCTTGAGAAAAATTGGCTCCGAGTGGCCAAAAACCCCAATCAGGGAAGGACAGGTATTCTATTGTGTCTCTGCGCAGTTGCACCTAGACGGTAAACCAAATGCCTGCAAAACACCAATTACGTGAACTTCCACATCTATTTATCCAGGCTGATTACAGTCTGAGGCCGTCTGACCGTCCACGCGTGTCAGGTAAATGCGGGGGCGGCCCGGGCCCCGCACCGTCGCGGACTCGGGCCGTCACCGGCGCCAGTCTCGGGCATTTTTCAGCCGTCGTATGAGCCCGACTCTTGACGCGAGATCCCCGTCCGACCGGAGAGCTCCGCCGAGGGGCCCTGTCAAAAGCTGTGCGAGTCCTCGACAATTACTTGTCTTTCCCGCATCTGTATTTGCTCAGCCCCTCGCTGGACACAGGGGCTCACGCGTGGGGCCCGTGTTCCATTTCTACGCACAACAGGCGAAAGATATGGATCCAATTCGACGAGAAGATCTGAATGTCTGGGGAACCGATGATTAATCGTTCCGCAAATGTTGATATATATATATATTTCTAAAGCTCCAACACGCGCAATGGTGTGCTGCAAAAGGCCCCGTAACAAGGTCGACTCTATGGTATAGAACCACCGAAATGCCCATGGGCAGGAAACTTAACCCCCCCGGCCTGCTTACTCAATTTCTAAGCTGTAGTCAAGCGCGTAAGATGTTTTCTTAGGATGTGTTTGGCGTAGGAAACAAAACAAGACAAATGCAGCTGCACCGTGGGACCCAAACACGGAAGTGAGCGGAAAAGCAGTAGATGATGCATTTTGTCATGAAGTGACGTCGACGACCTGGTCATCCCGTAGTGACAGCAGGTGATATTTGCTATGCAGGCTGCGAAGGTTGAATGTTAGGGTGCGTGTTAGGCGGCGGTTAATAGGTAATATACCGTGTTATTTTTAAGAGCAGGGAGCAACGCAGTGGAGGTCAGCCTGCAGCACGTTTAGAAAAGACTGCAGAGCTAAAATGCCCAGTCTCCTCTGCCTGCATCCCGCTCCTCCTCTGCTCTGGAGGGCACTTGCGTGTGATGGATGAGTTAAAAAGCCTTTCCATCCGGCAGGACAGGTTAAAGGCCAGTGGCAATGCAAACACTCATATTTTTCCTCTAAGAAGGGAAAATAAACCCGGTGAACGCTTTTAATCGCGCACCAAACACGCACAGAAATACAGTCTTGGTGTGTTTTTTTTTTTGTTTGTTTTGGTTTTTTTTGCTCTTAACTGTACATTCAAGCTGAACCACGGGGCCGGAAAACAAAGCATATAGAAAATTAAAGCTGGAGACAGCAGTTGGAGATGTAACTGGACACGGTGGGTAACTGGAGAAGGACAGAGCTGATTATTGCCTTGGTGATGGTATCCCTGATTGGGTCCAAGGCCTGTTTGACCTGGAGCCTGACAACCAACAAACAACCTGACGGAGGCGATACAGGTGTAAACAGAACAGAACTTCTACAGGCCGCCACGGAGAAAACGCCCGGGAGAAAAAAAAAATCATCGATTAAAAAAGCCAGAAAATGTCTTTAAAAAGAGGTTTTATTTAGTCGACTGTCCTCTAGATGAACTTAAGCTCCGCTTACATTCATTCATCATACTGTACAATTTCTCAGCCCAGCAGCCGTTTACTGTAGAAAAAAAAGGTTGATATCTTGAGTTGAGGTGGAATTAGTCTTTAAGATGTCAAAATGCAAACCAAAAGGAGTTTACAATTTAAAAAAACGATTAAAAAACCGGTTCTTTCCATTGGAAACAGAGTCCAGCGTAACATTAATAAAATTCTATTTTGCCTGTATTTCCTCCACCAGCACAAATACAAACACCTACTCAATGATCCCAACCTCCTTAGGCCATTTTTGTCTTTATAATAATTACGTTACCTACTTGTGAGTTACTGTTTAGAGTCTGGTCTTTAATCTGTCTCCTTATCATAATAAATGACTCTTTCCTCGGTGAAAATCAGGTGTAAATGACTTGTACACAACTAGTCTCCGCCTCATCTACATGTCCTGCATTCAAATTTCTAAAACCCCGGATATTTTCTAATGTTTTCACGTCTCCATTTTACGCCCCTCTTTGTTATTACAGAGAACTTTTTTATTTGTCATCTAAAACCTTATTTGCGGTTGTAAGACAAATATTACACGAAATCTTTTGCTTCTGTATATTTTTTTTTTTTTTTTTTTGCTGTGAATCTGGCTTAAAGTTTTTACACTTTTCAAAAAAAAAAACCCAAAACTTACCAGGAGAAATCATCATTATCATCATCATCATCATCGGAACCAGAAACAAAAATAAAGCAAATTACTGTCAACTAAGCTCAACTGTGAGTTACATGATTGAAAACGTTGCTTCAGTCTATTTTCAGCAAAACCCAAAACTTACCAGGAGAAATCATCATCATTATCATCATCATCATCGGAACCAGAAACAAAAATAAAGCAAATTACTTTCAACTAAGCTCAACTGTGAGTTACATGATTGAAAACGTTGCTTCAGTCTATTTTCAGCATGCGCACATTTGCATCTCATTATCTAATATTTCCGCATATCAGCATGTAGTAAATGTCCTGCGCATCCATTCAGCCAGTATCACACATTGTGCCTAAAAGCCTAAAAGCAGACGCCTGTGAACACGCTCGGTCTGTGTGCTGCGAGATTCACCAGTAACAAGTTCTGACCCAAGACTTTACAGCATCCTTTTGTTTTCCAGAGATTTTCACAGTAGTTTCTAGTTGCGTAACACACAGTAAATATAATCAGTAAATCAATAAGTCAATAAATATAAATCTCTCTCTCTCTCTCTTTATATATATTTAAAATATAAATAAACTCTCTATCAATTCGCCTTTGAGAGAATTACTGTGATAACGAGCAGAGAACAAGTCATACCTGGGTCCCCACAAGAAATCACATTCTTCGATAGATTCAGTTCCATTCCAGTTGCCTGAAAAACAAAACAAGAAAAGTTGCGTCAGGAGAAAAAAAATGCATATCACATTATTTTCCTCTCTCCAACTAAACGGGGTGTTAGAATTATAATTATCATGTTTGCTGCCACGCTATAAATAAAGTGAAGTCAGGTCTAAAACCGACAACCAACGATCTTCAATACAACACTGCTATAGCACAGGAAACTTCATTCACGTTGGACTCTTTCTGCGTCCTTATCTGAATCCTCAAACACTTTTTATTTTTTACAAAAAGACAAAAATAAATAACGATAAAACTATGATAAAAATAAATAATATTCAAACTATAACACGAAAATTCCGAGGCAACTACACCATTACAAAATAGTATAGCAAGAGACCCCTTTGCTACACGATATTTTTTTGTGTTGTTGTTGTTATAAAACGTTTTCACGTCGATGTTTATGTTTTGGGCCCCTGGTTCCAACCCCTAACCCAACATTGCAGACAATGTTAAATAAATTCACCTTTTCAATAATTCTATACAAACACACACAAACACACACGGTCACAGCCTCAGTTATCTACAGGAATCTCTTAGCTGTTTTTATGTCCCCAGTAAATCTGGACAAAGCTCCCTTCTGTCCACTCATGCCTCACGGCGCGCACATGGCTGCGCTTAATATCGTTCTTTATCTATTTATTTGGCTCATTTAAGGCAGCAGCACATTGGAAACGATGCAGTAGACTATTGGCCAAATCTGGCCGACGATGCTCAGACACTCTCAATGTCACTGACTGCATTCAAGCCCCTAATATATATTTCTACAGGCGACGCAGCTGTTTAAGTCCACAAATCCGTTGCTGAGCTCATTCCTCTCACTGTCCGGCCTCTCTGCGGTCACCGCGGACCCCCTGGCCCCAACTGCCCGACAACACTCAGCGCTGGAACCCGGCGCTTGTCAACATTTAATTTTTCTCCGTCACTCTCGACACTGACTCGCGTGTCTCCTGGTTGAAAACGTAGCGTCTCCGTGCGCAAAGCGGCCAACAGCGAGGTGTCAGCCTACCCTCTGACCGATTCCTAGGGCTAAAACTCGGCGACCGGACAGACCGGGGGTGCGCTTTACTCACTAGTTGGTTCCCGGTAGAGTCAGACGGCGGAAAAAAGGAATAAAGCCTTTAGAGTTTCCCCATGCAGTTGATCAGTAAATCCACTTTATGCGTCGGCTGCACGTAAACTCTGCATCCGAGGTAATCAGCGCTTTGGTCGCGTCTCTGCGGCGCCGCCTTTTCTTCGCCGGTGTTTGCAGCACGCCTTGCGGTGACGTCACGACACCGTACCCACCCCCCACCCCCCCCTCCACGCGCCACCGGCACCCACCACCTCCCCCGTTGCCATCCTCCCCAACCTCCTGCACCTTCAGTCTCCTCTTCATCCCAGCGCTTCTTCATCCCCATCAGCGCATCACTTTTAAATCCACACCGATTTCCTCTTCTTTATCATAATCATCCTCACCTGACATCATCCTCATCTCCATCCTTTCCCTCATTATCTTCCTCCAACAATTTATACTCCTCCTCAGTTTCACATCTCACTAGTGTGTGAACAAGTAGGGAGGGTGAAGCGAAAGTATGATAAAACTAACAACAACACCAATAATAATAAGAAAGTTATGGTTTTGCGCATGATGACTCATATTCCACTTTAATATTTTTATGTGTCAGCTGTGAGGAGAAAGCATCGTGGGTGTGAAAAGCAGGGATTAGGAATTTTTATGATGCGTATTATCATGGCCCGTCATTTGCTTGCAATCCACCCTTTTTTTCCTTTTCCTTATTTTTTTTTACAGCTTTTTCCTTAAATTCACACAGGTAGGACGTGCAAAAACTGTCAGCTTGAAAAATGTTTTTGTTTTTTTTCCCAGTTGTGGCCGTGTCATGTAGAATAATAAAATGCATCTATTTTACTGTGCAACATTTTAGATATTTGTTTATTTTACAGAGCTCAAAAACAAACAAAAACTCAGCGTAGTTCCTCACATGGGGTTATATGTGTTACTTTGCTTGCTATATAAAAAAAAACTGCGGGAGTGGACAGAACAATGTTTCTCTTTGCGATTATAATTGAATAACGTGCACCGGAAACTATTGAAAAATAGTTGTCGGATCAATATTTAACAATTAAATCGTGATATCCCCGTAGTTACGTGCGGGGTTAAGCGCTGTCTTGTCCTGCTAATCAAAAGCTTTTAATTGTACCAATAATGTATTTCTGTGAATTAAATCCTGGAAAGTATATATTTTTTTTAATTAAAAATAAAATAAAATCTAGAGAAAAATTTTAAGTTTAAAGAAAAGAAGCTGAAATTGAATTATTCAGGCCCCTGTGTACAGCAGCGACAAGTAAAATGAGAAAACACAATGAAAACGATGACAACAGTTCAATTCCTTGAACAAAGCAAATATATTGATGGTTCGTGTCAGGTGTTAAGAGCACTGAGGCAAAAGAAAAACTAATATAGTCGGTAACAGGTGGCTGAGACCGGGATTAAAGTAGATTTTTAACCATAAACCATGAGGGGAGGACTGGATCCTTGATGAAGACTTATAATAGGGGCATGAAAGTGAAAATAAAATAAACAGGCCCACGGGGAAAAATATATAAATAAATTTAATTTTACATATTCAGGATCTGAAAGGAATTTAAAAAATTTTTTTTTTTTTCTTTTTCAATCATGTCTCGTCAGGTTCCTTGTCGTGTGGTTGATCTTTGAGACAAAAACACTCCCTCTGGGCTGCGCCTCCGCGCGTCCGCGGGCCAGAGTCCGTGTGGCGAAGAATATCTCCAGCACCGCATGTTTGGTTTACAAGCTCCTTCTTTTGGCCCGAGACACAGGAGAAAGTGTGAAATTTGTCCCGACCCAACGCTTTCCTTTTTAACTCGGCCAAGAGCTGCGCACGAAGCAAAGCCCCGGCTCTGAGAGAGGGATCTTGGAGGGATTAAAGGGGAGCTGCGGGCCTCCCTCCAGGACATGGACAGACCTCCTTCCCGTGGTGCCTCTCGGAGACAACGGAGGTTCTCTCTAACCTATCTCCTCACGTCAGCTGTTTTATTTTATTTATTTATTTATTTTTTTCATTTTTTTTCAGGAGCAAACCAGGTTCCTCCTATATCAAAACTGTACTTGTCAATATTTGCCCCGCGCATACTTGTGGGATGCAGTGATGCAATGCTCGGGCCGGAATCTGTGCAGAAAAATCCAGACAGTTCGGAAGCCTGATTTTCCTCCCGGGCGCTTACACGTGCAGCCAGAAGCAGCTTTTGCTAAATCTTCTTTGTTAAATGTTATGTCAAAATGCAGCTTAATTTGCCTAAATTGTGCCAAAGGATAAAAATAATGAGCTAAAAAAAAAATAAATAAAAAAAAAATCACGCGTTGCACCTAAGTCGACGACAACAGATGAATATGACCGAATTATTTTAATGTTAGTCCATCTGCAAATCCAAGTCTGCACATGAATCAGACATGCATGTGATCCAGTTTGGTTCGATCCACAATACAGATGCGCTTCCATTAGGCCTCCATAGGACAATAGTGACCCCAGCCTGTTGGCATGCAACTGTATCGGCAAAATAGTAATAATAGGCAGTATGAGCCTGTGTAATTGTCTACCTGTGAGGCCTGCATTGCTAAACAATGTGTCTTGCACACACACACACACACACAAACACACACACACACACACAGAAACACACAATCACATGCACACACATTCTCTATAATTAGACAGTAGGCAGGCAGATAGGAGAATGCTGTGATTACTCAATGAGTGACTCTAGGAGTTAAGTAGTACCCTGAAGGTGAGGCAGTGGCCTCATCTCTCCAGTGTAAATAGGTGGAGGGATTATTTAGTCCGTTTGGAGTGTGTATGTGTGTGCGTGTGTGTGTGTGTGTGAAGGGGGAGGAGGTTTGTGTCTGTGGCCAGGACCTGTCTGATGGTCACCTCCGCAGCGTAAATAGTTATTCCTAAATAACAGAAGGGCTGATACATGCTGGAAGGGTGGAAAACAAGCTCACACCCTGCCAAGAGAAGGGTTTGAGTTTGGAGGAGGTTTGATGTGTAAGTGTGCATGTTTAAAAAAAACAAAAAAAAAAACCCAAAAAACCAAACCATACACACACTTGCATAGTTGTGTTTTCCGAAACAAGTTCACACCAGAATTTGCTGTTTTCAATCTAGTCAAACCTGCACTAAAGCGAAACTTGTTATCCTGTTCTTTCTCTTCACTGCAGCCCTTCAACTAGTGTCTCCCAGCGAGCTCCCCATCCAGGACAGTCATAATAAACCAGAGCTGCTGGCATTAGTATGTAAGGCCTGTTTCCGCTGAGCAAAGAGCAGAGAAGTGCATTTGAACTGTGTCTTATCCAGACTCTGTAGAATCAATCAGGAGGGTTTTGTGAGCTTGACACTGGACAGCTCGACAGGATGGAAACCCTTTGTAATATTGCAGCCGTCTTCCTAACTGGGACCTGAGCTGCAGAGCCTGCCTGCATGTAAACAAATCAAACACCCAACCAGCCAGCATTGGCAGATGCTCAGACAGACATCAACAGCCTGTTTTGACAGACAGCCATGCAGGGACATTTATTGCATAAAGTTTCCACTACTATGGATATCTATCCAGTTTGAAAACATGCGAGCAGATGAGTATGAAGTCCCCCTCTCATCACTGGTGCGATTATCAAGAATAGATGCCTCCCAGTTGCCTTTTTTTTTTTTTTTCTTGAAGCAGTCCCCCTTGAAGTGTACAGAAAACACAGATGTCACAGTTTCCAATCAGCAGTGAAATTAGTGATGTTTTGATTACACAGGGCTCAGAGATTACCAGCGTAAACAGGTCTGCTGCATAGATCATCATCTCAAGAGGAGGCATCATCCCTGTCTTCCACTTTATCCAAACTCAGCAGGGATCAGTGGCTTAGTGCTGATGAGAATCGGACGTCGAGCTTCCACTTTATCATCTGACCATGAACCTAATGCTGGCGAACATGATATTTCCTTTTGGTGGAAAACTTAAATGTCCAGCCACCAAAACTGGCTGCTCTAGCACCAAACTTTGACTGAGCTTGTCAAAAAATATCTTTCCATCATTTCCTTTGGCTTCATAAGTAAAAACAGGTGCGCAAAAAAAGTAATGTATTTCAGTCCAGATTTTAACATCTCTTAAAGAAATTCTTCCTGCTTTCAGATTTTGATAAATCCTGAAAGTCCAGCTCCTGGGATAATGAAGTCGGAACAATTATTAATGTTAAAATGACCCAGAGAAGAAGTCTCCTGAAGTCATCTGACCCTGAATTAATTCAATGTTTAGTTAAAAATTCACAGTATTTTTTAAATGAAATTCCAGTAATTTCTTCAACACTCCAGAACCAATGGTTTCTTCATTTATAGAAATCAAGTTTTAGACTTTATTTAAAATTCTAGTGGAGACACCAATGTTCCCAGAAACACAAACCATGTGAGTGGAACCTGTTTTCTTAGTAAAATCAGTGGAAATTGAAGGGGAAAACAAAGCTGTCTAGTAATGGATCAAGTTACTTATAAATCTTACCATGACTACAAAGCACACATTTTTACCCAAAAACTCTTGAACTTAATATACTTGGTATCTAGGAGAAAACTACATAATTTACGAAGTAATCTTCTCTCATCTAGTGTTTGGGGAATGTCAATTACAAGAAAAACTTTCCAAAAAAAGACAAAAACCAGAAAAATTGCAGCTGGATTGGCCTGAGAGTCTTAATCACAAAAACAATGCTATATTTAGCAATTCTTGAACTGAAAACCAAAGCTGCACTAGGCTACTCTGCATGGTGGCGACTCCAAATGGCAGCAGCAGGTAACTGTTTGAAAACTGTTTGACCCCGCAATCCCAAAATCCTGTAGCATGATGTCTTTAAACTGCATACAGAGCTCTCATGTTAATCAACCTGCTATGTCTGAGATCAGTTTAGACAAAGGCATGAATAAGCTTAAGATCTAACACTACCAAAATTCCACTTCCGGTGAACTGAATTCCCTCAGGTGAACAAACCTAACACTAAAAGTTTGTTTGGGCAGATTAAGAGAAGCTGTTGGGAGAGAAGCTACAGTGATGAGCTCCTGTTCAATTTTTTGACAAAGGGTAAAGTGAGATGAGATTTAGTGTGTTTTTCCCTATATATATAAAAAAAAAAGAAATCCATCTTAGAGTTCTGTAAATCTCCAAATATTCTCATTCATCTGTGCTATAGCAGGAAAACTCCTGATCTCAAATATCAAACTGTTTTATTGGTATCTGAGTCACGTTTTGTTTACCAAGCCACCTGAAAGCTGTTCAGAGACAGAACAGCAGCAGGGACACTGGCACCACATAGGTCCTTCAGGATTCAGACCCATGCTAGCAGGAGTTCATGTCCAGAGGCAAAGTTCTTAAACAAGAAACCTTCACTGTGCTCTGCACGGTAAGATTTTAAGCCTAAAATGTTCATTCCACAATTACATTTCCATATCTGTTTATCCCTTCAATCCACCTACATCTATAAATGATAAAAGCTAATCCAGAGGAACGGGCCTGTTTTGTATTCAGAAACACCTAGAACTGGATGAAACAAATGGTGCTTTAAGAACTGTGCTGTCCCAAATGGGATTAAAGCACTGATTATACTCACTGAGAGCTTGTATTGGAAATGATAAGTGTCTGGTTGGTGCTGCACATCCAACACAACCTCACTGATAATCACTTAAAACAGGTAGTTTTGTTTTTCAAATATCATTTGCAGGAAAGCAAGTCTTTAAAAAAGCTCTTCCTCTTTTTTTCCATCTCAGTTTTGATAGATTGTTTTATTTACTGTCTCTCTCCAACATCTGGATTCTGGCCTCTGGAGCGGCACACAGTGCTGAACAAGTTTGGCTGTGGCTCGGTAAGCTCGGAGATTTATGGCGGAGGCTTATAGCACTCTTCTGTGTTTGGGATAGCGTTGCCCTGCACGGTCCCGCTAAGATCACCACACTCTTCCCCCCCTGCTCTGCTTCCCTGCTCTCAATCCAGCCTCATGCTCATCGAGGGAAAGATGTCCGCCCCCCTCTTCCCCTCTCAGTCTGCTTCTGTCACCAGCGAGGGACAATAAAAACCTTGAGGTCATGTGGCTGCTCTGATTACAGGAGGATTTGGCTGTTTGGTTTGTAGTGAAAGGGCCCAACCATGCTGCATGGGTCTCCAAAATTGGGTCATTTAACTGATCCTAAAGCAACACAACCAATAATATAGTGGGGTAACTCACCTAACAGCTGATTATCTTTTTGACAGAGTAAACCTGCAATGACTGTTTTTTTTTTTTGGCCATTTGGTCGCAGCAGTAACAGTTTGTACACACAACACTGGCATATCAGAATCTTTACTGGCATATCATCACCTTTTAAGTTGAAATGAAGAAATTGATAGCAAACAGTCGCATATTTCCACATACAGCAATTAAGGAGAAAAATGATCATTTATTTGAAGTCATGTTTCTGGTTACTTGGCATGAATTCAATCTAAGTCCTGCATTCACTCCCTTTTGCCTCTGGTTTTTGTCTTAACCAATTCATGAGGGGAAAAATCTGTCTCTTCAACTGCCACATGCTCCGCTATGTTCACCAGCTGGTCTCAAACTGTATATTACTGCTGTTTGGTTGAGTCCAGGTAGCACACAGTGAGTTTTCAGAGCTCTTTCCCTGAAAACGGCTATCTGCTGCAGCTGAAAACACCACTACAAGAGTGGTGGGAGAGAATCAATCAACAGTATCAACAGTAAAGTTGTGGACCAGACAGACAGAGCTGAAACTCAATATAAACCTCATTAAAGCCGAGGGGAGCTTCAGATTCAGATGAAAATCCTCTGTAGGTCAGTCACTATGAGCGACACCTGTCACACAGTAATCTGATACATTATTACAAAAATATCAGTTATAGTTGCTTTAAACAACTATAACCGCATCCTTGATGTAACTCTGAGACTGTCCTAACAAAGTGGGCTGCTTTGGTTGTTTAAACTTAAATGATGCATTTTTAGGCTTCTCTGAGAGGGACTATTTGCTGCCTCACAAATGACTGTTGTCTGTGATGAGCAAAGGTAGAAAAAAGTGCGACGTTGCTATCATTTTGTTAATGTTGGTTTCTTTCTTTGGGATCAGGATCTTGTCTCAAACCTTAAAAGAATGGTCCAATGTTTTGGTAAATTCACTTATTTGCTTTCTGATGGAAATTTAGATGAGAAGATCGATAGGTTGCTCATCTCTTTATCTTTCCTTTAAATATAAGGCTTGGGTCAGCAGATGCTTAGCTTTACGTAACATAGAGACTGGAACAAGGGGGAAATGGCTGGCCTGGCTCTGTCCGGCTCTATCAAAATTCACCTACTGGCACCACTAAGGCTCGCCAACGAACACACTGTATCTTCTTCTTTTTCTTTCGGCTTTTCCCTTTAGGGGTCGCCACAGCGAATCAGTGTCCAATGAACACACTGTATCTAAAGAGTTACCGCTCAGAGCAAGGAAATAGTCTGCTGCACAAATAGATTAAACAAGTGATACATAATTAGTTGATTTGTGAGCTTTAGATGTGCCAGAAGGCTGATTTTTCTCTAAATCTACTGAATCTTAACCATAGAGGTGGAATATCAGAAGAAAATCCATATAATGTTTGTACTAGTCATGTCTTTTTGGAAGGCACTGAGGAGCTAGATCATCCTGCCAAGAGGGGCAGGAGGTCTGAAAATTTATAGGTTATTTTAGAAGTGAAATTACAAATGGCCTACTTTGTCATTTAGTTTGGCAGACTTGCTAATTTCTGCTTCATACAGCGTTTTTTTAATATATCACCTTTTGCACACATACCCTCATTACAAATGAGGTGCAAATATGTTGTATAAAAATGGTTGGGACAATATATTTTTTCTTTTAAAGAAAAAAAGCTCAGGGCCAATACCATTTGTTTGAACTTTTCTCAGTCAGATTCATTGATGTTTTTACTGATTCAGGAAGTGATTGTGACATTTTGAACATCACTGACAATGAGGATCTGGTGTTTGTTCTCTGGCTAAAATCTCTTTCTCCTGCCTGTGTCAATTTTTGCTGCTCCACTTCCTCATTTTTGGGCTAAGAGAAAGGGAGCACGTCCAATTTTCCATTGTTTGAGGTGCACCCCCCCCCCGTCTCCAAACTCAACTTCGCCAGGGCTGCCCAGAGTATTTGTAAAAATCCATTTAACTCATCCACAGGGTTCCCATAATCAGATATAGGTTTAAATATAATGAAATTATGTATGAGGCGTGATTTGTAGATAAGTTGTTTTTGGTACAAGGGCCAAGGGCTTTAGGCCGACTCAGCGCATAGCTTTGATAATTGGATATTTTGGCGCATGGCCGGCCACCACTAATGTTAGATTCACAGGCCCTGTGAAGGCGTGTTTGAAATGTGCATGAGCACATTTAAAGCATGTGGGTGTTGCATGTTGAACATTGCTGCAGAGTCTCAGCACCTTTTTCTGACTGGGCATATGAAAGTAGCATGACCTAGGGCATGTGAACTGCCAAAGGTTACTCAGAAGAAGGTCTCTGCGCTTGGCCTGATACATGTCTATATAAACCTACTGACAGCCGGCTGGAAAAAACAACCTGGCAGAGAGAGAGAATGGAAAGTAGAGTGGAGAGTAAAATGTGGAAGAGTGAGAGAGAGAAAGAGTGAGAGAGAGAGAGAGAGTCCAATCCGACCCGCCCAGGTTTCGACCTATAGCTCTCTTTGTATTCCTCTGACACAAAGATTTATTATGCAAACATTACCATTCCCAAAAATACATATTGAAACAATTTTTGGACAAACATGGGAGACAAAGTGAGCGTCCTGCGCTGTCACGGGAGGTTGGAGCTCAGGGCGGGCCGGTGAGGCGGTGGGACGAGCAGCAAGTGCATTAGTAGTCTCGCTTCAGGAGCCCTGAAAAGGTAAGCAGGCCGGGGCGGCGATGTGAGCCGTCACACAAGAGCGAGGGACTGTCAAAAGAGAAACAAAAAGGAGGGCGAAATGATTAAGAAGCTGCCAGGGCCTCCCTGCCTGTCGGTGTACCTGCCTGCTCAGTGGAACCAGGCCGAGCAAAGGCCTGAACCCGGAGAGTGTAAACAGTTATAAACACACTCCCATGTGCATGTGCATGGACACACATACACATACACATACGCATACTTATACTTTCTACAGCTGCATGTCCTCAAAGCGCACACACACACACACACACACACACACACACACACACATATGTATCACCGCAGTTTTGAGGTCATTCAGTGACTAGGCTATGTTGACTGCAGGCTTTATGCTGATTTATACTTCTCGCTAAATTACTGTGGTACTTGTTTCACAGGTGCTTGTGGTGGCAGCTAGGGTGAGTAACTATGATCCATCTTTTCAAAATAGGCTTTTCGAGCTAGGAATAGCTTGAAGTTAGCTTGCTAGCGACATTGGTAGTGACTGAAAAAGTAACTAGCTCGCCAACTGAGAACATCGCACATGTAAAGATGCATAGTTCTCACTAGATAATCAACATTGTGACATGACTATGCAGTAAGGAACCATCAGGGCCCCGGTGGCCCTCTCGAAAGGCCTTAGATAAACCATAATATAATATGAGGAGAATTTATTTTTACAGTTATATATTTTTTACTCTCAAAATTATTTGTAATGAAATATGCTCCTTGTTCAAAATTAACCTTCCTGAGACCCCTGCAACTGGTTAGTACTGTAAAAACAAATATCCGAGCCCGAGTTCATGACTTGAACCAGTTTCCTGGATGACGCCCCATTGCTGTGACAGTTGTTCACTGGGCGGCCTACCAAAAAGGTTTCTAGAATTTTATAGTTCATTTGGCAGACGCTTTTATCTATAAAGCGATGCACATCTGAGAACTGAAACAACACAAGCAGGGATCTAGTCAGGAGGGAACGACATGTGTAAGAGCCATAAAGCAAAGTTCAAGTCTGATAGGAGGATGTAGGTGCCTACAGGCAGTGCGAGAGGCTATGCATACCTTTTTTCTCTTTTTTAAAATACTTAAATTGCTTTTTAGGATTTCCTGTGCTTCTGTGTTTGAGCCAATACAGAAACCGCAAGAGAGTGTGCACCCCCTCCAGTGCCTTCTCAGTCTGTCCTGGGGTCTCGTTACAGTGTGTAGAGAGTTTGCTATTGTTTGACCTAAATAATTTGCCTGTCAACATTCAGTAAACTTGACATTAAACCTCAAATCTGCTTTGCTTCTGTGAGAAAAAATCTACTAGTCAAAACAATCCTGTATGGAAGAATTTAATCCAGAGGCAAATTAGCAATTAGACCAGCTCCATTTCCAGTTTCCAGTGCCTCGTTTCCAGTGATGCTAGACAAATTAGCTCTTACAAATAAAGCAAATCCTTCTCTAGTCCTCTTTGCTTTAACCATTACCACTCTGATAGAAAAGTAAACACTTTGATCCTTGAATGAATGCACAACACTTCCACATAGAACTGCATGAGACTTTGACAGCTAATAAGTAAAGTCTTACAACTACAAACAACTCCCTATCTGCTGCACAGAAACATAATTCATGCTGACTTGTAAACCTTCAACTCTCTTAGTTGTCTTAACCTGAATCCTGGAGCCTTGTTCACAACAGACAAGATTGTCTTAGAGAAAGAAATACTTTGGTTGAAGTCAAAGCTGCTGCTCTCTGCTATGTTTTCTTCCTGCAGTTCCATTACGTTCATACCATTGTGACCTGAAGCCGCTTCATTTGTGTTTTCTATGTTTATGTGCTCGCAGCTAAGTCATTGTAAATCATCTTTTGTAATTGATCAAACCACTTGAAAATGCAACATAGTTTGGTGTTTGCTGTCTTGCTGAAAGTTATATTAGAAGATCAATACCACATCCATTTGTTTGTTAAACATGAAGCTACAGCCAGAGGATGGTTAGCTTAGCTTAACATTAAGACTGGAAATGTGGGATATAGTTGGCCTGGTTCTGCCTAAAGGTAAAAAAAAAACCCTCAAAATCTAAGTAATCAACATATTATGTCTTGTTATTTTCTGATATGTACAAAAGCAAAGGTGTCAAAACATGACTTTTTTGTTTTGCAAGTGGTAATGGAGTAGAACTACCTCTTGGCCTAGAACAATGACTTCCTGGACTCTTGTTCTTACTAAAAACAAAAATATTTCCCAAAATCCTGAACTATTTCTTTATCTCTGGGGACATTTAGAGAGGTCTTGGGATTGTTGCTGTTTTGATTAAAAGAAAAAATGTACTTGAAAATGAAATGTGCCTCTTATTAGTAGTTGCATTTTACAGGTTTACTGCATTATTGAGTTATTACGATGGAAAAACCTGCAACAGCGTCATGTTAAACTTACGGACCTTTATTTGGTTCAGCAGTTTGTTGGGTAAGACATTACTTTGCAAATAACTGTGCCTGCACTGGTAAAATGAGTCTGCAAGTCATGAACAATGTCAAATGTGGGTCTCCATTCCAGATGGATGATAATGGATGATGGATGACTCACATCTCATCTCTCATCTCTCAGGACCTGAATTGACCACCTGCCCTGACTGACAACATTTTTCAATTTGATTTTTTTTTTTTTTTTTTTTTTTTACATCAAAAAATTTATCAAATTTTTATCCTCACAGAGTGTTCACAGAGGTGACAGTTTTTTTCTCTTTCTCGCGCTTTAGTCACATATTGATCCATCAAAGTTTAAGCTAAGTTTAATTGAGCCTCCTCCTCTCCTCTTGCTCTTTGCCTCAGCTTGTCCTGTGTGTGTTGTAAAAAAAAAAGGTCAATATTATTTTTCATTTCATGAAGCAACGCACTTTCCTTCTCACTTTTTCATGGAATTTTTGGACCTGAGAGAGTCATGGACTGAGCACATCCAAGTACATGTTTACACACATGCGCGCACACACACGCACACGCACACGCACACACACACACACACACGCACACACACACACACACACACACACACACACACACACACATAAATGCTGCTCCACCTCAGGTTCATATCCTCCCTTTAAAAAAAGTGATGTATGTGTTTTTCAGAAAGGACTTGCAGGTGAAACTCAACATGCCTCCTCTCTTGTCTCCTTTTCTCAGAGTGAAAGGTATTCAGGAGGGAGAGGACAACGTCGCCCCGCTGGACAATTTACTGCCCTTCTCTGGGAATTCCTCTTGATCCAGGTATGGGAATGGAGAATGGGAAAAGCCAGAGCAGTGCTCTAACCCTGGCAGTTTTATCTTGATTGTCAGATAAAACAGTATCTGCTGTTCTAAAGCTACATAACATACATGAGAGTCTTTAGCAAGAAGCACTTTAGCTCCTTCTCACGTTCTGGTTTCTGATAAAAATCGCACAAACACTGTGTCATTAGCAAGGCCAATAAAAGTGCACAGAGACCTGGACTGTCTTCTGAAGACTTTTCCCTAAAGCAACAACATACTTGTGGAGAAATAAAAACCTTTCTTTCAAGTTCATCAATCAAAATCCCTTTAATGCTGAATCTCTGCTCTGTAAAAGGGATATCAGTTAGGCTGCTCTTTTTGTAAAATGTTTTAAATATGACCACTGCATCCTTATGTAAGAGTAGGGATAAAACTGTCCACTCATGAAGATGTAGAGCTATCCTGATAATATGATAAAAAGAAACGCTATTAAATGGTTTGATCTCTGATATTGTTTCTGCCAGATGCTTATTTTAGTCCAGATTGGAAAAAAAAGTGGATACTGAGCCAGACACGCAGACAAAAGTGGATTAAAACAGGTTTATAAAATGCATAGTTTTGGTCCTTTATTATGATTGGCTGAGCCGCATTTGGAGCAATGTCAAATATTCTATAAACACATCTCTGACCACAATATTAATGTGCCGGTGATGGGGCATAAATGTGAATTGTCCTTGCAATCTTACTGGCACCAAAACTTCAACTAGAGAAGATGCTGGATCAAGGTCCTTTCTTTTGGAAGCACACAATGTGAACACGCTGGGTCCAGAGTCAAACACACCTATACCAACAAAAAGGGGTTCTAACATAGGCCAACTGAACGGTGTTTCCACACCTGCACAAATGATGACAATATCCAGGTAAATATTAATGATGACCCAATCTCTCTGTGTTGCTTGGCAAACATCCTGTTACATGTTACTGAAGATCTAGCTTACATTGCTTGGCAGGGGATTGATTCTTTTATTGTTTGTATTTTCTAACCTGGCCAGGTGAATGTAATAACCATTTTATTCAGAGCAATAAGCCACACAAGGCCTTGCTTTACAGTGATTTTATATCAGTTAAGTGTTGTTAGGCGGGAAACCATTGCCTCTTGGGGCTTCTTGCTTTCATATACACACATGCAAACACACACAGACACACACGGTAGCCTGAGCCAGCAGGCCAGGTTACAGAGTAGTTAGGGAGGAGGAGGAGGAGTAAGAGAAGCAGGATGAACTGCTGGTATTCTGGTTATCCTCAGTCAGGAAAGATTTTTTTTTTCCCCACAGTGATACACGCAAACAGCTTCACATGGTCTTCACATGCAACACAGTGTTCAACTCTTGACTGCCCTCCCTTTGTCATTCTTATCTGATGATGTAGTTTTCAATAAAAACTATGATGTGTGACCTTTCACCGGCGATCATCATAAAGCACATTCACTTGCTCAATACCATGTGGCCGCAAATCTGTTATACTTACAGAAAAGCGTTGACGTATGTTGTTTTCTCTTCTGTCATTTTATCATCAGTTTATTTAGGCTTCGAAGGTCTGACGTTAATGATGACACTTTAATATCATTTAATCTCATTAAACTAATGACACGATGGGCATATTACTATAGTACTTAAATTAGTCCATTGGTTTCAATGGGCCAAAAATAATCAGCTTCAAATTTTACATATAGTCCTGAAATCACTTAATGGTTTGACTCTCCATTGACTGCTCACTGACTACAATGCAATCAGACCTCTCAGGTCATCTCAGGTCATGTAAAGATCAATGTAGTTTGTCTTTGCCTTCCAAAACTGTTACAAATCACCAGTGGAAAAATTGATCTGCTTTTACATTGGTATAGCTACAGTTCAGTTTTGGGTTAAGCACTAAAATAGGTTGTTTAGGTTTCGGGAAAGATCATACATAACACCAGGGTAGGATAAGGGAGCGACTGTAGTCATGGTTAAATGAGGCCAAAGATGATTTTCGCCAGGAAACAGGAAACAAACATTGGGCTCCTGTTCTAAAGTTTGATTTTTTTTTTTTTCTCCCCTGACGAACAAGAGACATAATTAGTACATCCGCTAGGAAGCTTTGTCACTCGAACTTGGACAAATGCCATTTTTTGGCATTTACTGAAGCAACTGAAGCTGTCATTTGTAATGTTATTTTTCTTGTGAGGGTGTTTAGTTAATTGCTTAGCTATTTGCATGATATATTGTATGCCTATTATTTAAATTTGAAACTTATTGTCTTTACTTGCAATGAAATGTGCTGCATACTTTAGTGGGTCTATGTAGCCTTTGCCAAACACCGGTCGCTGTGACCCCATTTCAAAATGTTGGTACAATGGTAAATGCTACATTTTAGCATTTACCATTGTACCATGGTAAATGCAGAAGCACAGAAGCACACGAAGAGGAGTCACAAAGTCAAAAATTGACTTTGTATAATGACTTTAACAAAGTTAGTTAGCATTGAGCAAGGGTGTTTTTTATTCCTTATGAATTAAATTAATTTTACGAGGAAGAATGTATTATTTATCCTTTTAGGGTACCATAGTCTCAGTTTACATAAAATTACTATGCCTTTTCCAAATAGACAATTATTTCTACACATAGAAATTTGTTAAACAATATTCCTGTTAATAAAAAGGTAACTAAACTGTATTAAGTGTCCTTTGTTTCTTTCTCCACTACATCCCTTATCACCATCTTTTCAACTGTCTCTCTTGCCAAGCAATTTTTTTTTTTTTTACAATCCTGATTCATTTTTTGTTGGCTGTGTTTTGGTGCCTTCTCTCTCTTCCTCCCTCTCTGTCCCTGTGGTCATGATCTTACACCATCTGACATCTGCTGTGCAGAATGAACAAACTGCTTCCCAATGTTTAGTTGGAGAGAAAACACTAGAAATACACTTCAGTGATAAAGCAGGTGTGGGTGGCTTTTGTCAGACTCTTGTCTTACGCTGCAAGACTTTATTCCCAAATGTTTTGAATTGTTTAGAAAGCCTTAAGTTGGCGGGGATTCACTTCATCAGTAGGCGTCTGTGTTTGTGTCCATGCATGTCTGTGCACTTACGATAGCTGTTTGCAAGGGAGAATTATACACATCAAACCAAATGCCATTGACCTAGTGCTCTGAAAATTTGGGTTTGACCAATGTTTGTTAATACAGACAATACATTTGGCAAACATTCAGTGTTTCTGTAGAATTTTGAAATGTATTGTAATAAAAATTATGAAGATTATGATATCTTTGATACTAATTTGGATGGGAAAACAATTCCACTTATTTAGTTTTGCAGTGAAAATGTTGTTCTTGGGTAGGAAAACCTCTGAAACAGCATTTTAATACTATACTCTGTGGTCCCGAGATATATTCTAGTGCATTAGAGCTTTAGATATAACAAATACACCCTGATTTTCAAAAGGGGCATTAAATCATCTATGACATTTATTGAACTCTACTACCAACCGTAACTAAACCTCAAGTCACTTTACATGACGTCTTACACAAATACTAGAGGTTTTACATCTCTTTGGTCTCTATGTCCTCAGTGAAGAGAATGGCACAAGAAATACTAGCTTTGTGCAGTGGAGGTTGGTAGTTAACCCTCTACCAAGTCTTTACATGCTAGCCACTGGTAAACATGCTAGCCATTGATGGTCAGTAAATAACTCCAAACTTGTTAAACCACTCACACTTGTTTCTTTTTGATGGATTGTTGCAGCACCAGCAGACATGCAGCCATTGTGGTGAAGGGGGAGCTGAGCTGAAAGGCAAAGTTTTCAATTTACCACTCAATCTACATTCCGATGCTCATACTTGATCATGAACCTTGGTTAATGACAGAATGAGAGTGTGGATACAAGCAGCCCAAATGCGTTTCCTCTGCAGGGTGGCTGGGCTCAATTTAGAGATAGGGTCAGGACATCTCAAATTTGCAGGGAGCTGAAAGTAGAGCCACTGTTCCTTTGCATCAAAAGACCCAGTTGAGGTGATTTGGGGGTCTAATAATGATTCCTTCTGGGGGCCTTCAATTGGAGGTCTTCAAGGCGCATCCAACTGGTAGGACACCTAGGGTTAGACCCCAAACACACTGGAGAGATTATATACCTCAGCTAGCCTGGGAATACCTTGGAATCCCCAAGGAGGAGCTGGAAAAACTTTTTTGGGAGAGGGACATCTGGGCTGCCTTGATTAACCTGTTGCCACTTAGACAAGTGGCAGCAAATGGACGGATGGATGGACGGATGGACGGATGGACGAACGGACAGATGGATGGATGGATGGATGGACGGACGGACGGACGGACGGACGGATGGACGGATGGATGGATGGAGGGGGATGGGATGGATGGATGAGAGAATTGTACCTTGGGTGTGTGGAGGATCTGGAGTTGTTAAAAGGACTGTTTATGGTGCTGGGTTGAGCAGTTTAATGTACTCCAATTTACATACTGAGTATCTGACATTTTTTCAAGTAACTTGCACAAAACTTTTGGTGGCATAATGAACATGGAATTAGAGCCAGGGCAACGGCATCATTAACCTCCTAAGAATTATCGAGGACCTAAAATTGAGCCCTGAGGTATACCACATTAAAATAAAAAGGCAGCAATATATACGATGTAAGTGAAGTTTCATTTAGTAACTTTTCATTATCAGTGAATATTTTGGGACATGTTTAATTTCCCATTTTGGTCACTCCAACTCAAACTGTCTTTTCCTTAGCCTTGTTGCTTTTCCAAAACATGTTGAAGTATTTTGTCTTTATGCATTAGGGCAGCCTAACATTTAGAAGAATCACTTTATTTCACTGTAAACCATGCACAACCTGGATGTTATTTTCATAGTTTTTCATCATTCCTTTAATCTATAACATGTTGTATCCATCAGCATTTGCAATCCTACTACTTATTCAGGTGGGTTCATATTGTGTTTAATTTCTAAAAAATAGCAAGCTGATAATGAGAACCTCCATTTACAGTATGTTATGCTATCATACCTGCATCTACGTATCATAAAAATACTGCATGATTAGCATGATAACATACTAATCAGATACACAGTCACAGTCAGAAACGCGTAGTCATGGCTGTATTTTAGCTAGCTAATATCAATAGCAAGTAGTAGTAATCAATCACATTTTTACTTGCAAATCCTCAGTTTTAAGTCAGAAATAGCACATATGTAGCAACAACCTCTGATTTTGTACGGTAGCTCATGAATGGATTAGGGCGAGTAGATAAACTGAGACATGGAGACACAGGTTGGAACATCAATGAAGAAAAAAAAAATGCAGACAGGAGCTGATGTCGGTGGGAGAGAGGCGGTAGGAGGGTGTGTCGGGTTAGGCTAGGAAGGGTGAGAGCCTTTCACAGGTAGGTCTGCCCAAACATGACAGCTTGTTTACCTGTCAAGTTGTTGCTTTTGTCTGGGCCTCCCACGAGAGACAAAGGAGACGGAGCTTTAGCTCTTCGCCAAGCAGGACCACCAGTGTAGTGTGGGTGTGTAAGTGTGTGTGTTCGTGTTGCAGAGGAGAGTGCTCATGTTAGCGTGTTTGTCTTCACGTGTGTTCCTTTAAACATCCCCATGTTTTTCTGCATGTGTAGTTGTGCATGCATGTGTAATGCGAGTGGGTTCATATATGCACACATGTGTGTGTGCACATGCCTGTATGACCCTGAGTGCCTGTTCTGTTTGTTGCTGGGTGGGTTTGTGTACAAATGCAAATATGTGTGACTAATTCGTTTTCGGGAGCAGCAGACAGTGTACGCAGTAGATCGCTGTGGAATTGGGTTTTGGGTTAGGGGTGTGTGTAATTGTGTATGTGTAAAAGGGTGTGTGTATGTGTGGGTCTTTGTGTCTGTCTATATATGTTTAGGATATGTGTGTGTTGTAATATGAGCATTCAAACAAGCACATTTATTATGGAGTCTTCCCACTGACTTACTGTAGCCGCAGTATACTGTGTCATGCAAACATAATGAACATAATGGTTTGAAGGTAAATTCAACTGGGAACAGTTTGAACAAAAAAAACCCAAACAAAACAAAACAAAACAAAACAAAAAAACCCAAAACAAAACCACAGTAACAACACCAGGTCCAACTCTTTTTCAGTTTCCAAAACCTTTAGCCACATTTTGTGACCCAAGTATGGAATTTTGGTCATGTAACATATAACAGATGGTTGTACATGGCTGGAAAAAGATCAACTAGGCCATCTATAGTCAATGCCAAAGACAGAGATAGTCAAAGACCATCTTGAACAGAGACAGGGGTCACCCCCCCCCATATATGATCACCTGTTGTCACATGCCTGAACTTCCATAAGTCACATGTTGTCGAACTAAACCATTTCCATGGAAACTATGTAAAAGCCAAAAGATGCAGTTCAAATGAAGCTGGACTTTGTGTTGAAAGTTTTATTTCTTTATTTTTTGTCAAACAGCTCTTTACCTTCAACCTTCAAGCTCCACTGGAAAAACTGTTTCTAATGCATGTTCACACTCCGACCAATAACAAATTGATTACACCCAATGCTCGTTTCAACCAACGTGCACATAAAAGTTGAACTTTTATTTTAACTTATTTTTTTCATGTAATTATATTCCTTTGCACATAATATGTACATAGTATGTATAGCTGTGTGCACCTGCATAATTTTACACACAATCTTTAGTTATTTATTGTAAAACTTTATTATTAGCATCTTTCACTATCTTGGAATGACAAGCTTATTATTTGTTGTTAACAATTATAATGAGAACAAAGCTCAATTGAATTAAATAAAATGTAACGCAGTCACATAAAACTGATCCTTAGATAAATATCAAATTGATCTTTAATTAGATTAATAATAATCCAATTCCTTTTCATCTTTGAAGTGGTGGTTTTTGACATCTTTCACAATTAAAGCTCCTTACTATGTTCAATGTTCGCCTCTTACTTTGCCAATTAATTGTTTCCTCCAGATGTGTATTATCATTTGAGCAGCAAAGGCACTGAAACAACACTGAGATCATCTCAGGACACTAGAACTCCCTGTTTAAATTCAGACTAATAAAAGTCTTGTCAGTAAGGCAGGGTGACCTGTCCAGTAACAGGAGGAATTCTAGGATACAGTTCTTCTTTCAAATGAAGAATTAACTTACTGAACTTACTCAGCCATGAAAGAATGATTATATGTGCATTTTAATATGTCATCGGGTTTTACAGGTAGTTTTATGAAGCCTGTTGGATATCAATCAATGTCACTGGCTGAAACATGTAGCTCTACCAGTTAAAAAGAAAAAAACATTAAAACAATATTTTTGTTGTTTTTTTTCTTTTCAGTCTTCTCATCGCGCAGAAATTCTCTTTGTTCTCATGCTTCAGGACAGCACTTCACTCATATTGGGCAGTGGGGAGTTTATGTGGGAGGATAAAACATTATCCAATTATTTCTAACTTTATTGGCAAAAATTGAATATAATATACAAAGAGAACAATGAATTACATAAGCAAGGAAAAAAAATCATCAAAAACAAAATATTCCACTGAACAACAACTAAGACAAAAGTTAACAACATAAAATGCATAGCACAGTAGAAAAATGGGATTATATTTTGAAAATAAATAGAAATAGATACATAGATAAATTAATATACCAGCAAAAAAGAAATAAATATTACAGGCTCTATTGGGTGATTTCTAGTCATGAGACAGTGGTAAGAGACTTTTTATTTCTGAAAGGAATGGCAGCAAACTAGATGGGGAGAATTTTCTTTTGTGGATAGAAAAGGTAGACATCAAAATATGGAAAAAAAATGAAGTTTATTGAAAGGAAGCTTCTTCCTTGTGTCCAAACAATACAGTTACATTGGATAAAGAAAAGAGTAAGGCTCATCAATGAAACTAAAACTATGGGTAGTCAGTGCTTGCCAAACAGTCTATACCACAGTGAGATGGAAAAAAAGATGAGGAATACATTCTTTCTGGTGATTACAGATCTTTGTACTTTTTTAAAGCCTGTATATTTTCAATTATGAAACTAAACCAGCTCATAACAAAATCTGACATCTATGTTTGCTTATGATAGAATTGTTTTGTCTATACTGCGTGTAAGAATATCAGTCCAATGTTAAGTCCATTGGTTTAGAAACACACATTCTGAAATACACACACCCTTTGACAAGATGCATACGCTCATTTAAAACCACACAGTTGCAAAATGTTTTATGTTCATGTAAAAAAGAGACAATGCTCAAATTGTCAAGATGCATCTTTTTTTTTTTTTTTTTTTCCTTTTAGTTTTATGCCAAAAAGTGAGCAGCAGTTCAAAGTGATTGCAAAAGTACTGGATCAATTTTCATGCCTTTTTTCGCCTGCGTTTAATTGTGTGTATCTTAAGACTTTAGCTGCTGTGCGTGCGTGCGTGCGTGCACGTGCGCGTGCGCGTGCGCGTGTCCTTTTATGTCATTAATGTGTGTCTGACACATGAGTGTCTACCTGTGTGGCAGTAGGTAAGCCCAGTAATCTCTGTTTGTCTCAGTCTGAGACGTATAATGCCGTGACTCATTCCTAGGACGGGTGTGCTAAAACCCCCAGCACTCTATCTATCATAGAAATCAACAGTCACCACTGTAATTTACTAAACTAATCCTCAAATGCCAAATTAATATGTTAAGTATAGGTGTGATTAAAGGATGTGAAAGATGCCTGTAGACTGCAAAGGTTTAGTGAATGTTCTCATCTGTGGTGAGTGAGCGTGAGTTTAATGTGGTAATCCCACACATCTCAGCCTTTTCTTTCATTCAGGACTGCGTGGGCGACGCTGCTCTATCCCCGGAATTTATGTTGATTGGAGGTGCCGCTCTTTTCTCTTCAGCCATGATGGTTGTTGTTGGCAAGGCTAACAGTGTAGTTCTTCTATTTAATCTAAACAAACTGCTGGATCTGCTGTCTTGTCTTCATCTTGTGCTCTGTGTGTGTTTGCTGCGCTTGATTCCTGTGCATCGGGGGCGCTAATGAATATTTTCTGTTTCGGTCCCGGGCCTCTTGGAAGCACTGTTTTCAAACAAACTGGAAACAAATTGTAAAACACGTAAATTCCTGTGTGGCAGGGAAACGGCTACATGATACTTTTTCACGAAGTGGCCAATGGAGAGTAGCTAAAGAGACACATAATAAACATGCCCCAGATTTTCGGTTTTCACAGCGTCCTTTGGTGCTAGCTCTGTCTCGTAGATATTACTGTTATATGTTACTTATCTGAAAGAACAGATATTGTTTTGTAGTTTTCTTGTAACATAATGAGGAAATGTTGTTAATTGATGCATTTAGCGAATCACAAAATGTTGCTAGTGAGCAAATTGATAAAGTGTCCACTGACAATTTATTTTCATTTGTTTTCTGACAGAATAGCAGATCTTGAAATACAATGTCTGCCTGTAGCAACTAAAGTACCATTGAACTTTGTTTCATTGTTAGGGTTAGACACCGTGAGCGCTTCCTTAAGGGGTATGAGTAAGATTATGTCTTTAGTATAACACAGAAAAAAGCATGGATGTGTTTAGTAACTTAATAGAAACCTGTCTTTCGCCAGCTTTGGGGGCTATTGTTGCCTAAACCTAAGGGCGTAGGTTAGATTATGGATTCTAGGGGCATGTCCCCGCCAAAATCTTTGGTTGACAGAATTGTCGTTACCAATATTCGAGTGAACTTGTTGACATTATCTTTGGAACGAGTCATATCGGATAATCCCCCCCAGAGGCTCTGTCTCCAAGACAACCATTGTAGGCATGCTAGCATTTGAATGGCTGAAATGGCGGAGGCTAACCGAAGGCTCACATCAAGCACAAAAATCGCACCAGCTGCCAAACGCGGAGGAGTCGAGGGCTGATCAGTGCGACAACGGTAAGTTGTCAATCACAGGTGAACATTCAGACGACTTACTGCCTTTCCTCTACAGCACAAATAGTGTAATTTGGACCCTGCCAACATGTTTTGTAGTTTTTAGACATGTCACCAAAAAAGAGAAGAGTCAGAAGCTTTTTCTCCATCCAGAGTGTAAGTGGTAGGTAGTAAACAAGGCAGCAGGCACGTTGATTTAATATGAAAACCTGATGGCTGCCTAACAAAGTGCATTTCTGGGAAAATAAATGTCACCAAATGTTAGTAACAATGTTAGCTAGTGTTAACTAGCAAGCTAACCTAGCTTCTGCTATCTGTAGGCCGGAAGTCAGGTTGCTCGCAGGAGTATCTTAAACATAAAGTGTGTGGCTACGTCAAATTATGAGTTGAATTTCAGTCAAGAAATCCCATGAAAATGTTCCCATTTATGAATCAATCCTTAAACAGGAAACTCAGCAGCAGGCTACAGATGTAGAGCAAGCTGATGAGGAGACAGGTGCATCAGGGTTTCAGGTGAGGTCCTATTTATGAATTATAGTTTATGGAGGAATCAGCATCAATGTCAGTCTTAGGATGTTCAGCAAATATAATCTTTGAAATTTGTGGACATGAGTTATTTAGAAAAGGATTTGGTTTGTTTCATAAGATCCTATTCACTCACACAGGAAACTCCAGGAAAGTTGCTGTAGGGTAGGTTGAGGAAGAAGAAGCTGGACCTTCGGGGCTTCAGGTGAGGTCTTAAATGATACTGCAACTATATATATGCTATTATGGATCCACTGTAAATTACCAAGTTACATGTAATATAACCATAGTCTACCTATTTTGATGATAACTTAGTGATGAAAAGTTATTCTAACTGGATGCAAAAGAACAATCTGCTAATGTTGGTACAGGCCAGGTTAAGTTCTGATTTCTCTTTAGGAAGCAGTCAGTGGATTGCTTGAATAGACACTACACAGAAAACAAGGAATGCTCCAGAACAGAACAGGTGATATACTGAAACTGGTAGGCTAGCTGAATAAATATGTTGACGTAGGACGCAAAAGTGCAGACAGACTGTTTATGTTTTCTCTCTTTTCCTTCACCAAATAACTTCCTAAGATATTTTTTAGTCTTTGATCTATTACTGTGTGTTGTTTTTATTTAAATCTAAATACAAATCTTTATGAAAACACAGATTTCTTAATAAACCCCTCAGTTGTCAACATTGGCTAGTCCCCATCAATGTTAAGACCAAACCTAAGCCCTTGCCTAAAATTAGCTACATGCAGTACTCAGCAGGTGAACTCCAGTATCAATGTCCTGTGATTTATGTATGACATAAATGAAACCATTCAGTCACTTGAAAATATGCTGCCCCTGAACATAATCCTGGCAGCGGTTACGTTTGATATCACAATGTAATTGGGATAACAAATTAGTTGCATAGAAATGCATGTTCTAAGGGACGGGGTTTTTCATGCAGCATGTCCCGGAAATGACATTTATATACCACTAAAAGGTATTTTTCACATTTTGATTTTGCACAGATTTTACAAAGGCTCAGCCATATCAGAGTATTACTGTTTTACTGTATTACTGAGTATTACTGTTACTGAGAACCAGCTTAAACCTGAAACAGAAGCAACTAAATTAAGATTTGACTAGAGAAAGATGGTAGCCTGGTTTAATAGCCTATATGTTTACCAGACACGATAGCTGCGCCGGTATTGTTCCCACTGTATGAGTCCTTGTATGTATTGTCATAGCAATGTGTGGTCTTGGAGACATCCACCATAGTTGGAACCACCATTGAGGCAGTTTTGAGTGAACAGGTGTTTATATGTCTCTGTCTTTATACAGCATCACAACTTTGAAAGATGAAGTCACATAACCTCACAGTTGGGATCGAAATTGTGGCTGAGTTTGATGGTGGGTGTGTTCAGACCCATGAGTACTGAGTACTCATGTAATGATGCGGTAATGACTACTTAGTACTCGGGTTGAAACGTCAGCATGTTGACATGCATCATAGCTAGAGTGATCATATCATAGGATGGTCTCTAGTTTATTCTATATCAGATGCATTTGCAAACAGCTGGTGATATATGTGAAAATTAAACTAGTTAAATTGATGACTGATTTAGTTTAACCTGTTTCTACAACCCTATCATCAGACAAGGTCATTGATATTGGACAATTCTACAAAAAGTTAATTACAATATCTGTATATTGCAACCACAGTATGGTCGAGGTAAGGCTAGAGGGAAAAGTTGTAGTTGCATTTAATGGAAAGGCAAAAAATTAATTGCGGATCTGCATCGGTAATTAAACTCTGGTCTCCTGCATTAAAGTCAAGTGCACAAGAAACCAATCTACCATCCTGACCTCAACACCCTTACATCTTGCCTTGCTGTGTTAAGCACACACTATTTCCTGCATTGGCACTTAATGTTGATGTTATGAGGTGAGGATTTATACAATATAGACACACAGACAGGTGACAAATGAATGGAAAAGCCAACATATAGTGTTCCCAGTAAGGCATTGTTCCACCTTAAGCCTCCGGAACAGCTTCAATGCACCTTGTCGTAGATTCTCCAAGTCTCTGGAACTCTACTGGAATGATGAACAACAAAATATATTCTCTCATTTGATGTTTTGATGATGAACGTGGAGAGTGCTTTCTAGCAACCTGCTCAAAAATCTCCCATAGGTGTTCAGTTGGGTTGAGATCTGGAGACTGTTAAGGCTATAAGCAGTGGGTTGATGAAGCCTTGTTGAAGCACTGAGGCTTTTGACTTTACACAGTGTCTCCATAAGCTCCTTCATAACCCATATTTCCATACTGGAGGCGACAAGAAAGGCCCCATCTCAACATGAAGTTAACATATCACTAATTTTCACCCTCCTTAAACCATCCAGTGAGCCCTTGTTCCCTGTAATATGCATTTGCTATGACTGCACTCATTTATTCCAGTTTTTCCATTTATTTTTCTGTCAGCTGGAACTGGGCTGAAATCTACATCCAAATGATTCCACCTCAGCAAATCCCCTCTGTATGTCTACCTTTACTTTTCCCTTCTCTGTCCATTGTCCCACTCTCCCACTCTTCCTCTGTTAGCCTCTCCCATATTTCTCTACCTCCTGCTCGCCATATCTCTTTTCCAATCTACCTCCTTAGCCCCTGTCCACCCACCCACTGCCCTCCTCCCCCCGACACCCCCCCCTCCCCACTGGCCTCCTCCCCCTCCCAATCCATCCATCGCTTCCTCTTGTATAAAACCAGCTGCTCCTTTTTCTTTCTCCTGGGTTGGTGAGCTCAGTGCTGAGGAGGAAGAAGTTAAATCCAGCTGAACATATTTCACAGGAACAGAAAGAGAGACACAGAGCTGAAAGAGGGAGAAAAGGGTAAGGGAATGAAACAGAGACTTGGGGACAGAGGAGATTTAAGGTGAGAAGGCAAGAAATGGGGGAAAGAATGATAGACAGGGCAAAAAGAGAAAAAGTTGGTGAGGCAAGGAGGCCTGGAGACATTTTTCAGGGTGTACTGAGGGTCCTCAGAGGCTCTCAGGCTTTGATTTGACCTACACTTTGTGTGCAAGCGTGTTCAAGTGTGTATTTGTGTGTGTCTGGCCTGTGTGAGGAGCTGATTGCGAGAGGCCAGTGCTACAGGATTAGGGTGAAGCTCCCCAGAAAAACTTCATGTATTTATGATTCAAAGAAACAAACGAGTGTAAAGTGCAAAATGACATAAGTCAAACTCAGTGTGGCAAATAATGTCCCATGAAATCCTTTATTTCATTATTAATCTAATTACAGTCCAATTTAGTAATTTATTTGACCATATAACGCGCATAATTTTTTCAAACAAGTCCTCTAACCTTGTCCCTACACACTGATATGTCCCATAGGAGCATTTCCTGAAACAGTGCCCCCTTTTGGAAACAGATGATATGCCACAGATAAACTTTTTCACAGTTGAAAAAGAAATAACTGTTTGTTTTCTGTTGTGTCAGTGATTTGGTGTTTTAGTTAGATTTGGGCAGAAAGAACATAGTTTAGGTAAAATTAAGTAATTTGTTTAAAAACACAAGATGAAGAGCAGTCTCCCATGTCCCAAGTTCACTATCCAATTTTATTAATTTATCCATTTATTTATTCATTCATTCAGTCATTTGTTTTTTAATGGGAGGTCTCACATATTTGCAGTGTTTATGGATTAAATTTTGATTGTAACAGAAAATTAAAAACTTCACTGATGCAAACAAACCTTTCACACCCTCAGAAAATATTAAAAGGATGCTCCCCCGGTTTTTCACATAAGTTAGTTATTACAACCTGATTGATGCTACCTGATCTGTGAAAACTATAATGTAATGCCTCTTTTGGCTCTGGAGGAGCTCTGTCAAGTCTGAGAAAATAATAAGATAAGATACTCTTGGTTGCAGTAATGGAAATGCTGATCCAATGGTTCTGGCAGGTGTGGTAGTTGGCTCTACTACCCCTAAAACTTTTCTCCATATAAGAACATTTAAATATACAGTATCTTCAGAGAAGCATAAAGTTGATGTTATTGTGTGTTTTTCGTATGGTCACCAAATCCCAGGACAAGATCAAAACCAAGGATGTGCAAGTCCGTCTCTTGGTACTTCCTGACTCACCTACCTTGTCTGTGGAACTTGGTCCCAAGCCTGTGGTCCATAGTAAAGAGGAAAATCTTTAAAAATGCTCACAGTTATATAGTTTCCTTTTATAAATGGCTGAGTGATTTCCCAAAAGGAGTAAATAGTGTAAATTTTGGTGACTATTTTCAGCTATGGATTAATGCACATTTGCTGATTGAGTTATTTCATGGGCTTTTTTTCACCATAAACCCAATTCACACACTAGTTCTTGGACCTGGTTTTGTTTTTTGCTAAACAACTGCTTTAATTTTCCAATTTGCAAAAACCTTGATAGTCAGATTACAATGAGCAAAAAAAAAAAAAACCTATGTGCTTGGGGAGAAGGGTAAACTATACTGATTCCTCAAAATTATTGAGAAGTGTCAAGTGTAAATGAATTGATTAAGAAAAAAAAAACAGGCAGCCTCCCTGTACTTTTACTCTGGCCAAGACTAGTTTAGTTTTCCTCCAGGTGTGTTTTCCACTCAGGCTAATGTGTGTGTTTCTTGCCTAGTCATTGGGTGTAACCTTTGGTCTATTTTAATCAGGTAAAGTAGTCCTTCAGTAATCCACTGGTGCTTTCTTGAGGAGGGAATGTGTGTGTGTGGTGTGTGTGTGGTGGTTGTGTGGTGTGTGTGTGGTGTGTGTGTGGTGTGTTTGGTGTGTTTGGTGTGTGTGTTGCGTGCATGTGTGTATGCACGCCTGCTAGTCAGGCCGAGGTCTTGTAGAGATTTGAGTGGCCTTGAGGTCAAAGGTCAGATAAACACAGCTGGCAACCTCCTCCTGGCTGACTTAGAAAAGCTGTTTCTCCTCTTTTTCCCCTCCCCTCTCTCTCTCTCTTTATCTGTCCCTCCCTCGTCTATCTGTGTCAGTCCAATTTCGCCTCACTTCAGTCTCCCTTGAGATCTTCCTTTCTCCCTCTGTCTGTCTCTTCTTTCTTTTCCTTTTTCATTCTGTAATCCCTTCTTTCTCCAGTCATCTTTCTTTTGAGCCTTTTATCTTATTTTCTTCTCCTTCTCTTGTTTGCTCTTCATCTCATCTATTGTCAATCTGTTAAAATTTTCTCTCCTTACCCCTCCTGGTTGTTTTCTTTTTTTTTCTCACTTGTATACATTTGCTCTGATTTTCCAATCTGCTTGTCTCTCCCATTTCCTTTCTTGTTCCTTTCTTCATCAGTTCTTCATTTCTCTTTCTTTGTGTCTCTCCATCAAGTCAGTTCAGGGATGGATGCTCCCTTGATGCCCAGATCCATCATGTCTCCACATTGTTGCCAATAAATCAGCCTCCTCTGTCTATTCCTGCCTCTTTCGTGTTTCTGCCCTGCTTTTTCATTTATGACCATGTCCAAGGCCTGTTTGTCTATCTTCACTATACAACAAAAATTATGCAGACACCCAAAATTTACACCCATATGTAATTTTTGAACACCTTGGGATTTTCAAAACCTTGGGTCTTAATATTCTGCTTTTATAGCCTATGGGCTTTCAACAAGATTTTTGGTACCTGGAAAAAAGATCTTTGAAACATCAGTGATGTCAGCCACTGAAGGTTGGCAATGACACAATCAGTACTCTAGTTGTAGAGCTTGGGTTTGGGTCTTTGTCTATAATAGTCCCATACTTTAGATGATCCTGTGCGAGGTTTTGTGGCTGCAACTTTTTTCCCTGGGACTTCATCCTCTGACTGGGCAACTTTGCAATGTGATATTGTCCTAATCAGTGATGTGGTCTGCATGGATGAGTCGCCCCAGCCCTAATCTACTGTTTTTTTTACTATTTATTTATTTATTTTTTAATGTTTCTCAAGAACTGATCATCCCAGTCAACACTGCACTTCCTCGGGTCCTCAACAATACACATGTATAGGTTGAAGTTTATCAGATGAATGGTTGTCTAAAAATTCCTCCATTTATAGTTAGAATAAGAGCTCTCTTAAATTGGGTGCTTGCCCAAGCTGTGAAAATCAGTCCCAAACCAAATCTGTCTATCTAGCCTGAGATCAACTGATTGGTCTGTCTGTATGTGTTAGGAACTGTTGTAACAAGACAGCAAGACTAGTCAGAGCCATGTTAATGACTCTGGAGGTAGTACTTTGAACTAAATGCTGGCATCTTCATGCTCTCATGCTCATGATATTGGCAGTTTTTTAGCACATGGGTCCCAGCTCGATTAAAAGCCACAAAGTTGCATTCCTGATGTTTTTAGCATAAACACCATCAGTCATACTATGACCAAAATGAGGCATCAGTTTTTGGAAAGACTCATAGTGAACCTTGCTCAGTGTTGGTCTCTCTTTCACCCTCAACCCCAGATTACTCTTATACTGTTTACCATTTTAGCCAAACGCAAACTCGTACCCTAAAATAGATCTTAAAAACATACTCCTTTTCCCCTCAAATCCCTCTGTTCTTATCTTCAGATTGGTTCTGTCAAGAGTAGTAGACACTTTGGACGGTCAATCACAGTATCCTTTTGAAGGTTTCCCCCCTCAGTCAAGAAGATTATGATGTCGCTCTACAAGATTTATGTGTGTCTAAGTGTGCCTGTGCCTGTGTGTGTGTGGTTGAGTGCTTGGACGTGTATGTGTGCATAAGAAATATTTGCTCTAATATTTGTTTGCCTGCATGTGTGTGAGTGTCTTTGAAGGATCTGTGTCATCCGAACTGTACACCGGAGAGTATTTTAGCTCTGTCGGAGTTTTTGTAGAAGTGCCCCGTTATCCCTTCTGGTATCTTCTTCCATTGTCCAGTCAGACACAGTCTCCAGTTGATGAAAGTGTCTCCAGAATAGCATTAGAAAGTGTATCCTTCAGTTTTGTCAGTTGCTTGGAGTCCATCCATCATTAGTCCTGTGTTTAAGTCATAGGTCAAGATGTGCATCCACAAGCCTCTTGGAAAAGCCACAGTTGGGCAGTTAAGACGAGGTGTTATGCTGGAATGTTTGTGCGGTTTCAAAAGACAGTTGGATGACTAGAGGGTTTAGAAGTGAAGTTGTGATTGGAAGCTGGGGTGTGAATCCCCCTCTGGATTGGGAAAATCATAGCAGGTGGCGCGAGAGTGTAAATCTAGCTCCTCCCTATGTAAACAGCATGAAAGTGGCCTTCAACAAAAACCTGAGTGCCCAGTTGCTTAGGGGTTAGCAGCACACAATTGTAGTTTTTATTGATGCATGTAATACAATTGTTGACTATAAATCATATATCAGCTCCGAAGAATAGATAAGAGGGCTTTTATGCAGTAGCCATGTGTTATACTGTCTAAATGTTGAAGCAGGGTGGTGCAGAGACAGCAAACCTTCTTTGAATAAATACATGTTAACAAAACGTTACACTCTCTGCTGGTGTATGTGACCAGGGAATATATCCTATTTAAACTTTTGTGGTCTAATTGACTTAAGCACATACGGATGTGGTGATTGTTCTCAGAGGCAGTAGGTGTGCACTTTTTCTTTCTCTAGGTGTATTCATCATTAGGTGCAATGAATTACTTCTCTTTTGTCAGCTTTTCAAACCCTTAATGTTGTTTTCTAAGCATACAGGATGTGTCACCTGGATGTCCTTCTGCTTTTATGTCTCAGGTAGTTGTGCCTTGTCTTTGGAACTGCCAGTGGTTTTAGGGACATTTTTCAGATCTGCACTCTTGTGTTTTTACCTGTCTGTCATGGCAGTTGCTCGCAGCCAGTTTGATTGCATTGTTGTATGCAGATGTCAAAACTGTTCAAGAAGCACAGTTGGAATAATTCATGCTCACCCCTCCCCTTCCTATTGCTACAACTAGCCTCAAACCTCCATTACCGGTAGTCTCAAACCAGCTCCACCTGCTTAATATGAACACTGGCCTGCTGCAAGGTAGTGCGTGGATGTCCGCATTGCATGCAAAGGAGTTGGTTGGCTCCTGACAAGAGGCCACAGCTGTCAAATGAGAGACAACTTCATCATTGTCTTCGTGTTACAGATGGATGGCAGCACTGACAGACAGGCAGAATAAATTGGTGGGTATATCAAGGAGAGACAAGCTTATATTTCAGGGCTTCTTTTTTCCTTCTCGCCCTTGTCCTTTTTTTTTCACTGTCAAGGTGCATTTTTATTCAAATGCATAGAGAGGATGAGAGAAACTGTTGCCCTGGTGCACGTGTATTGTTAAGGTGATTTAATGCAAAGCATTTGTCTGTATCAGTTGACTGTGTATTCAAATGACTGCCCTCTGCATAACTGGGCTGTGGTGAGAAGTAGAATAGATACGCACAAAGGAAATAGCATGAATTAAAATGAGGTGGCTTCATGATGAGCTACAGATAACTACAAATTGTGACATAATGCAAAAATTAACCACAAAGAGTTTTAAATATACAGCAGCACGAGCATCCAATAACTAATCTTCAGTTTCCTTTCATTTCAGAATGAGTTGTTTTCCCTTTCTGTAAAAGCTGATGCTCTCTGAATAGATTTGCTGATGTACAGTGTCCATGTAAAATGTACAGATTTGAACTCCTATGTCCACCGATCAGCTGTATTATTATATAAGGGACTGTATCAGGGTGTTGGCAAGGTTGTATCTCATCAACTTTAAATCACAACTATGTTTACGTTTATTGTCTTATAGGTTTCAGAACCTGACAGGCAAAACTGTATTTTGAAAAACACAGAAATGAAGGCTCAGAAAAGTAGCATCCATTAACATCAAACTTTTCTATAACACTGTTGCTCTCTTGCTTTTCAGCTATTATATTTTTAGATGTTTTTTAGATGATCCCCCTACAGAAAAGACATGACTGTGCCTCTATGTATATACTGGCCTTTGTTTGCTTCATGCTTAGCTTTACTCTACTTTCTTTACTTGTCTGCTTTCTCTGATTTACGGTCGGTTGCATTTCTGTGTGCAGTGGCCATTAGCATCAACTTGATAACCTAAACCCAGCTGAACGCAAACGGCCTCACTTAAAAATGTAAAATCTTGTAATAAACTATGACTACTCAATCAAATCCCTCAAATTAAGCCCCACCCTATGTTTAGACCCATCTCAGTACTCAAGAGGCAACTTCATTCAACAGAGACACTGAAGAGCTTTTTTGAAGCAAAGTGCCCATTTGATGAATGAGAAACTATGCTTTAACTTTCATTTCTTGCTGGAGATTGCTGGAAATATGCTTAAATACTTACACTGTTCAATTTTAAAGTGCATTCTCATTTGTTTTGGAGTCAGATATGACATCACATGTTATTGTAACACACATTTTTTTGGTCCCGGTCTTGGCCAAACACCTTTACTGGTGAATTACGTTCCCCCAACTCAGAGGGGCTGTTAAGGTACTCAGGGAGAAAGGGGAAAGCAGTATATTAATGCCAATTTCCAAAGGCCTGGCCCTAAATTAGACATTTGGTGGTGCTTTAAGTAAAACCCGAAGGTAACAGAGGCCAGAGCGGAGCCACAGAGATCAGGACGATATATGGTGACATCAAAGCTGTCCTTTGCACCCCACAAAACCTTGACAGAATCAGAAAAATCCATCCACCTTAGAAGTGGAAGAGGGCATTTGAAATCTGGTTCTGGCCTTTTATGCATGTATGTTTGCCGCATGAGTTAGAACATTCAAATGAGATCATTATAAGTAAAATATTGTATGATGACCCTGATGAAGGCCACAAGTCAAAAATGTGTCAGTTTTCTTGCTTTTTTTTGTCAGGGAGGCACCACTGAAGCACATCTTCACAATCCTGAGGAAGTACTAAATTTCTGAGTGTTAAACTATTAACAAATTATACCTAAAGATATGGGAACTCTTTTTCAAATGAAAGATTTTCACATATTTCGAATAGATCATAATTATTAAATGTTGCGCTGATAGTTTTACCTAAAGGTACCCTGTGGAGCTTTGACCAAGCTTGTAGAGCTATGGAGCAATGCTTGTATGACAGAGCTTGTTTGGGTTGTGCATGTGGATGACTCAGTGCAAAATTATTCCTGCTGTTGGTTTTACACTATTATTCTGATCAGCATTTTTTGGTAACACATGAGGTGTAGTAATACACCCAAAAAGGCAGTGAAGAAAGTAAATTCTTGCCAGCAAACATGGATGCAAACAACACACATTTAAAATCTTTAAAGAGTCTGTTTTGCAAATATCTTACAAGAAAGGATGTGTATTCAACATCCTGAACGATTCATACGATGCAGTTTGGTAAGAAACACTGATTGTAAACTTGAATTTCATTTATTTTCAGGAAAACTCCAGGACTTTCTCGAGTAAGACAGCATTTCATTTTTTGGAATTAGTGCTTTTACTGCACTAAAAAGAATATCTGTTGATATTAAGTCTCCAATTTTCGAAATTAGGTAATTATAGGTATCAAGATTAATGGCAACTTGAAATGACAATGTCGTATAAAATAGGTCTGCATGCCTGACATGAAACTGAATGTTAGTTTGTCATGAAATCCAATCACCAGATGGGGACAACTGTGTTTATCCAGTCTAGAGGCCAGCAGCTTGGAGTCAGGAGCAAATTTGTCTCCATCCTGCAGGATTTCTCTTGAGCCATTTAGTTTAAAGGAGTAAAAGTATGAACCATATTCCCGGGAGAGACATGTATGTAGCATGTGTAAGGCTGCACTTGTCAAAACTAAGGAGCCAACATGCGATTTGTGACAGGTTTGGTTTGGTAAGAAAAATAAAACCAGGGGGAAAGATTAATCATCTTGGAAGATTTGAGCAGTCTTAGCGTTGACGTTGTGTGCAGGAGAATAACTGCTTTGTTTTTTTTCACAGCTTACAAAAATTAGAAAGAGGTCTTCTGTCCCATATGACACCTCAAATTACCTTTGTCAGATAATTGGGGAGATCTGGGTCTTTTCAATCCCACTGTATTTATGTACCATTTAGGAACGATAACCTTAAACTTGTGAAGAGGTCATACTTTGATTTCCCATGCCAACACTGGCAGTTTTCAGGCTGTTCGAGATTGGTGCCGCGAGACATTAATTCCTCACCACACATATAATTAAAACTGATTATATACCTGTATCATTACCTCTGCCTTTCCCAGTGATTTCTTGTTTTCCTTTGATGTTGTGCACTGCAGGGTTTTGAGAGCCATGAATGTGTGACTTGATTTTGCATAGGTTGCTTTTCCATACTAAAGAGAAAATTACATGGGATCAAAGAGAAATGTCAACATTTGCTGGCAACTGGTAACCCTGTGCCACATCTTGGTGTGTTATAGGTGCTCTAATAAAAACAGATAGTATGATCCAAGAAGATTCCCCTACAAAAGAAATGATATCTAAAAAGTGGCTATACAACATTTTGCACTATTAGCACCTGAGATTCCTGAACTCTAAACATTAGTTCTTGGATGGAAATTGCATTTTTGACATTTAATCAATAATGAGAATACATTTTTTATAGGTGGCAACCAGTGGTAAGAAGTAAGTACATTTATTTAGGTTTTCTACTTAAGTACTATCTTGAAGCATTTGGGCAGTTTGACTGGAGTTACATTCATGTTACAATTTAGAGGCAAATATTTTACTTTTCATCATGTATGGCTATATCTATCTATCTATCTATCTATCTATCTATCTATCTATCTATCTATCTATCTATCTATCTATCTATCTATCTATCTATGCATCTATAGATGTGTATGTGTATATGTATATGTATATATGTGTATATGTATATATATATATATATATATATATATATAGATATATATATATATATATATATATCTATATATATATATATATATATATATATATAGATATACGCGTGTGCAGGCGTGTGCGTGCGTGTGTGTGTGTATGCTACCAAGAAGCATATGAAACAGCTCAAACAAGCTCCACCTACAACACTGCCTACATGTTAATGCATGAATGCATGCAGTGTAGAAATTAATGAGCCATTTTGCCAAATAAGTGTTTTTACTTTTGCAGTTTGCCAAATGAGACAGTACATTTTGCACGTTGTACTTTTATACTTTTACTTAAAAAACATTGAATGAGGAGGTTTTATTGCAAGAGGGTATTATGATTTTTAACGTAGGGTGTTGGCACTTTGTTGAATACTTCCTCTGCCACTGATTGTAACTTGGTAATAAATTTTCATGGTGGTTGTTATATATTATATGAAATGTTTACAGTATTTTTTTTCTATAAACTTTCATCCTTTTCTTCTGCCTCTTATGTATTAACAAATTCAGAAATGTTGTCACAGAATAATAGCAGAGTAAATCCAGGGAGATATAGGTGTGACAGTGATACTATTGTTTTGACAGCATTTTAAGGTAAAGTCCCACCTGAATTATTCAGACGTTGAAACTGAAGTCATTCCACACAGACCCCATATGAGCTCTTTGTAAGCCCAGGGGAGAGGAAAAAGAAAGAAACAAAGAAACAAAGAACTCAAGGAAAATACATGAAAAAAAAATCAAGACAGAAAAAGATGGAGACAGTGAAGAACAATTAGAAATATCATAGAAAAAAAAAACTAGAAAGAGACTGAAAGCCGGAAAGAGAGATGGTGAGAGAGCAAGGACTTAGCATGGACTTACTGTAAGTCCTCACCCTGTCACTCTGCTATCTAAGCCTAATGCTAACATGTAAGTGGCCCTCATTAAGTCCTTTAGGAGCCACCCTGGTCAGCATCTGTGAGTGAGGTGAAAGAAGATACAGGGGATGTGGAGGTTAAAGTGGGGATTGGCTGGATTTGGTGCAGCGCAGATGTAAACCTGTCTCTCCGCTGCTTGAGATTCGACTTGTGTTTATGAACCTATGTGCTGAGATTTGCTTCCAAACTGCATCGTTGAATTTATTTCAAGAAACTGTGCCACCAATTTGCTTCAGGAGCATTGGCGCGGTGTGTTTCGGAAGAGAGAGTTTACATGTGTCCCTGTTGAATCCTTCTAACCCCCTCTGGGGAAACAACTGGTCATTTTGGTTTCCTCACTGCTCAGCTTTAGGTCCTGGCTTCGCGTTTATCGCAGCAGCAGCATTGCAGCTGACCCACAGTTTCACTGTCTTAGCAGCCTTCGCAAAGGCTACACACACAAAGTGCAGACAAAAGCCTGAGCTTACACCTGTAAATGTGCCTCACCGAGGCTGCCTGTTGTAATCCCGTGAGCCTTCACAATCTGCCAGCACAAAGGGAATTGATTATAGGGTATTATGGCAGTATAGTAAATATGGCTCACCCTTAGAAGTACCTGAGATGATATATTAACGCTGTTTCCCTAAATGCAACTGAACCGACACTGAGCTGCTTTTTAGTTTGTAATTAGATGATGGATTTTTAGATCAATCACTGGAAGAAACTAAATTGTGATTAGGGCTCTTTGTGCATGTTTGAACAGCCTAAAAAAAATAATTAATGTTTATTCCATATTGGTCTGATTCATTTTTATCACACAGTGCTATTAAGGTAATGATATTCGACAAAATCTGCTTACTTAGATAGTATATCAATGATGCTGGTATTACACTGTAATATCCCCTCATCATGTCCCTGGGTTTTTCAAAACTTAGGTAAAAGTAGATAAAAGTCTCATACAGTAGTGCCTCACATTTAAAGACTCATCCTAATAGAGATGGTATGTTGAATTTAAAGGCAATAAATACATTATATTTTGAGAAAAATTGTGACACATGGTCATGTTCTACAAACCATATTTTAATATAACATTCATTATATTTATGCCAAGCACTGTACTACTTTACACAATTAAAGCTTATGTCAGACTAAACTGGTGATTCTCTTTCACCTGTAAAAGTTTAGTTAATTGCTGAAGTGATTTTTGGGGTCTTGCAGTGTCAAGCGCGTGCTCTGGTCGTACATCCCTGTAATGTGAATCAAAAAGAATGGTTAAAAAAACAACAAACCCCAAAACAAAACAAAAAAAACACCTTTTCAAAATATGCTAATTTTTCTATGTAAGCCCACAAACCACTGACATCTTAATGTACATCATCAAGGATACACCAAATTTCTGATTTTACCTCTGGGTAAGTTTCTGTTCCACATTAAAAGAATACTACTCCTCCCCATATTTTGAGATGAATGAGAACCTACTATAGCTCATGCTGCTGGAGGATGAGACAAATATTGCTCCTGTAACTGTTTAGTAGCACAGCAGCATATGCGTTTGGTTTCCTCAGTGGCCACAATATCTACCCCCCTGCCCTCTTCTGATGTAATTTTATCAACAATTCCCACAGTAAAACCTGTACAATGTTTGGCCTTCCGTGTCCTACTGTTATACTGTGTGTCCTGTCAGAGCCATGGCTAAACAAGCTGGGTCAATCAACCTGCCCTTCAACTCGTCTCTTCTCTCAAGCTGCTGATGTTTAAAGGGATTGTCTGTGGCTTATGGAAAATAGTGCTCATGAAAGAATGCCAACAAGAGAAGGTTTTTAAAATTAGCACATCACACTTTTGAGCAAGGATATGTTTCAAGGCTTGATTTTTAGTAATTTACATTACTACAAATGTCATTTTGATTTTCAATGAGGCTGTTTTCTTACTTCCTGAATGTTTTAAATTCCCTTCAGCTCTCTCTTCCCAACATTAACAGGCTTACAATTCAAAAAAGAAGCATTTTAACTGTTTTCTCCCTGGACGGGCACATCCCAACTACCTTAAGGAAATCAGTCTGTATAATCCATGTGTTGTGGCCATCAAATGACACAATTCGTCACAAACTGGCCAGCTTGTGTGCTGCGCTTTGTCACTGCTGGTAATGATCTGAAAAGAATAAAGATGTCGCTCTAATTCTCATCAAATCAGCAATGTTTCCTGTGTTCTGGTGTATAATGAGAAATGCAGCCTCATGAGGCTGCTGGCGCGGTTACATGCGTTTAGGCTTATAGAAAATTAAGTCAGCTCATGAGTGGATTTATTAAACATCAACATTTAGACGTTTGAAGTCCATGTGGTGTTACTCATTCTGATTCTTCCAGCTGGTGCTGACAAGTTGATCACAAAGTGGTTTTGCTTTATTAAAATTAACTAAAAAGACTCATTCAAAACAAACACAATTTAATTAAAGTAACAGCAACCTCAAACAAATATTGATGACTCCTGGTTGTATCAGCAGAGCTCATCTGGAGTCCAACAAAAACAAGCAGTAACAACTTCCCAAACCATTTAGTGCGAGTTCAGTGCCCTCGAATGGATGCTAAAAGCCGAGTTACACAAAAACAATAGAGCCTTCACTCAGTGGCACCACAGCCTCGAGTCAAATGTTTTGCCTGTTTGTCACAGCGTCACATCAACAAGGACGGGTTTTGAAACACATAGGCACAGACAACAAATAACAGATAAATAGGCATGTGCATAAAAAACAAAAAAACAAAAATGGACCCAGAATACACACATGGATGTACATGCACATGCTTGCACACACACACACACTCTCTCTCTCTCTCTCTCTCTCACTCATTCTCTCTCTCATTCTCTCTCTCTCCCTTTCTCTCTCTTGTCCTGTCACAATTGGAGTGTCAAAGTGTCAGAGGAGCATTTGAAAGGCTGTAGTAATAACAGTTAAGGCAGGGCACTGGCTTGATGCAAGACTGACACTCTTAACCTGCCTCCATCAACACACATGAACTGCCTCACTGGCAGAGTAACAATTCTCTCACGGCGCTAGTCAAAACAAAGTGCACTGTTCACACACTGTGGACCGGCCAGAAAGCTCTGCTCCTCTGCACATAATGCGTGTTTGTTGTATCCACACAGAGAGCATATAAACAACATGCTGTTCTCATGAAATCAAAAGACCTCCTGAAATCCAGGTGAAAGCCCTTATTTCCTATTGATCTTACCTGTTAAGTCCACTTCCAGCATGAAGGGAAGAAGAAGGGGTAATAAAGATTACAAAAAGGATTTCAGAGTCCTTGGAAGATTTGGATGAAAACTGTGAAGAGATGGTCTTAATAGTTTGTAAATTCAATATCGAGTAGTTCAGCATTTTTGCACTTCTGGGCCAGTGGTGAGCCAAGGAGAGATTAAAATGGGTTTTCTGAATAGATCTTGGGCAACTGATGAAACAAAATATTGGCTATATGATGCCACCAGAGCAAGTATCATGGTGTAAAATCTGGGTAAATTATCTTCAATAAGCTTTCATAAATTCTGGCAGCAAGAAGCAAAAAAGGAGATTCCCAGAAAAAACCCCATTTGTCTGTTTGGTTCTCTCTCTATTATCTCTCTTCTTTTCTTTAGTTAATTCAAAGAGTCTGAGGTTGGAATCTCATCATTACTCTTTCTAAACAGCAAAGATTTACCACTTGTAATCACTGGCACGACTCTTGCTTGTGGTTTGCCTCAATCAGCCACCATCTTGTTTTCTCGCCCTTGACAAGCCAAAACAAAACTAGCTCCACCCCATTAAGAAAAAAAAAAAACCAAAGCCTTTTGAAGAAATCTCCCCACAGACAGCCTGTATAATTTCCACTCTAAAAGATTCATGGGGATATTTTAAAACCCTCATTGTGTTTACATTAGGACAGTGTGTGTACATGTAGCGCGCTGGTGAATGTTTTATGAATCTTTGGTGGTCTGTACGTGGTAAACTACACACTGCAAGGATGTAATGAGGGACGATGACAGCCTTAACAAGTCAGAGGAGGGTAATGAGGGCTGGCTGGGTGGGGAGAGCTTTGTGCAAAGATTTGGCACCATTAAGATGGGTGTGCTCGTGTAAGATGCAGCAGAACTTAATCGATGCTGAAAAGCCTCCAAAAGTCAAAACTACTGAATGTAACTGTCAAAATATGCCTTTGCTTTGAATGGAGTTAACATGTTTGCTGAAGTTATATTATAGTAATTCACTGTGTTGAGTGGGCTTTTAATTTGTGCTGTACACTGTAAAACATATGAAATTATTTTAAGTGTCCTCCCTGCCTTTAAAAATGTATAACAACCACCTGAAACTTGAATTAATCAAGGTTCAGAGATATTTCTGGAGTTCTAAAATGGAAACCTAGAAAACCGCAAAGTCCACTTAAATGTTGCTCCACCTCTGGTCAGTATCGGTGTTCCCTTTAAACAATGGGTCAGTCTGCTGTGATAATTTAGTTTTAATTATCACTACCTCTGAGAAAATGCTTCCTGTAGAGTGACAGGAAAGATTTTGATCTACATCTTGTCGAAGTTAAGTGGAGGAGGTGAAGGACGGCATAATAATCACCGCGCAGGTTTTCCCTCCAGCCCTCTTTACTGTCTCTCTCGCTGTCTGCGTTTTCCTTTCTCAACTTGACAAAATGCCCTGCAGGGTGACCTGCCGATCACTGCTAGGACAGTGGCACGCACACACACACACACACACACACACACACACACCCAAAACTGTACACGTGGAAGAGGCGTGGGTATAAAAGCATGCATACATTAGTAGAAGTGTTGCAGAAACATTTAAAGGGTCAGGAAGACAAGTTTAGATCACACAGTGCAGTTTGTGGGAAACTATCGAAACACACACATGTATGGCCACACTTATGTGGACATTCTGTGTGAGTACATATACACAGATAAACATATCAATATTCAAAGTAGGAATTTTTGTTTGGACTTTATTTCAATAAGATTTGGACATCACATGGAAATGTGCATCAACATGCACATGCACACAATAATCGCAGCCTCTGACTCTAAACTGTATTTTTTTTGTGTAGCAATGGAAATAACAGCACACCTGACGCGGGCATTGAGGGAAACAGTAAGTGATCTTTTGTCAGCTGGCGGGTGCCTGAGGGGATTGAAACCATAGCTGGAAATAAAAGATACTTATTAGAAGCAGGAAGCGGCCAAGGCTTAAGTGAGTTCAACGGTGTCTGGAACTCTGCCATGCTCCACCTGTGCCCCATGTAAAGTAGAAAAAAAAAATTCTAGCTAAACAGATAAAGTAATAAAGGAGTAGAGAGGTAGGACGGGACATATTAAACTGAAAGTTAAACAATAAAATATGAGGTTAGCAGACGCATGCCTTTTGATTTGATGGCGGCGCAGAAGGGTGGGTCGGTGTGTCATGTTTGATGATTTGTTTTGTAGCAAGTGAGTTTTCCAGGAATGAGATGATCCATTAACCTTCTATTAGATATAAGTCACATACACTTTATATCAGTGCAGACCAATTTCAAAAACATGCAATACATCTTTGATATATTCCCTGTGTTCAAGCAACCACAATTTTAATAAATTTCAATATGAACCCCAAGAGTTGTCATCCTTATTTGAGCTACAGTGAAGAGATAAATTGTATCCCACACCATCAACAATTAGTTAATTTTAGTGTTGGTCAATGTCGCATCTCCACCCCGTCCATCAACATCCTGACTTGAGAAACAATTAGGAGAAATTACGTTTTCTTGTAATAACATACAATTTCTTTCATTTCCTGACAACATAAACATTAAAGTGCAAGTTGATTGTTTTTGAGTGCAACATAGTGGAATAGATTTTTAACACGTTCAACGAAAAAGGAGACCAAATATTTCAGTTATCACCGGCATTTCAATTGACCTGATGGTCAATTGAAATGCCGGTCTTAACAGTTCCCATAACTCTGTTATGTGTCCTTCCCTCTGAGTTGCTGAGAGGTGAAAAAGTTTTAAAATGTACTGTGTGACTTTGAATCAATACGATCTCCTTGTATACTCTGCCCCGCAGGTCCCCTACAGGTTTAACCTGCTTCTGTTTTCTGCCTGTGACATTGGCAGTGGCCTGTCAGCTATTCAGAGACGCCATCTGCACTTCATTAGACAGACAGATTCTTGTAATAACCCCTCTCAAATATCCTCTTCTTCTTCTTTTTTTTTTTTTTACATAGCACATGCTGCTCTTACACAGCTATGCTACCAGCAGTTGTAGGCCTGAGCCATGGAGTCTGAAGACAGTTTTCAGGCTTTGCTTGTAGCACAAGGGGGTGGAGCTTACTGCATATTGTCGATGGAACAAAAAGTATGCTACTTTTACTTTTAATCTGCATCCATTTAGTACAGCAAGTACACAAGGTATTTTTCTCAGTTTATTCAACTAATTTATAAAGTCACTCCTACATATTGTTGCCATTATTTTTTGTTTACATCCATAAACAAAGACTTACAGATTTTGCGAAATATTTAAAAAGGGTGTCATGACTACAGTGTGATTTCTGTCACCAGTGCAAATTACAGTGCAGCTACCCCAGATAAAAAAGCCCAAATTAGCTGCTTTTGTTGTATAACTTATTTGTATTAGTTTAAATAAAACATAAAAAATGAGCTACCAAATGAGCTGAATGGATCTTATTGGTTTTAATTTTTTTTTCTTTTCATCTAACTTTTGCCGGTGGTGCATTCTTGGCCATGTTGTGAAATCACTTCAATACAGTACACTCAGATATTACCATTATCTGTCAACCCCACCACCCCCCACATAAAATGGTTTGTACCAGTTCCGTGAGTCACTTTAACCTCTACTGGATGTGCATGGTCCAAGTCTGCCTCTTACACTCCTTCATGAGTCATACATCTGTCAGTACAAACTGTCAGAGGTGCACAACTGTAGCGTGGTAACAACTAGTGCCAAGTATGTTGTTAAGGTCAGCCAATGATTTTCCATGTGGTTCAGACATTTACGATGCTTCCAGGTGTTTGTTGTAACTTGCTGTTTTTCAGGAGTTTGGAGTTTCCGTGTTGTCTTTAGAGTTTCAACTGATTGATGGTGTGTCACAGACTGAACCCACGTGCACGTGTGTTTGTGTGTGGGTGTATGTGTGTGCGTGTGTGTGCGTGTGTGTGCGTGTGTGTGTGTGTGCGTGTGTGTGTGTGTGTGTGTGTGTCTGTGTGTGTGTCTGTGTGTGTTTTTATAAATACCCCTCCTTACAATTACACTGGCATGTTACACAATTCCAAAAAAATCAAAGAGCCCTGCCACTATGAACTGACGGGAGATTCAGATATTTTTGACCTCTTTTACATGCAATGAAGATAAGAATGTCTTTTTGCCGTTGGAGTGTTGCAGAAAACCTTACTATCTCACAAGCTAGGTCAGGTAGATCCCATGTAAAGACTGAACTTTGTGAGATTTGGTACTGTCAGAAACACACTGTCATTGTCAAAATATGGTTCGGTAATCTATGCACATGGAGGTTATCAGTCAGTCACATTTCAAATAAAGCAGCCTGAGGCTTAAGAGACAAGAAATACATAAACTTGTAACAGGTTACACCAAGTAGAATCAACACTGCTGGATTTTCAGATATCCAAACATTTACAGTCTTTGTAAAGGTGAATCTTGGGCAAGGCTGCCTCAGTACATCAAAGTTTGTTTTGGTATTTGATGAAGGGAATCTATCTGCATTTTTCCTCTTTTGTCTCCCCAGCTGCTGTTTTTTCTCTTCTGATCTGAATCAGAATGAGAGCCAAGTAAATGACACACCGAGTGATAACACATCAACCTACCCAAATTTTGAAACTTACCTTACAGCTGGGTGAAGCTTCCCAAATTATTTGCTATTGGACAGATTTTTTTGTTTTTTTGTTTGTTTGTTTATTAATCATACAGGTGAATGAAAAATGACATCCTAAATCCCTCACACACAGAGGGATTTTAATCCTTTTATCCTGCAATCAGTCTTTAAACTAGGAAGGCTTGTAAACATGTTTTCCAGTAGCTACCTGTTCTTCCACGTTTCAAAGGAACAATGCCAACAAGTAAACAGTAACTATTAAAGAGATGAATTATGCTTTTACATTGCTGGCCTGTCTATCTTTTTATCTGATAAGTTATGAGAATGTAGTCACAAATTATCTGTGAGTCCTTGCTTATACGCTTGAAATGAAGTATCCATGTTACATTTATCGCTAAACTTGTTACCTTTGTGTCTGAAAGCATGACTTTAAGCCAGCAGTCTGAAAGTCTTTTATTCATGCTTTGGTAACATTTTGATGATTGACACTTGCCCACAAATGGAGCAGAAGGGGAAGGTAATGACAATTTTAAAGGCATGAATCATGTAATGGTGTCCTGTAAGACATGCCATTAAATTACTCTAATCATGTCATTTTGACAGTAGAGCACACTAACGAATAAGAATGCCTCATAACTGCAGGCCTACTCATAAACAGGTTTGGTGGTTCTGACTTGGAGCGCTTGAATGCACAGTCCTGATAGAAAAAAGTGATAGATATTTAGGATAAGAAAATGAAAACATTCTTGATGACGTTCTTGACGTCAGGTCCGGTCCAAGGAGACACATAACTTTCGATGGTTTCACCTGAAGGGGACTAAATCTATCCTAATTTTCTGAGTGTGATAGTGACTATGATGGAAAATGCAGGCAGAGTACTAAGTGTGAAGATTGATTTATAAGGACTCCTCCATTGTCTATGTTCAAATCAGTTAATGGCTAAGTTGTTAGACTGTATGTGCCAATCTGAGGAAAATTCAATAGTCAAAATACCATCAACATTAAAAACCTGGAATAGTCCTTTAAAGGAAACAAAATGACAACGGTGAAAACTTTATTCCACAGTATAATTTGTCTGGTCCAGAGAACTCTAAGAACTCCAATAACAAATGTCTACCTTTAATGACGTCCCGCTTGACATTCACTTCCACATCTCCGGTGTCAAACTTGTCCTTTAATTTCCCTGAAAACATACGTCTATATGAATCTTTCACCCTTAAAAAAACTTCCTGTCTCCTTTAATTGACTCGTCTAGAAGATGCGCTGTCACGTCCGTCTCTCTTAACAACCACATCCACAATTCACCCACCGGAGGATAATGGCCAGGAGGAAAGGTGCCTTTAGGTGCCTCCAAGCCGTCTCTTTCCTGCTACCTTGGCCTGATTAAAACAACTGAGGGGGAACATGCTGGGTACTTGACCCAAGCGGTCTATTGTACCAAATTGCTTTTGTTAGGTGAACCCAGCGCAACGCCTGGCTTGCCTATCTGCCCGTGTCTAGGGGGGATTTGAGATGCATATACATGAGCGCTGCAGGCTGGGAGGGGAGTCAGGTGGAGTTCTGGAGGCCAATTTAGGCCTGGTGGGAGAGGTGAGGAGGACAAAGGAGAACGAGGAAGAGAGCAAGAGGCGAACCTAATAGAGCCTCCTGCTAACAAGCCCCATCTCTGGGCTTTAAGTCTGATGTCACCACATCTTCTTCTCCCCCTCCTCTTCCAGGAACGCTCTCTGTTTGCCTCTGCATAATTTCCCAGACTCGTTTTGTTACGCTGGTATGCTGCTTTCTTACCCATTCTCCTCTCACACCAATTTGAATGAAAAGCAGCGAGTTAAAGACTTGTTCTCTTTCTACCTCATTTGTGGAGGTATAGAACAGGACAGGTTCTGATGTTTGTTTGCATGTTTTTGTGTGTGTTATCTATCCATCTTTGTCAGACAGGTGCTTTGTTAAGCTTCTGCAAATCATTGTCTGTGTTGTCTTCCCTTCCTCAGGGGCTTTTTTTCCCCTTCCATGCACAGTTTGTTTGCAAGTGTAACCAAAAAGCAGAAGACAAGTTCAGGAGAGGAGATTACATCTCTAAGTTTTCTTTCCTCTTAGACATTTTTCATGCATCACACTCTCCAGACAGTCAGAGGAGTTCATTAAGGTCAGGTTCCTCATAGCAGCGCTTCAGGCCTGGTTGGTAACAGGTCAAAAAGTTTCCCTCAGGCAGTGTCTAACTATTTAAAAAGTCACAAAGACAAAATTGCTTAGAGGTGTTTTTGCTGAAGTAATCTTATGGTAGCAAGGTCACATTTGTTCTATGTGGTAACTTATTTAAACTAAAAGTATCAGCTGTTTTCGTACAAATACCAGAATAAGAGAACAAAAACAGCACCTTGCATTTATTGGCAGATTAAGAAACTTTCTGAGAAACTGAACTATTCTAATAAGTTGGCAGGTTAAACTACACTTTACATCAGCGCTTTAGAACTGTCTTTGTGAGCATGTTAGCGTGGTGATACACTGAAAGAGCCAAAAGCATTGCCATAGACTGTCTTGTTTAATTAGACCTTAGCAGACTGATATGTGTTTCATTGTTTTAAGCACCTAATAACAGACTTCTTTACTACCTTGTTAAGATAAAATAAAAAAATTATCATGGAAAACTGAAAACAGATTTATAACAGCAAAAGTTTGGCCTTGAATCAACTCCTTTGAATGAAGTTCTGTCCATCAGTAAATTTACTCAGAAAGACAAAGTAAATTCACACAGCACTACCATCAACTATGCTATGAGTATGTGCAAATTAATTGTGCTGACCCACCTTCTAATGTATCTTAATTAAAAGTGTTAACTACAGAATAAGAGTATCTCACCATTGCTCAGGTATTTCAGTCTGGAACAAAGTGCTGTACCAAACAAACAATTGACACATCCCCAGAGCCATGCTGCTAGGGCAACTAAAAATTCCCAGCATGCACCCAAACCTGCCAAGCCAGTGGGACACCAAGAATTGTGGCAAATTCAAATGCAAAGCCCCCTTTGACCCCCACAAAACATTGTGAACATGAACAGCTGCAGAAATCGCGTTATGTTACCACTTTATCATTCAGGAGATGTTCTGTCAGACATGGAGGGTTAAACTGAGAGCTTGTCTCCCTGTCAATCAAAAGCAGCATGAGATGAACATCTCAAAAATCAACTACATCTTCCTCCCACTGTGCCAAACTGCTCTCATTTTGACATCTGTGTTAAGCAAGGCCTCCGACAAATCCTCCCTCTGCAGGCTTACAGCAGCTACCTGGGGAAATCACAACTGTCTGGGTGTGTGATTGTATGAATGCATGTGTCATACATATCCATAATGCCACTGCTCCTCTACCAAGATGTAAGAACGGGTATGTGCATGTGTATGTTAGCGGCATCTGATATGCTTTGCCGTACTAACTCCTGGGGGTAATTGATAGGCTCAGACTCCCTTGTTTAGGCTGGTCTCAAGGGGAGCAGTTAGGTTGCCTGCGCTCAGAGCTGCGGACCTTCACTCATGGAGAATGCATAAAGGGATCTCTGGTGAATTAGCTATGTTGTCGAGGGCAAGGGGGCAAATAAGGCCATGGCAGGTGAAGTTATTTGTCATGCTTTAGGTGTGTGTGTTTGTTAGTGTGAATTTAAAATCTGCACATTTAAGTCAAGATAGAAATCGTTGCAGTAATTCTGGCTGAAGGATATAACCTGAAAAAAAAATTACTCAAAACTGCCTTTAAATATGACAGTTTAGTAATAATCAGTGCAGGATATTTCTTTTTCTCATGATGAGGCATTACCGATATGTTTGTTTTAATTTTATTAAAGTCTGACTTGTTGTTGTTGATTTTCCTCTGAATTTGAATTTGGGCTGACATATCCTCAATTTTAGTAAAAACAAAAAAACAAAAAAAACAAAACTTGGTAAATTATATGGATAACTATGTTTGTATCAATTTAAATGTGAACATAATAGAAACACTGGGCCCCACTTCTTTTCCCAGTCTGTAAAAAAGTGAACGTTCTTTTGAACAAAATGCAAAATGAATGTAAGGCAAAAACAGTATGACTAGTAGTAGTGGTAGTGGGGGTAGAAATGTCAGGCTTGTTAGCAGCAGAAGGACTTGGCATCATGCTTGATTGATCCCGTAAACACAAACTATCAGAGATCTCTATCAGAGAAAAAAAATCTGTCTGCTCCCTCACATCCACCCTCACTGCAATGGTTTCCTCAGTGATGCTTCACAACCCACAGTTAGTTAGACATGACCCAACCCGCGGCCGGGCTGACCCGGTGGTTTCCCTGCCTGCAGTGGCAGCATTAACAAACACTACCTCTCATCCAGAACATCAAACAGGGCAGGGCCTCCAGGAGGAACCAGGAGAGGTTAATGCATATTACTGGTGTTGTGTTTAATAATGTTAGAATTAACATTCAATGTGCACCTGTATCCACAATGACTCTAAACATGACATTTTTATTTTCATAACACACTGCTCTATCCCCTTGAGACATATAGGACTAATTTACACAGCCTCGTTTCTGGTAGCAGTATTACTAATAACATAAAATGTAACAAGACAGAAAAACCCAAAACGCAAAGGATTTTAATTTGTGTATTTGAATTTGAATATTTGAATTTTTTAAAAGCAACTAATGCCAGAACATCTGTGGCCAAGCAGGTACATCAGTCTCTGCGGTAATGCTCACAATTGTGATTAGGTTCATTTAACTGTAATTTTCCCACCCCCTTTTTCTGAGAAAGTACTAATATACTGCTAATGCTGCAGTTGTGGAAATACTGCAAGTTGAATTACCAGTGACCAGTGATTATGTATTGGAAGCAGTTTTGTTTTGCACAGATAAAAAACTGGTGCATGTGACTTTCTTGCAGAAGACTGGAGGTACATGGCTGCAGTTAACTTTTCTTTATTCAACAACTGCATTAACAACGTCTCCCTAACATTAACCATACTGTAGTTTCCATGCACAGATACTGAACGAAGAAAGAACAGAAAAAGAGAACTTAAGGACATTTTGTTCATCAATGTATTCCAAGGTTTTGCAGATCATCTGAAATCTACATTGTGGGGTGATAGCACTGTGATTTTCTTTGTTTTTGATTTATACTTTTTCTGTTTAAGGTCTATTTTTGAAAAGCTAGTAGAAATCATAAGGTTGCTGATTCTCTTGTTAATTTTTCTGTGTTCAGCTACTTACTTGAAGAGATAACATTAGATCTCACCCACAGTACCAGTACCATACCATCTGCATGACCAGATGTTCACAAATTATACATAAAAGAAAAAGAAAGTAACTCTCGTATACTGGCAATGTTATTGTTGTCAAGAGGATCCCCATTAGCTTCTGCTGATGTTGTTGCTAGTCTTCCTGGTTACTACCCACAAAAATGAATTTGGACACGATCCATTCATTTACAGCTATTAAAGAAAAAAAAAAATAAGAAGAAAATAGAATTAAAACAAAACTAAAAAGATTTAATAACACAGTTGATGTAAAACAAAACTGACACTGGTAAATAACCCAAAGAGGGATGAAAGTCAGAGATTTAGATTACACAGATATATTTCCCTTATGGTTTGAAGCTTTGTTAACATGCATTATTTTCATATGATACATCCAGTACTACATATGTGCTGACACATTCGGGGTGATGTAGGTATGTAACGTGTTTGGGTTGAATGTTTACATTAGATATGGAGCCACATGGACACCAACCTTCAGAGAGGTTTAGTGGTACTGTTATCATAAAAATGTAATCATCTTTCCTTCTTAAATGGCCAGACCTCACACAGCTGCTCTGCTCTGCTAAAACATGACACCAATCATAACCAAATAGACATGCAACTCAATTAAGTGCATATCAAAACAGCAGCCGTGCTCACAAAAACCTCACCTTACCCGCGACAGAGCAGGGGAGAGGCGCACCATCAGCGCTATCATCAAAAACCAGCATCTCACACTTGACTGGATTCCACATCTGCAATGAAACAAAGCGAGCTGGTGATTGTATGAAATACGGCGTGTTGTCAGTGATGTTAACCAGGCGTGAGGGCTCACACAGGAGGTGCTTATTTTCTCTGTCTGAGCCGGACGGTCACGCCAAGCTTTACTAAAACTCCTCAAGCAGAACGTGCTCTCATTAGATGGCAGTGATACATTGATTATGATCTGACAGTCTAGGTTCTACAGAAACAACTCAAAGACCTATGAGTCATCGACTCAAAGGAGATGCTGAAGTAACTGCAGGTTTTTGATGTGATGTGTGTTTTTATTCTTCTGATGTTTGCAAGATAAACAGTGTTCTACTTTGATTCACAGAGGTGAGATGGTGCAGATAATCTCTTCCTTTAAACTTTGCAGCATGCACTGCTCAGGCCGGTAGGTCCTGGTGTGTTAATGTAATGGGTCTTAGATATAAATGTCTCTTGAAATGCTACCAACCAGGTCCTTTTATCTTTTCTGTCAAAAAAGTTAGCTAAAGTGAAGTCCCAAAGCCAAATTACAAACATGCTCATGCATTCTTTTTTATTTTACAAATGACATAAATATGATTAAAATTCCTCAGGAAAATTGATGACTTGGATGTGGGACATGTGGGCTGTAGGTAAAGGTAACTCTCCAGCAGGTAGGCCTGTACTGTACAGTAACTGGTCTGCTGTTTGGGCTTGGCCTGGCACTTTATGGCCGGCCTTTTCCTGGGGTAAACAAAGATATAATCTCTCCCAGCTCTGCATGTTGTTAATCTTCATCAGTTGATTGTACACTATGGCACTGTAATGACAAACACGATGTGGAGGATTTTATCTAGGAGCACACACACTGCCTAACCCCCAAGGTGTGGCCGCCTTGTGTGATCGCCTCTGCTCCAGATGGCTATTTGGCTCGTGTGGTGGCTAGTTGACAATTTGATGGCATGATTGATAGTTTGGTTTGCTAATTTGTTGTCTGTTGAGTGCACAGTCTTTTTGTTTGTTTGTTTTTCTGCCTGTAGTTTCTCTAAAATGATGGTTTGGTTGCATCATTGTGATAATTGTTTAGTTGGCAGTTTCTTGTTTGGGTAACTGTTTGTTTTGCATGTTAGCCGGTTGATTTTTTTTTTTTTTTTTTCCTGGCAAATGTGTTGGGTGGTTTACTGGTTGGACAAATTCTGATGTTACTACACCCCCGTACCTCAGTAATTACCATGTTGAGAAAAATGTTATCATAAGAATAATGAACAAAACCACAAAATTAGCCAGAGATTGTTAAAAAAAACAACAACAAAAAAAAACAACGAATTGAATTAACTTTCACTAACCTTAACCGAAGTGGTTTTGTTGCCCAAACCTAACCACAGATGTGACTTTGGATGTGATCCCTGGTCTCTGGTGTGACATTTGTACACTTTGAACACCTGCCATCCACCCAAACCACCGTTTGATGACTTTGCTGCTGTTAATAAATGTAGTGCTTAAATAATTAAACAAAAAAAAAAAAACAACAACCCAGCAGCAAGCAATTATGTTGCCACCACAACATAAGTGGGAACAGTTTTAGTAGTACGTGTACATAATTTCTAGAAGACAAGGATGTGTGATTCCCAGATGTCTTAGGTGGTCTCATTCAGGGACAATAGTGACATTTTACTTGATCCACCTCAGCCTCAACAAGGCTTCAATCTGTTGCCTAAATTTCAATTGTTTTGGTTGCAGTAACTGACAATAACCATTGTTTAAAAAAAAAAAAAAAAAAAAAGCCCAGGCTTAAACCTAAACCATGTTTATCTCTGTTTTGCTGACCAGTTGGTCATTTGGATCATTGTGTGGTTTACGATTTGGCAAAGTGGTTGGCTGGTTACTCCGTTGGTCTTTTGGCTCCTTCATTAGTGACAACTGAAAACAACAAAACTCCTTCCAGGCAGCCACTCAGGCATGAAGACTTTAAAACACAAACTACAGTTGGCCATATTGATGTGGGTCACATCTGGTTATGCGCAGGAAAACCAAACCGGAACCAGCCAAGCAAAATCATACACAAACTTGGTAATTTGTAATCTCTGTCAACATACATGGGAGACAGGCAAAGGATCAAGATAATGGTTTATGATCTGAATGCGTATTGGGTTGTTTATACCATCCTCCTGAGAACAGAAAGAGAGAAGAAGGAGAAGGAAAGACAGATGTTGTTTAAAAATTATAATCCTCAGGTCTGTGATGGGGTGTGTGGCTCTGCTGTGTGTCTTGGCTCAGGCTGTAACAACGTATGGCAGTTTCAGTGAGCCTCAGCCACAGACATCTTTTTTATTTGATTTTATTCTTTGTTCTTCAACTATATTTACATGCTTTTTTTCTGTTGCATTCCTGTCTGTAAAATACGGTCACTGAATAAGACTTAAATGGAGAAAGGAAAACGGGAATGAACTGAAACTGCAGCCTCTAGAATCTGTCATCCATGTATATGAGAGTGAGAGAAAGATGTGAGTGTCTATTCATGTAGTAATGCACCTCCAACTGTAAGGTAAGATATGAGAAAAAGGTTTGGACCTGTAATGGAAATTCATCTTTTAAATTTGTAATTTAAATATATCCTTTAATTTTTTCAGCAGCAAGCAACAAAAGAAAACAGGGAGGCATATCAAACATCTACACTAACATACAGTATAGTACCAGCATCAAGTACTTACTACAAAGAATAGTAAGAAATGTAAAATGCCTCCATGTACACTCCCACCTATGTGCCGCCATGTACTTACTGTATGTATATGCACGCATACACGCAGGCGTACGCCTTTTGAATAAGTTAAAACTACTTTATGAAACAATCGGGCTAAAATGTAGAGTGAGAAAACAGCTTCTAGCTGAAAACCATATTAAGTTGAGATGCATCGTCAGTTTATTTAACACAACGCATTTTTATATATATCTCAGCAAAAAGAGAATCCGTACCTGTGGACACATGCATGTTGAACATATATTTTGACTCAATTGATTCCTAATAGAAGGAGTTTAATTCGAAGTTTGCTGCTCAGCAAGTAACTTGGGTACTTCACGAGGGTAAAACATGTTACTCTGCAAAACTAAAAAGAGGCTCAACATCAGTTTTGACAAAGACTCATCCCGGTAAGCTCGACTTCCACGGATCATCAGCAGCCTCTGTAGTTGATCCAGCGTCAGTCATTAAGTTCATGGGTGGCTTGCTGTCAGTCGCCACCGCATAGTGTTAGCTGCTCCCATTAGCACAACAATTAAATTAATGTGTTTACAGTCAGTGGGTGATAGGTTTACACAACATAAAACTGGACTCAGAGTGTAAAAAAGCTGTAGTTGAACACAGAAGGCGTCAACTGTTATACTGAAATATTTCAGATGGTTTTCTCAACTTTATTCAGAAAGTGCAGAGCTTTCAACACAGGCTGCTGAGCTCATAATTTGCGGGAGCAGATTTTCATGGTTTATGTTCACAACTGAGCTTTTGTCATTGTTGCAAAATAGAGGAATCTTTATCAAATGATGATGTTAAATAATAAATCTCACTAACATGTTTTGGCTTACTGCAAGATTACAGCAAGGAAAACCAATTGAGTAGGCAGTCTATGTCTGGGCATTTGATGTTTTTTATGAGCCGGTCTTCTCATACTTGGCACCACTATTGTCAGTCATTTCATTGTTGTTATAGAGCAAACCATTCATCCATTAATCTTACTTTTCTCAATCAAGTGTTTGTTCAGACAGAATACAGGATGAAGGGGTGTGTGTGTGTTATTTCCTGTCCCATTGTGTGTTTTCATACAGCGATATGGTGGGAACCTCACAAACACTCCTGTCTTTTCACAGGAGCGTTTGTCTGTGTTTCTGTGCCTGGCTGGCTCTGATTTCTCACTCAAACTAGTGTCTGCTTGCCTTGCGGCCACATCTGAGGTTAGGAGGGTGTGTGAGTGTGTGTGAGTGTGTGTGAATTGTGTACATATGTATATGTGTGCTATGTGTGTAGCATGAAGTCTCAAAGCAAATTTAAATCCAGTGATAAAAGGAAGGGGATGCCCTTCCCTGTCTTTTAATTATGGTGTTGGCGTTGGGAGGTGGGAAATTCACATACTAATGTAGCGTACCGCAGCTGCTGCTCTGCTTACCTGGACAGGTAGACGATATAATTCCCTCACTAGGCGCTGAGTCATATGATTAATTAATCATTTCCATTACAGAGAGAGAGCGTAGCAGTCAGGAAGCAGAGATGAAACTACAGGGACAGCCAAGAGAAAGACAGAGAATGGGAAGTCAAGAGATGCAAGTGCTGTAGGGAGGTAAAGGTGCAATAGGGGGCTGGAGGCAGAGACGGTAGTTGCCACAGTAACACAGGTATATAGTTTATTGTTTAAGGTTGAGGCAGAGGCTGGAGGCAGACAGGATAATCCTCTCCAGGCAACCAATTACAGACTTCCATCTCCCATCCTTCCTCCCCCGTATGATCTGACTCACCCTTACCCTCCCTTCCCTCCTCTCTGCCTGACATTTATCCCACCCGCTATGTTCTCCACCTCCGCCACCTTTTTTTCCACAGCTGAGTATCCAAAACAATTATTGCCGTTATTGGATGATACTGCACCTCACAACCTACGTGCAGTGCCAGTGTAGCAATGTGGAAAGTTAGGGTGTGGAGGTGAGTTTGTTAATCCTGAAATATTTTCTCAGCACAGATATCATAGAGAGGATTTTAATAATATTGGCACTGGACACAAAAAACTAAATGAATGTTTGAACCTAATTCCAAATTTTGCAGAATTATTCAGTATGAACATTACGGTTGCACAACATCTGTACTGTAAAAGTGCTGAAGGATTGAAATGTTATGCAGAGACTATGGCAGGTGTAATTTTAGCGGGTCCCCTTCAAAAACGTGATGTGGCATACATAAATATTAGTAAAACAGGTTTGATAAAGAGAGATCGATGTAAAAAATAGAGTCCTTATGTAGGTTTAAATCTATTTATTAATGTCATGATATGTAAAGTGAAAGTGAACAGTGTGATTCTTTCATCCTTCGATTCATGTATTTTTATCATCCTCCTCGCCCAACTCCCTAAGCGGATTTTGTTGCTCTATAGTAACTTCATATGACTATTTCCTTTTCTCCTGCCATAATTACTACAGCCATTGGAAGGATTTATTACTTGAAGTAAGTGTGAGGTAATAGTTTTGGGGGGCGCTTGCTGAAACAACTGATTCTTTTTTTTTTACTTGGTTTTCCTTGTGCTTCCACATTTTTGAATGTGGAAGCACAATCCGTGTTCCAAGAGTAACCCAAAGGGGAACCCTTACCACCAAAATCTTCTCAAACTGTCAATTTGGTCTTTCATATTCATAGGGCTACCACAAGATCGCTACCAAATATAAGTATTGATTGTTTTTTTTCCCTCAACAATAGACATCCTAGAGTTTTGCAACAAATCCTTTCATATGCGTCTTAGTTTATCATGGGTGACACAGAATATCTGACCTTATATTTCCTGTCTCCTCAAAATTAAATTTGTATCCGGCTAATTTGTTTTTCCATATAGGTTTGCTGCCTGGATTAGAATCTACAGGGAGATGGTCTTGGTGAATGGTGGGTTTACAAAGAACAGGAGTTTGACACCAGGGACCAGGGTTCTTATTCTGAGTCCCATGTGTTGATCAGTTTAGATAACAAAGGCCCATTGCGTAAGGTTATGGAAACTCACAGTTCCACTGACTTTTTTCAATACCTGGTGCTATTTGTGCCTAAACATGACCATAAAAAAGTTTTGTTTTTTTCTTTCATGCTTCAGTTGCTGCAAGCAGATGTTGTTGGATAAATAATATGATTAAAAAAAACCTTTTGGCATCGTCATGTTTCAATCAAAAGGTATTTGCTGTGGCAAATAAATTAGTATAGAAATGTAATTTGATCAAATTGATCCTACGGTGTTGTTACTGTCATACACGTTTTTTACATTGTGAGTGATAACTGAGTGAACTACTTTTTTTTATTATCGTACTTGGACAGACTTCATTTCCTATGTATCATAAAACAATGTGGGGCAAGTAAAGTGACATATGGAGTAGACAAGATAATTTAGTGAGACTTTGATCTGTGGAGCAGACGCTGAGTCACCCTGATGTTCCTCACACTGAAATCCATCTGTCACACACACACACACACACACACACACGCACACACACACACACACACACACACAAGCGCACACAAGCACACACACACACACACACACACACACACACACACAAGCGCTCAAACACACACACACACACACACACACACACACACACACACACAAATGCACACATACACACACACACCACACAGCAGATTGTTAGATAAGGTCTGAGCCACACTATGAATAAATGTGATGAGAACTGAATGGTAAATGCAGACAAAGCAAGAGTGAGAGAAAGAGAAATTTATTTGTTAACTCAATGAGGCTGTTTATGTGTGTTTTCATAATTTAAATCGAAGCTGACTTCAATTGTATTATGTTTCCTCATGTGGTTAATGTGCTAAATCCTACAGTTATACATATTTTCAAATTTAATCCGAAAGCAAAAATAACTCACCATTTTTAATGACCATCTTGTGTTCATCCCTCATGTGGATGTCTTTTCTTAAGTGCTAGATTCTTCTGTTGCAGTAAATTATATCCAGCTACTATACCAAAAAGCCACACTTTCTGATCCTGGTTCATGCAGTAATGTGTTTTCCCCAACTGTGTTTGCTTTTGCAGTGTTTAGTCACTTAGAAAACAAACCTCTTCATTCTGCAAGTCCCCATGAAGTGTAGCCAAATAAGACACAGGCCCCAAACACAACAAGCTTTCACTTTGTGCAGCTGCCTTGCAGGGCACCAACAACCCCTCGCCAGTCGCCAGTGGTCACACTCGGGATTTTATTGTGCCATATTTGAGTTTGTCTGCCAGACAAGATGGCTGCTCACAGTGATGATTGATAAATGAAGCCTTGAAGGCATTACATGAATCTAGGCCCATTAGAATAATACGGTGATAGTTTGTGTTATTGCAAAACTTGCAGGGATTATATCTTCTTAAACATGCATTGTATTTACATGCATGTTAATAAATTGAAAATGTAAATAAATGAAATTAAGGGAGCACTCCAGTTTTTGTAACTGTCATGTCATTACCTTATTCAAATTGAATTAGATGAAGTTCTGGTTGAAATAAGCACTTAGGCATGATTTGGTGATCTTTATGTCAAATATTTGATTTTTCGTGGCAGGTACAGTAATCATGTCTAATTCTGATGCAGAGTCGGTCTGTCCACCACTTGGGTCCAGAGTTAATATCTCAATGACTATGAGATGGATTGAATTCTGTGCAGACATTCATGGTCCACAGGTGATGTATCCTACTGACTTTTGTGATCCCCTTACTCTATCTAGCACCACCATGAGGTTGACATTTGTGGTTTTGCGTGAAATGTCTTGACAACTATAGGATGGTTTGAAATTTAATTTTGTATAAGCATTTATATTCCTCGCAGGATGACTTGTAATGTCTTTGGGGATCCTCTGACTTTTCATGTAGAGCCATCCTCAGGTCTTATATCCAAAAACACACAGCTAAACTAAACTAAACGAAACTAAACTAAACTGAACTAAACTAAACTAAACAATATGCCCTTATCTTTACCTTGTAACTGCAGGTTCAAGTGGCTCAGTTTCTCAGTAGCATCCATCAGGAGTGCAAGATCAAGTAGCCACTCAGCATCAGACGACAGGGTGATATCCTCCTTCCTTGACTCCATGAAAGTCTTGATTTCCCTCAGCGAGCAAAGGGAGCGCTGCAGTGTCTTACCGCTGCTTGGGCACCTGATTTCAGTGTGGAGAAGGAGATACCCGTTCTCAGCAGAACATTCCCCCAGGAACAGCTTGAAGCTCCTGTGTTGCTCGGCCTTTCCTCGAATTGAGATGGTAATCTTAACAAACAGGTATCATGATATGAACAAATCCCATAACCTTCACACATACAGCTAGTTGATGTATAATACAATGATAGTTCAGAAATGTAGGAAAGTCCATATTTGCTTTGCAATTGGAAGTAAATCCTGTCCATGTCTTGTTCTAGCTGTTTTACTGCATCCGGGAACAGCACAGACATTTTCCTTACCAAGGTATTAGCACTAAGTTGTACATCGGCAATATCAGGCATAATTTCTGTATTACTTTTAGGGCCCTTTAATAACGTCTCAGCCAGCTTCCAGCATTTACCGACTAACAAGCTCGCCCCGCAGATGAGACACATACATTTGTCATTCACATTCAGAAAAAACTTGGTTTCCAAATCCTCATGGAAATAGTATACTTTTTGCCTTTTTTTGGCCTGGCTATTTTCTGCAGTCATTGTCGAATCTTGCATGCTAGCTAGCCTGCAAACATCTTCTAATATTATGATTACAATGGCGAAACTGACCAACCAAATTAGAAAGACGAGTGATACGTTTAAGTGGTAGCTGAGTGGCAAATAATAATTTTGTGTTAAAAGGGCTGTGATTTGATCGGTTAGAATTAAAAACAGGCTTACCAAGCGACTTTATGTTATGAAACTCATGTACATATTCTTTGAACCTTTCGCGGGCCACTCAGAAACTGGAAGGGCGCTACTGGTAGCTCTTGAGCGTCATGCTGGAGACCCCCTGCTCTACGCGGCCCAGAGCACTAAACGTGCCTACGAGGGCCCCAATTAGGCCCCCGCTACTGCGTTGAGAGCGCCCGGGGGAGGCCCTAACTCTGGAGACACCCTCCCTCCCCTCTCACAGCCTAAATCCCTGTGCAGGGATTAAAGATGGCTGGGCTACAGAAAAAGATGATCCACAAAGCCTCTTGCTCTTTTTTGTTCTCTTGTCAGGGAGTAGGTGTGGTGTTAGTGGGGGAGGGATTGAGATAGGTGTGTGTGCATGTGTGTGAATACACGTGCTCTGCCAGTAGGCTAAGTATACCATATCTGTTTGTATAATTCCGATGGTGCACGTGGCACTTTTGGTGTGTTGCATTTAAGCAGGGAGGTTTGTGTATGTGCATGTTTGTGTGTGTGTGTGTGTGTGTGTGTGTGTGTGTGTGTGTGTGTGTGTGTGTGTGTGTGTGTGTGTGTATGTATGTGTGTGTATGTGTGTGTTCATGTTGTTCCCAGAAGGAGGTATTAGTGCACAATGGGATGGATGCACTAAATTGGCAGCCTACTACACCGAAGAACTCTTTTCTTCCTGCCTCATACCACACCGCAGCGTAAACACAGTAAGGTTTTTCTAAAATAGCCTGAGTGATGCTGTTTATACGTACATTGCAACGTTAAACAGGTAAAACCATCCATAAATACTATTCATAAAGCTGCCATCAACACACATCCAGGATAAAGGATTTTCTGTCTCCCAACATTTCCAATAATACTTTGTAGGTGCAGGTTGGCACTGACCTCTTCAGGGTCGACACTTCAGGGGGTTCAGCCACCAGTGCAGAATCCAGCAGCCAAAGAGCGATCACAGCTGCTCTAAAATGAAGAGTCTGAAATGATTAAGAAATGAGTAAAATATGCAACAGCTGTGTTGTAGAAAATAAAGTCCTCAAGATTGCAATAGGCTTCAAAAAAATCTTTTTTTCCCAAAGACCCAAATTGTACTAACACTACATTGTGGTTTGTAATATATTGTAACTACCTGTTAATACATCTAAGTTCTCTGACTTTTAAAAAATGAAGTAATAGTAATAAAAGGAGTCATTAAAAGATTCTACACATACAGTAGTCATGTGAGTAGTTAGGGTCTCACATGGAAAATCCAGCACCCCATAATCTTGTGAGTGCATATGTGTGCCTGTATTTACACTCGATCCATGTAGAAAATATTACAAAAGACAGATTGCCAGTGTGACTTTTACAGTAAAATGGTCTTTTCACTTGGTACAATCATAATAAGCTGCATACATTTTATATTTTAGCAAATTTATTAAAGATCAAAAAAATTCAATCCTTTGGCAGCAATTACAGCGTCAAGTCTTCTTGGGTAAGTCTCTACAAATTCCACACACCTGGATTTGGGCACTTTATCCATTTTTTCCTGGCAGATCCCTTCACGTTCCTTCAGATTGGATGGGAATCGTCTGTGAACTGCCATCTTCAGGTTTCTGTTCTACGGGATTTACGTCTGGGCCACACAGGGACAGTCAGAGACTTGTCCCAAAGCCACTCCATCATTGTCTTGGCTGTTTGCTTCGGATCATTGTCATCATGCTGAAAGGTGAACTGGCGCCCCAGTCTCTGGGGTGGGTTTTAATCAGTGACCTTTCTGTATTTGGCTGCATTCATGCTTCCCTCAGTTCTTGCCAGTCCCTGCAGCCAAGGAGCACCTCCATAGAATGACCCTACCCCCACCATGCTTCACCGTTGGGATGCTATTAGCCAGGTGATGACCAGTGCCTGGCGTTGGCCAGACAGGGTTCGGTTGTTGTCTCATCAGACCAGAGAATCTTTTTCCTCATATTACCAGAGTCTGGTAGATTCTCCCATCTCTGCAGACACTTCCGAGGCACTGTTAAAGTGACTGTAAGGTTCTTGGCCACCTCCTTGACAAAGGCCCTTCTTGCCCGCATGTTAAGTTTAGCCAGATGGTCAACTCTAGGAAGAGTCCTGGTGGTTCCAGTCTTCTTTCATTTCAGAATTACTCAGGGCAGTGTGTTCCTGGGAACACTCAAAGATTTAGAAGCCCCCGTTACATTGGCACTTTTACACTGTTGGAGCAGGCTCAAGACATGAAACACACACATATACACATAAAAACACGCTTGTCAGACCCTGGCAAAGAAAAGAAAAAAAAACAGAAGTAGAGAAGGGGGGAAAGAAAGAAAAAAAAACACCCCTGAGGTAGTTTATAAATTGCACTGGAATGCCGACGCAGCCAATCAAATCAAAGGAGACAGAGCCGAGGTGGGAGGGGCGGTCATACAGCAATGATGATGCTAATGCAGCCAATTAGAGCTGAGCCGGCCACGCTCCGTTTTTCCCCTCCACAATATCAATGGCAACATTTATCCCCCAATAAAACAGACATGATCTCAGGAGCCTGGGCCCTGCCAGGGCTTTCCGTTCCTACAAATTTCAGTTGATTGTACAGTGCTGCGTCTGTAAGCACTTCGAGGGATGATTACTGAGCTTGCATTACATGTTTAAAAGGAGATTCCACTCGGTTCTTTTAAGGGGTTTTCTTCCTTCAAGTTGGAATTATGACCATATATTAAAACTTAAACACAAAGTGTTTTTTTCCCTATTCCCGACACGGAGAAAGATAAAGCGTATGCATGTAGTATTTACACACACACACACACACACACACACACACACACACACACACACTCAGTAGGATTAACCTCCTAAGGTTGGAAACAGTAGGAAGGACAGAGCAATCTAAAACAGCTAACAGCAATGGACTTTAAATCTCTTGAAGTATAATGAGACAAGTTTGGTTTTTTTTTTTCCTTTGGGCCAAAACTGTCAAATCTCCCAGTTCTAATTTTTAAAGGAATTGGTTTTCAGGTTAAACATTAGGTATTTTTCACTTAACTGAAAATTATGTCAAAAATTATAACGATTTCATAAACAATGAAGGAGCAAATAAACCTCTAACTTACATTAAACAAAAAAATCACTACAGCAGCAGTGACAAGATGTTTGTAATATTGATGAATATTAATAGCATTACTTCCAAAAGCATTACATGGATTACACAGGCTTAAACATGGATAGAGTAGAGCAGAATAGAAAACATAAAATGTGTTTTTCATATTTGCATAAAGTTTGTGATTGATTATAAATACATAATTGATATATTTCATTTGTAGAGGATTATATTATACTGAAGAAGACATTGTTCAAATCTAATTTTGAAAATATTTATTAATAGTTCACATATGCCTTTCGGGTTTGAAATCCTCACATGTCAAGTGTTTCTGGAGGGTCAAAGGTCTGAGCTAAACCTAACCCAAATCCTGCATTATTACAATTATTTTTTGTAACCCCAAAACCTAAATATCTGGATCTTTATTTTCCTCACTGCCTTTTTAGTGCTAATCACATCCCTCCTTTCCATCAATGTCAGTAGATGACACATATTTATATCTTCAGATTTAGCAGAGGAATTCATTCTTGTTACCTAATAAACAACCTGCATATGTGACCAGACAATTTGGAAAGAAAGGACACTTTGAATAATTTATTGCTCCGTTTTCTGCATTTAGAGGACAAGAAGTGCCTGCGTTCGTCGTTTGGGCGTTGCACTGTATTCATCGAGCTATACAATCAACAAAACTCTAATTAAGCACTTCCCTGTTGAATGGTAGGTGTTTGAATAACCCCTAAAAATATCACAGGCGGGGTTTGTTTCCCTGTTTACAGGTTGTCTAGAAGCTCCACTGCCTGTCACTGGTCACAATTCAGCTATATACGCAAATATGCTTCCCAAATACTCAGCACACACACACTCACACTCCCACTGCTGCAGCTTCTGCCCAACATTATTCCTGTTGGACACATGAATTAGTTAATATTAAACAACAAGTATAAAGTTAATACAATAGCCTCATTGTTTGCAGCACTGCAGTACTGTCTGCATGCTCTCTGACCGCAGGAAGGTGTGGAAATGCTGTAACTAATCCTGATGATGCATTATTATGTTGTGATCGACATAACAATGGTCCCTTAAGCCCCATAAAGCCTGTTTGAATAAGCTACTCGGATATGTTCATGTGAGGTGTCAGTTTTATGTTTTGGAATTGGTGTATATGCGCATATGGATATGCATGTTTTTATTTTATTTTCACAGCACATTCCACACAGCACGTTCTGCAAACTGTTCATGCAGATGCAGGTCGAACCCGTGAGTAGGTGCGTTAAATGTTTAAGCTGCACACGTGATCACAAGAAAATTAATACTATTAAACACAAAGAAAAGCCAATTTTTTTGGTATTATTTGTACAAAACTGTTAGACTTTGGTGACTTTTTTTGTTGTTGTTGTTTTTTTTACTTTAGAATAAAGTACCCTTAATTATATCCACAAAAATAGGTAAAACGATACACTACACAATTCACTTTAAAACAATAAACTAGATAGGTCAGGTTGCAATTTTGTTGTCTTTTGGGAAAAGAGGTATTATTGTTAAGAAAAAGTAGGCCCCCACAAACATTGTAGTTTTAAAGGACATGGTGGCTGTGGGAATACACTTACTGTACTTACTGTAATTAAACTTCTCAGTTACACATTTTGTTAATATTTTCCTCTTACAATATACACTTACTGTTAGCAGGATTGCAGTGTTCTCCAAACCTCTGCCTCTATTTTCTGAACATCACACTATGTTTTAATTTTATTCTGCATATGTTCAATAGAGATGGGGAGACAATGAGACAATGCTTCATCACTGGATTAGACTTTAATTGGCTACATTAGCTGCTTGCCTTCCCCCCAGCTCTGCAGCAGCTGTGAGCCCCGTCCAAGAGACAGACAATCCCCACCACCAACAGTCAGTGGGTAGGATTTCGAAAATTGTTGAACTTTAGACAAACAAACACCTCAAAACTTGTTTGCAATTACGCAGCTGTGGTTGCTTTTCTCACTAATTGTGCCTGTGCATGAATGAGCATACTTAGGACTAAAGTGGGACAGAAAGGATGAAGGAGATTAGTGAACCAAGTGGTTAATTAGGCCCCCTTGATCAGCAAAGGAAAATGTGATTTTTCTATATTCCTGATTAATTTTATTTTTTAATAAATTTATTTTTGTCCAACTGTGTGTGGACCAAAAATGTTGTCACTGCTGATGAAATGTCAACAGCATTTGAGGCTATTGAACAAATTCTACCTACGACCTTGAAAGACTCGGGCCAGTCCAGACAACAGATTAAAAACTACGTTTTAGGAGGTATTTTAAAGCTGTAAAGGATTTTGATTTTTATACCCTCCCATAAAATGGCAAGCAAGTTAATATGCAAAAACAAACTTCCAAAAACTTCAAAACTAAAAAATAGCTCTTCACACATGTCTGGCAGCCTTTTTTCCAGATAAACAAACATATTTGGTCATCTCTAGAAATTTTTTCAGAAATCTCATTAAGGCTATCTGGTTGAATTAAATTAATGTATAAGTGTTTCTTTAATTGTCAGCTAATTAAACAATATAAAAGGAACCAGGATTTATCGAGTAAAAGAATCAAGGGCCTTATGTAAGGCCCTGCAGTGCTGACCCCACATCTACTAAAGCCTCCCTTTGGAGGCCAGGCCGTGCTGTGTGTGTGTGTGTGTGTGTGTGTGTGTGTGTGTGTGTGTGTGTGTTTTTGTGTGTGTGTGTGTTTGTGTGTGTGTGTTTGTGTGTTTGTGTGGTAGGGGGGTGGGGGTGGGGGGTTGCTCTGTTGGCCCAGAGAAAAGCCCGCCGGGGTTTATGAGACAGTAAGGACTCTATTATAAAGTGCTCTGCCTGTTTGGAGGTAACACTGTGTTTTCGCTGGAGGAGGCTTCAGGATCAACTTAAACTCCATATGATCATTAAAATACATCATTTGTTACTTGATTTTTCCCCCCCTCATGTTTGGTCTTTAAAGCGTCATGTGAGACCCTTTGGGTTTAGAGAGGTGTTTTAACAACGTATTATCTCCTATAAACTCATGTTTCCTATCAATTATCACTGCTCTTTGCTAAATGAGTCACGGTACTATCAGATGTTGTCTCCTTACTTATAAGAGCCTGAAAAATAAAACTCGATGATTAAGTGTTTTTACATAAGAGTCTTGCAGGCTCAAATACAAATTCTAAACTGTATATTGTATTTTAATTCAGTCACACATTTCAAAGAAAAAAATGTGAAATATCCCATGTTTGAATTAAATGGTAAATGGGGTTCAGTCAACGTATTAAATACATTTTTTAATATATTTGTTTTTGTTTTTTTAAAGGTCGGATTAAACAAAATAAAAAATTAATTTGATGCTCTGATAACAGGAGCATCAAAACATATTTTTCCTTGATCTCATTCATTTTGAAATTATATATTTAAAGCAACAGCATCAGCAGTCTTTTAATGTTTCGAGTGAATAGAATACATACCCATGTGCATAATTTGGAAACGTAATAAACAGCTATGGCAGAATAATTTAACATTTTAAGAGCATCAGCTAAGATGCTTAAAATTCAGATGTAAACATCCTAACGGGGAGCAAAATATTAAAGCAGTAACACACACACACACACACACACACACGCAGTGGGAGGCACCTAGGGATGATTCATGTCTATCAGGCATCCTCAGCTGGAGACAGGGGTCTAAAGGCTGGAAAATGATCTGTGTCCATCAGATCAGGTGACAGCTCTGCCTCCTCCTCTGGCTCCTGTCAGATGATCGCCTCTGATATTTTTCACTCTTTTTTTTTTTTTTAATCTTCCTCGTATTTCTGTCCCCATGTTTTCCCACCGCAATCTTTCTGCTCTTCTTTCTCTGAGAGAGAAAAAAGAGGTTTGAGCTCATGAAGGTTCATGCTGCATTTTTCATTCTGGTGGATTCTGGAGACTTCTCTGCCATTTATGTGTTGTTTTTCAGCAAATTTAAAAGTTCTGCCCTCTGACTTTCTACATCAGAACGTATTAGGCTGTGTGTTTTATTCTTTGATGTCAGACAAAGTTAAGTGATCAGTATTTCTCTGTTAAAGAAGGAGGAAATATTTAATATTTTAGAATATATTTACGGAAAAAAATCAAAAGTGTTTCTTGGCACAGTTAGAAAGTTTCCAAATTATTCTGTTTCCAGTTCTTTTCTTGAGGGGAAAAAGCCAGACAATTTGTCTTCTGCTGTTCTATTTCTAACATTGTTGTATTTTTCTAATCACTGGGGGCTGAGAAGCAGCAGCAGTTTTTTGTAACATCAGGAATCTTCGTCTGTTAGAAGCTCAAGTGTGGAACAATAAGGAGGGTAAGTCCCCCTCCTCAGGGGAACAAATAAAAAGAGCTGCCCCCCCAACAACACATACACACCCAACAACACACACACACACACACACACACACACAAAACACTCCCACATAAAAAGAGAAAATAAAAACATCATACACTCACTTTCACAGAGGCACACACTGTTTTTAAGAATAACACTGTCTCCGTTTCATTTTATATATTATTTTGAAATATACTCAATTTTCGTTTTTAAAAATACAATAAATACATTTTCTAATGATCTCCAGCTTCTTTTACCGTTTTTAAAAGGCTATAAAATAGATTCTAATAGTTTTCTGCTTATAAAACAGCATAGCAATGTTCTTAAAAAAGATCACGTTATGATTTTATAGATGCAGAATATTAATAGTCTATTATAAATATATGTAGGCCTGCGTACACCATCAAGAAACGTGTAGACAATTTATCCCATAGCTATTTTATTTCTTTTAATCGTTCAGGTGCCTGTTCGTGATTTGATATGAAATTATGTTGTTTACTAAATGTGCAAGTCTGTTTGAATTTAAATATAAACACGTTTAATAGTACTAATTCGTCATTCATATTCCGTTTTTAATTAGCCATTTGGCCAATTTAAGCCTGAATGGTCGACTTTTTCATCTCACTTTTCTTTTCTATTTTTCTTTTTCTTTTTTCCTTCTTCATCCTGTGGCTTTTATTTTAAACTTCAACTCTTCACTCTTAACACTGAGTCTGGTTAAATTTAAAAAAAGAAAAAAAAGTCTCTTGTAAAAGTCTCGTTCGGATAAAAGCTTCGTTTTAAGGCCCTCGGCATTAACACGTTATTAACAATGTAAATTAAATACAAAAGCCAGCGAGACGCAGTTAACTTCTGATCCCACTCGGGTTTGAATCGTGTCTCCAGAAAACTTTATTTCAAGCCCGTGAGCACAGGACTTTTTTATTCTTGTTTGTTTGTTTGTTTGTTTTGTTTGTTTGTTTGTCTGTCTGTCTGTCTGTCTGAACTCCTTTCGGAGCACGGAGCTCCTGTTATCGCCGTTTTCTGACCCAGACGCATCGCTGCTCTCCGGCGGCGGCTTTTCTCGGCCGCAGCCTGCGGCCGCTAAGTTTCCAGGCGCTGCGCTGCTGCGCGTCGGGGGAAGACGCGCAGCAGCGCAGCGCTGCTCCCATTGAACCATCCTTGGAGCTTTTAGCTCTAAAAAGGATGAAGAGGTTAGAAAACATACAGGTGTTTTGTTTTGTTTGTTTGTTTTTTAAAGGATTCTTTTTTTTTTTTTTTTTAAAGTTCCACTTCATCAACGCTTTAGCGGTGAAACGATCAATCGACGATGGGAAGTTAAACCTGGAAATAATCGAACTCACGGTCCTTTTCGGTTGAGCTTTAAGTCACCTGACTGCGTTTTTCTTCCGCAGAAATCTCAGACTACATGATATTCTCCTCTTCCTCCGCACAAAGCCATTCCCTTCTTTTTTTTCTCCCTCCTGAAAGGGCGGTAAATTCTTCTCCCCTCCTTCTTGCCTCCTTTATTTTAACCAAATGCTCTGCTTCTGATTGAGGCCAGCTTTGGAGTTTGTCTTTTAAAGCATCTCTGACTCCAGCTCTGTGGCCAAAGCTAACAATAAAGCCCTCAACTCCCCTTGAAATAACTGGAGATTTTCTTTCTTTTTTTTTTTTTTTATCAAGCCTCTGAACACCCTTTTTCCCTCTGAGGGCTTAAGTGCTTTCATGTCTGTAATAACTTTGTATACAGTGTATGTATACACACTAAGCTACAACAAGGTGATAATAAACCGGCCGCTAACTGCCCATGGTGAGGCTAAAGCCCAGCAGAATTAGCACTGGTCTGTCATATATTTTCATAAAAAAAAAAAAAAAAAAAAGAAAGAAAATTGACAGCACCTCAGTAGGTTTCTGGTTTAACATCACTGTGGTCAGTTTGGCCGACTCGGTTACAAAACCAGACAATTTTAATCAAGTTCCTCAACTCGCTGGAGTAAAAGTGCGCTGCAACTTCACTCTAATGGAGCAGTGTGGGATTTCACTGTCATCAGGAGGGAAAAAAGCTCTGATTGATGTAGGAGAATTCAATTTCTCCTCAGTTTCTTTTTTTTTTTGTTGTTGTTGCCCTCTAGTCTACAACTGAACTGCTTGAATTTCATGATTTAACTAATTAAATGTAAAATATTCGCTGGCTTAAAACGTACTGAAATGCTTAACAATTTTTAAATTTTTTTTTTATCAAACATTTATGCCAGTAACGCTTCAAGTTAAGCTGGCTGAGGTAAAAATGAAGGACACAAACTCACCATCACGGTCAAAGCAGTTTTGCACACTTTTAACTAAGATATTTGTTTCTTAATCAAAAACTGACCTTCTAGACAAAAGCTCTGTCATCAAACACTAAAAAGTTGGAGACAAGTTTATATTTCTTCGACATATCCGTCCACCGGGAGCTTGGAGTCTACTCCATGGGTCCAGAGCCAATTGTTGAACCCCCCTGACTGGACTGTATTAGATACGGCTGCTGGGATCCCTCTCATCCAGCCCTCAGCGGCCTGGGCAAGTGCTTTTCATCAGGCCTCAAGTGCTCCTTATTCTGAGTATTAATGTTAACATGAAGCTCACATACAAGAGCAAAGTGTGTGAAAAGGTTATCTCTGTTTGGGTTTGATCTATTAATCTTACTAAGCATCAAATATCCACCTGCCTCAGTGATGGATCACATTCAGTTCCAGTTGATCAAGTTTGTAAAACTTGCTATTACATTTTTTATTTTCCTTGCATCTTTCATTTATTCCTTTAATTGTTGAATTAGGTTTGACTACAGTAAAGTCTCCCAGAGTGTCTCTACAGCATGTACTTGTGGTGAATCAGCCTGCCTTGAAGACAAGTATATTAATCTTGGTTTCTGTTGTTGTCTTTGTTGTTTTTTTCTTTTTTCATGTCCCATGATTCTTGACATCCTGTTCCTTAGTCCTTTCTATCCTTACAATAATTTAATTTAAATAAGGAAACAGAAAATCTTTTAGTTTGTGGCTTTTAAGCTTTAGTTTAACAACATCAATATCATCCTACGTTAGTCTTATCGTAATAGCTGTAGTGCTGTGTAGTGTTGTTACACTGAACTTAATTACACTACATGAGAAAAGACGTGCAGTAAGTGCGCTTGTATTTCTTGAGTTGGAATCATTGGGCCAAAAAAAAAACCTTAAATCCTTTCTGTCAATATTTTACAATCTTTTCTTTCTTCTAAGAGCATTTTATCATCCTGTCTTCTACCCTTTCTCTTCTGCAGTTTTCTCTCAGAGGACCTGTTGTGAGAAATAAATAAAAAACTTTTATTTGAATTGTGGACTGAAATGGGAAGGCCCTAGGCTTTGAGTATCCCCACTTTATGTTGTATAAGTTTATTCTTGCTACACTTGATTTTATCAGTAAGAAACGAATTTTAAAGCAATAACGCTTCTTATCAAGCCTGCAGTTTTAATTTATTTTCAGCAGGGCTAACAGCCATTGAAATTATCATCTGAAAAACATATGAATGTTGTACAAGTATTGCGTACTTAGGGATTTATTTTAAAAGCTGCTTGTGTGCAGCTCAATAAGCAAAATCAACATTTTCAGTTATTTTAAATGATCCTGCTTCACTTCTTCCCTCAAATTTTTACTTAGAGAAAGCGTACGCAAACTTAATGGAAGCAAGTCATCATACAGCCAAAATTCCCAAGATAAACACTGCAATAAATTAAAAATAATAAGGAATTCACAGGAGCTTTTGGAATCTTCGCATCATAAATATGATACATTAAAAACTTTTGCAGTGCCACACATGCCTTTTATGTGGGCTAAACTTAGTTTTAGCCTTTAAGGTAAAGCATTAGGTCTATGTTCTGTCATTATGATCTGGTAAAAAAAAAAAAAACAAAAAAAAACAACTTGTCAACTCTTCAAATATAGAGTGTATAAGCAATATATCTGTAACTTATATGGTCAAATAGAATTACAACTTGGACCTTTAAGGGGTGATTATCACACAGCTCTGAAAATACTTGAATCAGTGAGGATGTGGATGCCTACTCTGACTCTATCTGCGCGCTGTTAGTCATGCAGAGACCTTCTGTCCTGCTTCCAGCTCTGGGAGACAGAGGCACTTTCTCAGGGCTCCAGCTCAGCTCTGCTGTTCCGTGATAATGATAAGGCCCTAAATCCCTCTGTAGATTTGACCTTTGTCCCTTCCTCTATATTTAAACTGTCTTGTGCGTTCAAGAGTTGCGATGTGGCCGGTGCTGGGAGGATTAGGTGTATGTTTGGGCAGAGGTGACTCCAGGAGCCCCCCTCTGTTTGGTTTGGCAACCCCACAACCACCACACAGCTGCCGGCAAAACCCCGCTTGATCTACCAGATACCCAAAATCATTATGTGGTGTTTGTTATGGAGGGGGGAAAAGTGAGGAGAAAAGAAAAGAAAAGAAAAAAAAATGTTTACTTTTGTTTGAGGAAGACTTTGAGAGTTTGAAGTTTGGTCACTCAGACTTGTTACAGACGTGCTTTCAAACTTGACTGAGATGTTTACATTCAGCTTTCCCTTTTAGACCGCTATCAGCAGCATTGACTGAGATCATGTTATACTACACCACATATTTAAACAATATTTTGGTATAGAGAATGACCAGAATTGTGGTCTTTCATACCAGACTGCAATATGCAGTCCGCCATGAAAATGTCTTTGCAACAGGTATAACTGGTATAACTCCCACACTAGTATGGAAATATTCAGAGTTTGTGTATTACTCATGCTCAAAATAGTACTGACACTGATTGTAAATATGCTCACATGCAGTATTTGTGCACAGCACAAGTACTTTGTTACTAGTACAAATCTGTGAATGTTTTACTCAAATGAAGTTTCGAAGTATTATCAGCAAAATAATTTTAAAATTGGATTCATCACTTGTGCATTAAGGTGTAAGCAGCACTTCTATGATGTATCTGGTTTAGAGAGAGAAAATTTTACTACCTTATATATACTGTTGGATAATTTAATCTGTATGAATACATCCTTTTGTAAGATGACAAAATCTGTAAAAATTACAAGTAACTTTGGCTGTCCAATAAATGCAGTACAGTATTTTGCTCTAAAATACAGTGATGTATGAAAAAATAAAGAAGCATAAAATGGAAATACTCAAATACTCAGAATTGGACTTAGTTAGGGTATATGATTAAATGTACTTAACCCTCTTTCCATCACTGACAGTTTGGTTCAGGTATGACTAACATTAAAGGTTTCCAATATTTCAGTTGTGAAGACAACACAAAGAATAAATTCATTCTCACAGGCTTGGCTACTAATTCTAAACTCCTAAACAAGCATAGCCCAATTCTGAGTGAAGTAGTCAGAAAAAGTGGGTTTGAGGCCATCCGATGCATTTGAACCGTCGAAGCAGTCCGTCATTCTTACGGACAAACTCGTCCCTTGCCTGACAGTTAATGGGTTTGGCCCGCTGATTAATTGTGATGAATGGGAGCTCATTCATAACCCATTGTGCAGTTGGCCCTGTGTGCTGTCAGTGGTGCTGGATACAAAAGCAGCAGCGAGACAGAGTCGAGACACTGTTTTCACAGCACAGAGAGGCAAACTACTGCCCCCTGTTGACTTGACTCGCTCACTGAGAAGAACAGTGAGGCATGGGAGATGTATTTGAACAGCGGGTTTCCAAAAAGTAAAATTTAGTATATTATGGTGATATTTTCAGGATGGATAAACAGGAAGACACACACTGAAAACACACACAGGCCGTGAATTAGAAATAGGATATTTATCTCCTGTGTCAGTTCTTATGGTAATATGAAAAACACATGAAAAATGTAGCTGCGAGCAGCGATCAGGGGTTTAAGCCCATATGGGAATGTTAATAATTTAAGGCTGTCAGGGGTCAAGAGCTACATGGGAATGTTGGGAATGTTGGGAGCAGAGTTCTCTCTGGCAATCACAGACATAATGATATAGAAACCAGCCACACAGGGAAAGTTGTTTTTATTATTATTAATTGTATTATTCATATGTTTATCCGATTTTATAACAGTGTTGTTGTCCTTGTGATGGGTTCTCTGCTACCTTCCTGTTTTGGGAGTAAATCCTGTATTTGATGTATGTTTCAGTAGGAGGGTTTTGCGTGCACAACATGTTTGTCCAGGAGTGTGTAAATCTCCCGTGAGTTATTGTAAGACACACCCAAACTTACAGGCCAGGGGTGTACCAAGATATTCGAGTCTCCTGATTCAGACATGCTGTGTTTTATCATATGCAATTATTAATGCCAGAGTAGTAAATTAAAAAAAAAAAATTCTAAAAACAGCAAGTCATAGTCCCCAAAGAGTTTGTTTCCTAAATGAGCTGTCATTCAAATGAGAGAAAAAGTCTTGACTCTTGCTTCCACTACTTGCCTCTTATGATTTCTTAATACATACTGGTCTCCTTGAGGATTAAACATCTGTTTGTTAAATTTCAGGTAACAGCTTTTTTATTTTGGACTACCTATCAGAAAATGATGGACAATTTTTCTGAGATTCGCGTGCTGATGTGGCCGTAAGGTACATTTGCCAATACATTTAGATTTGATTGGTTAAAAGGTCACCTAGAATTTTTTTTTTTTTTGCCACATTAAAAGTCAGTTTCAGAGTTTGACAGATCCAGATGTCAGATTTGGACAGAAACTGAATAAGATGCCTTCTAATTTTCCAGCTGCACATATGAAATTTTATTTAATCTGAACCAGGGGCCTGCTGTTGCCCTCTGTTTTATTGTAAGCTTTGCATATTAACTACACCTCCTGCAGGTCTTCAAGTGATAATAGGCATATGCAGTGAATTTCAAATTTCAGCAGAAGTTTTAATGCTAAGGCTCACCCTGTGGTGTTTTGGCACTTGCCAGACAATGACATCATCTGTCAATCAAACAGTGCCAGCCCCTCTCCCCGTAATTCCTGGCTTATGAAGTTTAAGTTTCTGAAAGTGCTGCTCTTTTCTGTGGCAGCTTCTCTGCTCTGCTAACGAGCTCTTTTACAGTCAGAGGCTGGAAGTTGAAAGTGGAAAATGTGTTATTCCCATACTCTTAGAACCGGCTTGTGACAAAAAAAAAGAAAATCCAACTCCAAAGAATGATTCTATCTTTAAGATATGCTTTATTGTATCCTTCCCATTCGGGAGAAAGACCCTGAACCAACTTTTTAATCGAATTCAAGGCAGCTGCACAGTTCTCTCTATTCCTTTAGCTGCAGTCACCAGCACCACTGTTGCAACTACTCATTCCCACTGACATGCGTTTCAATTAGAGCCTGTACGACTGACTGTTTAGGGGCCATCTGCGGGAGACGTGCAAAATTGAGAAAAATTTTTTTTAAATTGAAACCCAAAAACTAGGAAGGCAAAGGAAGGCAACAATGCCAATTTCCATTGGTGTCTTTTTTTTTATTATTGTGGACTAGCTCATATTCATTAAAGGCATCCACTTCTGTGCCTGGATCTCCATGGATTAGAGCAAAATTTTTTTCCTCGAGATACAGAAGTCGATATTTTATCACCTTGCTTTGTACAATATTATGCTACCAGTCCACTAACAGCAGCATCTCTCTCATAAACTGTTTACTGAGTGTGTTTGCTCAGCTCAGTTGTTTTCTATTAACCACATTGGACCTGTGACATCACATGCTTTTCTGGGCTGCCTGCTCAGGAAATTCACTGGACAAAAGGTTAATGTGACCGAAATGCTACAAACAGGAAACATCATGGACATCGCTTTGCTTGTGTTGTAGAGTCTCCCAAACAAATGTACAAGCTTTCCAAAATTGATTGTAGGTTGAATCACAACTGTATTGTATTAGTAATTGATTGGGAGCAGACAAACAGCCTTTTATTTATATGAACTGAGTTTGTTTCCTCTTCTTTGTTTCTTTTGCTTATATACTTTGATTTTTTCTGTGCCTTTGTCAGGCCTACATAGCTTTTACTGTGCTCTCTCTTTCTCTCTCTCTTTCTCTCCCTCTCTCACTCACACACACACACACACACACACACACACAAACACACACACGTCACTTTGCAGTTCAACAAGATCTGAGGCCAGATATTTGATTTACACCAGTGGGGTCAAAGAGAATGCATTAGGGCCTTTTGCAGGAGAGGCGCAGGGAACGGCCAAGAGTTATAAAGTGGTCGGATGGATGCTGACACATGGCCCTTCATAACAATCAGTACAAGACTTAGATGCACTGGCCCTGACCTCCTCCCCACTAACACCATGATCTATACACGCCAGCCCCCGGCTCCTACGAACCACACATCACCTCCCATGCCCTGCCTGCAGAAATCTAGCTAAAAGCTCATGTTTTTTATTCCCCCCTTTTTCCTCATGTTGAGTTTCTAACACTTTGGTGAGCTGAAAGTATTTTATCTTCTCTTTAATTTCTAAACTGTTATGAATAATTGTCAATTTACAGCATGATATACTGTACACGTCCCAAGTCTCGTCTCTTTCATGTATAGTATAACCCGCCTAGGTTTGAAGAAACAGCACAGAGGCCATGTTACTCCCAATTTAATGTGTTATCTGAAGGTCTTTGGGGATTTTATGTCTGTCGTAACTGCTCTTTATCTTTGTTTGAGCTGATTACACAGTGAAAGGATCCTCTGGTGTATTTAAAACGTGTTCAGTCTGTTAAATAACAAAAATAGCACTTGGTTTAGACATTAAGTCCTATTAAGTCCTATTTAAGAATTTAATGTTTACATACGTAGAATGTATCATGTGCCATTCACAAGATAATTTCAAAATATATGCAAATTCCATAATTCGTAAAAAATCCTGAAACTTCCTTACTGCTGTTAACCTTTTTTAAAATGACCAGAATTCCTGATTTTCTGTTTTCTGTTTTTGCACTTTAAGTTGCAGTTTATACACATTAAGAATGAAAATATTTTTATTTATACTTTTGTGCTTGTCAAAACAGCTCCATACAAAAAAAGTAATATCATGCAATCATTTTATGTATGTTTGTGTGTATGTATGTGTGCGTGTGTGTTTGTGTTTGTGTGTATGTGCATGTGTGTTTTTGATATTACTTTCAAATATGTTTTATTTATTTATTTTTTTTTTACATAATTTTCAAATATGATACATTTACATTTAGTCAGCAGTTCACAAGTGGAATATTAGTGTGATATTTTGTGCGACACGTTGACAAGCTGGGACATAGGAAGTCGCTAGATGACTGCGATAATAGAGAATATTGATAAACTACCATTGTAACGTTAGCGTGTTTAGCGCCATTAGTTTATAACAAACACTCCGTTGCTATGGAAACCACTACAGAGTTCCTTGTTCAGTTCAACCGACACTGTTATATCCACGTTGCCAGATCTTTGACTCAGAAAATATCGATAGAGATCTTTGGTCCACTCTCTAAATGACCTTGTTGGAGCGGGATCCTGTTTTTATTATGGCTGCCTTGTTACTGCTGATGTGTGATTCAGAAGTGTTCGGTTTTTCTATGATCAGCCGACTGCTAGCCGAGCCAGACACTACGCTAGCTGTCTCGGGATAACGTGGTTGGCTCAGTGTTTTGTATTTCACTCTTTTTTTGCTCGGACCTATTTGGACTCCTTATTGTGTGTTTACTAGCTTAATTATTCAACTTAATGTTGATCTTTCACTGGTGATACTTTGCTTCTCCCTGCCACGAAGAAAGAATGTAACTAGCTTTAACTTGACAAATAGTCTACACCTTTGTTAATCCAGTTTCCTTGTTTGCCGTACTGACTAATTTTTACCGTATCCTATCTAACTCCTGTTTATGGAAGTGAGGGCAGAAGACAAAAGATTTTAAAAAACAAAAATTAATGTCCTGCTCTATGATAGTTAAATATTCTCCTACCAGACCTCTCTCTCTCTCCAGACCTCTCTCAATGTTTACATCCCTTTTTATAACTCTGGAATGACAGACAGAGAACTACTACAGCCAAAGTACCACAGACACACACAGACACACACACACACACACACACACACACACACACACACACACACATGCACACGCACACACACATGCACACACACACACACAGACACACACACACACACACACACACACATGCACACACACACACACACACACACACACACACACACACACACACACACACACACACACACTTGTGTCTGGACAGCATCAGGCAACACTTCAAAGTGCAGGATCCCCCTTTTAACAAGCCATATTAGGCTCACATCAAAGCACGCAATGCGCTTCAGACCAGAGTTTTCTGCTCAAATGAACATCTCTGCCTCACTGTGCGGTGATGAAGCACCGCAACGCAGCACGTCACGTCAGACCTGACGGCAAAAAACCCGCGCAGAGATATCCCAACGCGGACTCAGACCAGATTGCTGAGGCTTTGACCTTTGAACTCCTAAATACCAACTGCACGTAATGTCAGCGTAACCGAGCTCTGCTGTTGTGCCTGTTAAAGCACGGAGGCTGAATGCACGCGGTGTGATGAAGAAATTAGGGTTTGATTGCTTTTTTTTGAGAAGCTTTGATGATTTCCATCTTCGCTTTAATATTATTTCAAGCCTCACGGACTTCAGCGTAAATCACCAGGTTTAAGAAGCTGTGTTTGAGGAGCCGCCACATTTTCAACTCTATATAATTGTCCTCAAAATGTACAGAAGAATGTGCTTAGTCGGGTTTTGCCTTCCAACCGAGATTTGGCAGCATTTGTGATTTTTTTTTTTTTTTAAGATCAGAGAGGATTTACACTACATATTAATTTTATTTTATGAAAAAAAAAACTTTAAACGAAACCATATACAGCTAGCAAATCTGTTCAATCTTAGTCTTAAATGAACTCACATGTCGGTGCCCAGTGTTTGTATAGGCACAGTTTTGATTTCTATATTTATCCTAAACTTTTGTAATGCTCTGTTTTCTTTTAAATTAATTTCATGTTTTCTGTGTTACTGGACCTTTTCTTCTGTTTGTATTTACACAGGATCGCAGAGTATGATTAACTGTTTGATGAGCACATGCCACCTGAAGGATCTCAGCAGAGGGATAAAGCTTAGTCTTAAAAACTTGGATCTTTGCAAGGAAAGGGGCAAAACTCTGACCTTTCTTTCCTGCAAACAGAGCAACCATTTAAACCTGTTTAGAGGTCAGATAAGTTAAAGACACAAATTTACACCACACTGTAATATTTAGGTACTTTCAGGGTATTGTCTCGAACCCAAGGCGACGTCTTAAACTACCTTGTTTTCTCTGACCAACGAACCAAAACCAGTGTCCTGGGGAAACGCTGGATATGTCATCAGAGAGAATGCCGTTTTCAGGGCACCTAGATACCCCATACATCAAGCCTCTCCCGCTGTAGTCATGGTAGCAACCAAATAAATAATGGGAGTCATTACGCAGAATCGTGTTGACAAAGAGCAACTATCTGTCTTTTTGACAACAGTTGAGTCCTTCGATAAACAGAGCAGCACCCATGGCTGCTTCTCAGATACTGTAGGCTTTGTTCGAAACTGGTTTCATCTCAGAAAAGTGTACACAAAAAAGCTGATCATGACTCTAAGTGTTGTAAATGGCTGAATGGCAAGACCACCGTGCAAGAGTTGATTATGTTTTATGTACTTACCTGCGCTGCTAAAGGAGGATATACAGGCAGGGCTGCTGTGTTGCCATTTACCTTGGTCAGTTTCTACCTTTAACACCCCTGAACCTCTCAGCGTTTTAGCCATTTAATCTTTTATCTTCACTTTTTCTCTGTAAGCCCTTTATATTTGAAAATGGCTCAATTCAGTCATTACTGTAAACTCTCGATACTGAATCATTTTGAAAAATTTTCTTTTTTAGGACAAAAGCTTGGCTAGTTTATGTGATACATTACTGCAACTTGGCAGTAAACTTTGTTGGCAGCAGAAAATGTCAGACAACATTTTTCTCTTGTGTTTCACTCGGCACTCCTCGCCCTGCCAAACAGACATGTGGGCCACCTATTCATCTGCATTTGTTTACTCTTTGTTTTAGACCCAACTTGTTTTTCCAATGGGCCGCGTTTTAAAGGGAAACTCCCTTGCTAGAAGTTGACTTTGTGCAACCGTACCGCCCGCCTTGATGCAAAAGTCCCATAATTCGTCAGGGCCTCTTCGTCACAGGGTTGCTGTCATCCCCTCCTTTCCCTATCCCACCACCTCCCTATATGTGTGGTTGCTCTGTCTGGGGTCACAAAGTTGAAACCAAACTACACCACGAGGATACGGGTAGTGTATCTACAGAGGATGTTTCGTAAAGCAGAACATGTTCCCCCAAAGTTTCAACTTTGGTAATGTAACAAACACATCGTCTGCTCAGGAAAACACAAACCATCCTCATTTGCACATTTACATGCCTCACTTTTTTTTTGCTTTTTCTTTTCTTTACTTATTAATTCTTTTATTCGTTTATTTTCTCTTTTATGCAGAATGAGTCACTACAAGGTGTTTTCATTGCAGGATTAACAGGGCAGAAACTCCGATTCATCAAACAGGTATGTGTGTTGTCTTTGCAAACTGGCAGGATACATAGATATAAAGGCTGGTGAGGATTTTTTTAGCAGTGTTTGGGCTTCCCTCCAAGGCTTCATACCATCCTTGGGCCATCCTATCTCCCACACAGAGGCCTGGGGCAATGAGGGGACAGCAGAATCCCTGCAGGATTAACATAAAGTCCTCTAGTGGAGCCCTGAGGTGAAGAGACCCTACACACAGAAACAAAATTTAAAGATCACCACTTAAGCTTTAGGTACTTAGGTTAGATACTCAGCTAGTCTGGCTCCTGGTGTTCAGCAGCGCAGTCAGTGTTCATATATTCTGATGGCCAAATGGTGATTGTTAAAAATGGAAATTGGCATTATGTGTTGGCAAGTTCCTGTCACAGGCTGCTACTGTGCTGCTGGGTTTATTTATCTCTGAGTAATTATTTTATTCTGTGGCTGCATACAAAACCAGTCAGGATTATGTTTCTGCAAATTTCTAATTAGCCCTAATCTCTTCTTAAAAACTAAATTCATTCAATTCTGTGCCAGGTTTTTGACAGTTAAAGGAGTCACAGCTACATTTTATTTTCAAAGTCAAACACAGATTAAATGCCTCTTTCTGCTCATGACCTATTCATATCTAAATTCTTCCATGTCATAAATTTCAAAACACTCATCACCCAATTTCCTTAAACCAAATCACTAGTGGCAAACTATGAGGAAATGGTCTTCTAATGCTGTTTGAACAGGGATTCAAATCTCCTCCATAGAGACAGAGAGGACAAAGAGGTGAAGTGAGATAGGCCACGTAGACCAAATCCTCCTGGATTCATTCACCCAAACCATCTCCAAGTCACTGGGCATTAACAAGGATCTAATGGGCTAATTGCCATTACTAACGGTTGTTATCAGTGGGGCTTATGCAGCCTATCGCCCAGTGTGAAGTTTGTGTGTCTATGTCTGTGTATGTGTGTTTGTTTGTGTGTGTGAGCGTGTGTGTGTGTGTGTGTGTGTGTGTGTGTTAGGGTCCTTGCCCTGAGGAGAGGCTCTTGGGTAATCCTGTGTTGACCAGAGGGCTTCGTGGTCCATTACAGGTCACGGCTCTAGACGGAGGGTAAACAAATTCCTAACTAACGAGGGATGAGGAGGGAGGAGGCCAGTGTTCACACTCTCCTCCTCCTCCTCCTCTTCCTGATGGTACGACCTCACTTGTGTCATGGAGGCAAATCCAGATGTAAAAAATCATCATTACTCTTGTTACAGTGGCTGTTGAATTTAGCCTTAAGTTTCAATTTTTCAAAGTGCTTACATAAACCTCAGATAATATACCTATGAGGAAATGATTTAGCATCGAATAAGCATAAATATGGAGAAAATGAAACAAATGCTTAAATTTCTAATATAATTTCCAAAATTTGTTAGGATGATGACATACTGTGTTGATTAAGGTAGTCTCATCTTTTCTATCTTTACTTGCGGGGTCACAATGAAAATAAGAATTGGACTTTATTGTGTTATTCTTGAAATCTTTGTATTTTTGTGTGATTTTAGTGCCCATCCTCTTAAAATGGCAAATAAACAAAACAAACTAAATTAACTGAAGACAAGCTAGTTTCTAAGATATAGCAAAGGAATAATGGAGTTGACAATTTCCAATTTACTTACAGACTAAATGATATATATATATATAAAGATAGATAGATAGATAGATAGATAGATAGATAGATAGATAGATAGATAGATAGATAGATAGATAGATAGATAGATAGATAGATAGATAGATATATTGATGAATATTATTTTGATAGAACACTTGTACTTTAGTATGGGACATTAAAATGGTCGCTTTTTCTAACACAGCATCAAACTCATGCACAGGCCTGTAGGAGCTCACTGTGCTTTTAGGCCATATTTACACAGGATCGCAGAGTATGATTAACTATTTGATGAGCACATGCCACCTGAAGGATCTCAGCAGAGGGATAAAGCTTAGCTTAAAACTTGGATCTTTGCAAGGAAAGGGGCAAAACTCTGACCTTTCTTTCCTGCAAACAGAGCAACCATTTAAACCTGTTTAGAGGTCAGATAAGTTAAAGACACAAATTTACACCACACTGTAATATTTAGGTACTTTCCAGGTATGGTCTCGAACCCAAGGCGACGTCTTAAACTACCTTGTTTTCTCTGACCAACAAACCAAAACCAAAAGATATCCAGGTTACAATCATAAAAGACTAGGAAAAACAGAAAATATCATTACTGTTTGCTATTTTTGATTTAAATATGATATACCATTTTGATAACCGATTAATAAGTTATCAAAATACTTGACTTGGTGAATAATTTTCTATTGATTGACTAATAAATTAACCGAGTAGTTGTTTCAGTTCTGCTTCTATATTATTCTAGTTAGGTTAATTTAATAACTATTGGATTTGCTTTGATATGAGTTATAATCTTTATCTTTACATCACAAATCTATTAAAAATCTGCCTTCTCATTGGCAAACAAAGGTGTCAGAAGTTGATTTTCCTGAAGCCTATTTAAGGTCAACTAAAAACACTTTTAAGCCTTCTCTGTACACGAGATGACACTTCCTCTCGTTCTGTGCTCCTTGCCTGGTTTACACAAGCAGCTGCTGACAGTGAATTGCTTCCTCCATGTTAACATGCAGATCAGATAAGGACAACATTCCCACCCTCACTAAAACTCACGAAAACAGTAACATCCATCCTCGCAGACAGTGACAGCAGTGGGAAGCCACTGTGTTAGTATTGTTATAAACTATTAAAACGCAGGGCTCAACATATCCAATCAAATCACATCTATAGTAGGTGATTTGTAAATTACCCCATATTAATTGAATGAAATGCTTTCTATATAGTGTTGTTCAGATTAAATTCAATTGCTTTCTAGGGCAAAAATGATGAACAGTTTTTGGATTTAAAATTATCCTCTTTCATTTTCCCAGACTTGACTTTTTAAGAAAATCTGAGCTGACAGAGAAGATAATTGTCTGACTGGCATCATGACTGGAGATTAAGCATTACACTTATGTGACTCTCTCTATCAACAACTATTAGGTGGATTGCTGTGAAATTTGAAACTGATATTCACGCCCTCCTTGGCATGACTCATAATGACTTTGTTGATCCCTTCACTTTCAATATATGTATCACTTCCATCATGTCAAAATTTGGATACTTTAATTATGATTTAATTAATTATGACTCAACAACTTTGAGACTATGGACATTCCCATCAGCCTCAGCTGTACTTTGTGTTTGGTGCTAATTGGAAAATCCTAGCATAATAGTGCTTAAAACTATGAAATCTGCATAAAATTGCGAGATTACCAGAAATTATTGATCAGCATAACACTTCAGTTGTCTAAAAACATCTACAATGATATGGAGAAACCTTGAAAGACCCATTATCAGTCTTAATTTTAAGCCACTATTTTGTAATGACAAAGAAAACGTAAGTCATAGTGACATTACGTCTTTGCCAGTGAAAGGAGTCACTCACAGACCATTAAACACACAGATCAGATTAGATCCAAGCTATAAGTCTGACACTGTAGCCTCTGGGCTGTAAATACATGCTAATAATGCTAACATTTTTTACACTATTGTGGAGCATGGAAGCACACACACCAACTCTCTCTCTCACACACACGTTACAACATCTCCTCTGTCACTCCAGAACAATGACACATAAATCCAGCTCCTGTGTTTAAGTCTTCAGACGGCGCAGCAGCCGGACGCCCCGGAGCGGTGTCTCCCCCTGACGCCACACATGTCATACTAACATGTCACCCATGTCAGTTTCATTTTAACACCTTGGGGAGGATATGGGCGGAAAAGGAGTAGTCCAGCTGACAGACAGCTGCCTCTGACCTGACTTTCACCGCTGACCCTCCTGTAAAGGACATCATACGCAGGCAAAAATATTGAGACAATGCAAACGCTGGCCTCAGAGATTTGTTAACACGTCATATGTGCAGTGGCTTTAGGCTGGGATGTAGTGGAATTATGAAAAATATGTCAGTTAATTGACCTCTTAATTCGGGGTCAATCAACCATCACACTCAAAAAATAAATAAATAAATAAAAAATTGAATGTTTACAGAAATGTGCTCAATTTTTTTCAATTAGAAGGGACAGTTCAAACTTTTGTACTGTGTAGATTAATGAACAATTATAATGGGTATTTTATCAGGCAAAAATGACAAACATTTGTTGGTTTGAATTTCAATTTGTTGCTGTTTCATATTTTTGGGGTTTTGGACTGTTGATTGGATAGCAGCCGCCTGAAAACACCACCTTTGTGACATTTTATAAGCAATTTCAGACATGTGAGCCATTATATTGTTATTTGATAACTGAACTTCATTTGATTATGACCTATGATTCATATTTAATTTTTTTTTCAACTGTCTCCTAGAAACCAAAATTATAGACTGCTTATTTGTTTAGCCTCCGTCCTCTCTGCTTGAAGACTGTGGGATTGTTGGTTTAGAAAATGCAGGGTTTGTTGTATCCTTCATGACAAGCAAACACACGGGACTTCATCACCGTCCAAACACCGGAGCAAGTTCCAAACTGCACTGTGACGAGAGAAAACATCGTCATCTGTCAACAGGAGGACAGACACAAGCACTTACTTCTGCTCTTAGTCATCAGATATTAACAAAGATCTGAATGTGACGAACTTGCGAATAGAAACACATCTTTTTCATGTGATTAATGATTAAAGACCTATTTCCGTGACATGTAGGCCATTAAATTGATCAATAACCAACATATGTAACCTCTGTGCTGACACAGTCCCACCAAGTCAGTAATGACTATCACAGATTCTACCCTGAATTGACAGCTGAGGTGTTTGTCGTGACGATTTTCTCTCTTGATAAGCTCACAGCTTTGGGATCGGGCTGCTGCAGTTCCTGTCGCAACACAGCGCCAAGAGGTAACCATTCACCAAGGGTCAACAGCACCCAAAACCCCTCGACAAACACAACACAAGCAGGTATGCATATAAAACTACATGCTGGAATGTGGTCAGAGAGACAGAGACCAGTTTTATGCAGGTTGATCCGGACTGAGGGACAGATGACAGAAAGAAAGGGAAGAAATTTGACTGGATATCAAATCTGTAAAAAGGAACAGTATTGAGTGTTGATTTAACTAACTTTGTTGTTCCTTAAACAATAATCTAAAATGGAAGTTAGAAAGGGTCTAGACAGGCACATGTTAAGAAGGTTTACGCCCTGTCATTAAAGGCTTTATCAAGATTAATAATAATGACTAATTTCTACTTAATTTGAAATTTTATTTTTCAGGAAGATAGACTCTCCTGTCTTCTAGAATTTGTCCATTTATAGCTAATCCGCTAACACTGGGGAGATTTGTTGTTAATTTATGAATTTGGCAAGTTGCAAATGTGTAGTGGAAAAAAAAGTTGCTTCTGAACATAATCCAGTCAGCGATCCTGTTTCCATCCATGTTTATGTTCGCAACATAAACATGGATGGGATTGGTCCGTTAGAGAAACAATTCTGATGGATTAAAGAGTAATTTTATATCAGGCTGAAAAGCAGTATTTCACTGTCCTCTCTGTTTGAAAATCTAAATTTTGTTTTGCATCTCTGTCTGTCTCACCTGTAGCCATGCCCAGCTGTGGTGACATATTGTACTGACACACCCTTCATCATTGCAGCAAGGTGAGAAGATAAATGGCTGCTGTTAAGTTGCTCTTTAACGGTGCTATATATAGGTATTTTAGTTTGAAAACTGCATGCATGCTGTAGTTTCACATTGTGCAGCAAAGGTGGACGAACAATGTTCATCCACCTCTGGGTCAAATGAGTCCTCACTCTCTCCCCCATAGACAAGTCAGAGGTGTCACACCCTCTGTTTGCCCATCTAATGCTGCAGCAAACACTGTGAGAGTGAGGACAAAGCCCTTTACCACATCTACGCAGCATATTCAGCCCTGTAGGAGGTCAGTAAGTCCCTTGTTAATCTAATATGGCAAAAGCACACATGCTGTACATAGACGTATACACATAGCATCAGAGCGCAGATTCTGTCGCCGCATTTCATCGTTGTGGCAGAAAATGAGCCCCCAGTCTTCAGTCTCTCCCCTCAGATGACATGTGTTGTTAATAAGAAGTTAATAAACACTCCGATGAATACATCTGCAGATGGATTCCCTGAATTCTTTCCTCGTGTGTGTGTGTGTGTGCGCGGGTGCTTACAAAGTGTCAGTGATTACTCCAGTGTAATCAAATGGTGAAGTTACCACAGTGTGTGTTTAAAGCTTCCTTCTCTCTCTCTCTGTGGGTCCGTCAGGGGCCGAGAGGGATGAAACAAATCTCATAAATACTATCATTGAGGAAGGGAATGTACCATAACAAGGTAACTCTAGTGGCCGCATCAGCACAGCCAATGTGGACCAGCTGTGCGAACTAATCTGTTACCTTACAGGGGATTTGGGGCGACCATGTCAAATTTAATTGAGCATTAATTACAAACAGTGCAATTTCTCAGGGAGATGGTTCTGGTGCGTGATTAGGGGGACCCTGATTTGGATTCACTTAGTCTAAGGCTCCTATAGTTTTCTCTCTATTTAGTCCCTCACGCTCTTTCTTCCTATGGTCTTTCACTGATCTCTGGTTACACTGGGTATGATTAAGTCTCATTATTCTCAGTTTTTAGTTTTCGAAGCAAGATCAGGAAATGTATCAGTTAGTAGCTAGTTAAAAACAAAATGGGTTCTAAAAATACCGTTTAAGAATGCAATCATTAAGGGCTCTGTAGTTCAAAGAGCGTGGCTCAAGAGAAATTTTGTGCAAATGCCCATCGTTTCCAGAGGATGATCACCTGACATTTCTATATCAACCAGTGTGTTGATATTTGTGGTTCTGAGGGAATTGTCTCGTCACTTAATGGAGGAATCACAATGAAATTTGATGCACGTGTTCATGTCCCACTCAAGATAAAGTTTAATAACCTTGTACTTGTCACAAAATAAAAATACTTTTGTTTACATTGATTGGAATCAGAATGCAGCTTTTCCATATTTTTTTTATTTGTGGGGACATAAAATCTTTATTTTATTCCTTTATTTTTTAGTGAAAATGACTAGAAATGGAAACTAACAAGCCTTAAGATGTTAGCATGCACCAACCAAGGTGCTTGTTGCCATTTTATCTCACTGCCAGCAGTAGTTTGATCAAATTAAAATAGTAATTTCCTCCAAGCTAACAAACACACAGCGACACGTGATCACCACTGACTGCATATTGTGACACACAATTTTGTGTTGCATTTCATATTTTACAAGACAATTATTGTTTAAGCACCTCCAACATAACCGTTTCCACCATTTTGGACTCTACGATGTGACTTCACCTGTAAAGTTAAACTATGTCAACACGGTATTGTGCAAATTGAACTCGAGGTGTCCAATGCTTTGAATAAATCTTCCGATCATGACAGTTTAAAATTAATTTCACTTGTGCAAGTGTTTTGTGGGATGAATACTGGTATGAGGAGAAAAGCAAAAGTTAATTCTAGAGTCTTAGGATAGTAAAATCAAAAACAATACTTTTTAATGTAACTTTAAAATGTGACATTTGATATTTAGAGATTTCTTTTATTTTTATATACTTATTGTTTCCTAGTTATATTTAATCTACTATTCAGCATTCAACCAGCGTGTGGGTTGTGTTATGACATCACTGTGCTACAAAATATATCAGGTATCTGCTCAATAATACATACACAAATCTGCAGAGCAGCACATAAACAGCACAGCACATATGCACATGCACTAGATAAAGTCTGACTGAGCTTCATTTAGCTCTTATCAGCCTGTCCTTCTCAGCTGAAGTGTTTGTTTCAAATACAGCACTTGACCCAGACCTTGGGTGTGTGTGTGTGTGTGTGAGTGTGTGTGTCTATTTCTATAAGAGAGTGTGACTATGCTGCTGATTTTTCAGCAGAAACGTATATGTATTGTACATGTTTGTATATAGTGTTTGTGAGTGTGTATACGTGCGTATTGTAAACATTCCCTGCTTATTATATATGTACATATAACTCTGTGTGTGTATGTGTATGTGTGTGTGCATGTGGTGAGGGCCAGAGCCACTTGACAGAAACTGTTTAAACTGTAGTAGGTCATGAACAGAGGAAGCTGTGTGTATGTGTGTGTGTGTGTGTGTGTGTGTGTGTGTGTGCGCGTGCGTGTGTGCGTGCATGTGTGTGTGTGTATGTGTATGTGTCTCTGTGCGTGCGCACGTGCACGCGCCCATTTCCTCTTCAGATTTATGAGCTCTCTTAGTTATGGCATAAGACGCACACACGCCGTGGTACCTACTCCAGTGTTTCTGTCACTTCAGCAGCTGTGTGATGATCTCTGCCAGGATTTTCCTCAGCGGCAGCTGCTGTCCTATTCCACCGCTGTTTCCTGTGTAAACTACAGATGATCTGGAACACCTTCAGCTATTAGCAGCTGATTTCTCACACCTGTTGGAAGCACTTTGAAAACCCTCTCTGGATCACACATCCTCTGTCACTCTGCAATAGCAGCAGTATTTCCAGCCACCACCATCCTTTCCCCAGTGTTCGTATTTTAATGCAATAAATATGTACCCACAGTCTATGGCAAGCCTGAAACATTTGAATATAAATAACCCTACAATGGGTGTAAAGGGTATCACATTATTGTAAGATATCTGGTCGATCAGTTTATCAGTCAAATCAACATTCTTATCATTCCATAAAAGCTGAAAGTATTAATTAATAACATGAAGAAAAATTAATTTAAAAATGTGGAAATGTGAAAAAAAACAACCTTTTTCATTAAACAGGCACACAGCCAGCTAGACACAAATTAACTTTAACTTCATTTTAACAAGCAACCAAATTAGCTGCATATGTCAGTTAAAAAATAAAAGGTTGCAAAATGTATTGAACATCAAAAAAAGAACATGAAGACTGAATATTATGGTCTTTAAACCGCGAAAATTCATGCAAGTGTTTGAACTTTCTACTAATGAAACAACAGTAAGAGAAAAGGGGAAAGATGTTCTAAAAGTTTTAGGCTTTTACATTGATTATTTTTATCCATAAACCATATTCGCCCTGAAAAAAGGGAGAAAGAGCGGGGGGTTAAGGAAATTAGAAGAGGGTGGATGGATGGATGGATGGATGGATGGATGGATGGATGGATGGAGCACTTGAGGAAGGAGAGCAGAGAGGGCGGAGGGAGAAGTGCTGTGTTGGTTTATCTTGACCGGCTCAGAGTGGTCACCCCCTCAGTCAAATATACACGTCTGACACCGGCGCTTTCATCTCCGCTCAGAGAAAGAGATGGAGCCGCGCTGCTGGCGGAGGATATACAGTGAAAAACAAGCTGTCCGTAGCTAAAACAGGCAGGGATGGCCGGCTGACACGCGATGGGGGGGGGGGGGGGAGCGGGAGGGTGTTGTAGTGTAAACACAACTCAATCCTCTGAGGCCATGATGTGCTCTTTGTGAGGAGAGAAGTCAGAGTGGGTGCAGTGTGTTAAAGTTTTCTCTGCTCTCGGCCGGGTGGGTGCTGCACAGAGAGTGTTATGTGGTCATCTTTGGCTCAGTGGACAGGGAGCAGCACTGAAACTAGCAGGGCTTCGATTTTCATTGCTGAATCATGGAATAACTGGACGGGTAAAGAATTCATGCCCCCCTCCTTAGTGACGGTTGCTCTGCCTGTTTTTGTTCTAGCTCAACATGTGCAAAATTTACAATGAAAAAACACTGCAGGCTTGTCACTTGAAATTTATAGTAATTTTTGAAACAATAGGCCTTTGATTTCACATAGAGAAATAGAAAGCAGCATTCTTATTTCTGGGCAACGGCCATCGATTTTAAATGTTTTTTTGGCTTAAAAAACAATTGTGTAGTTTAATGGTGGCAGATTTACTAATTGAAATTTAATAAGGACAGAATCAGTTGTTTCAGCAATTGCCCCAAAACAGGGTTTTTTTTTTACGTTCTATGGCAAAGGCAAAGGCCCCCAGCAGCCACTGTAATTTTGACCCTTGTCTGTTCACTGTGTCCGAAATCGCTCACTATTTATCATCCAATGTGCTACATTTAATGTCCGCCATTTTATTTGAGTGTCTGAATTCTGAATGTATGAATACATCCACTATACAGTTTGTGGTGAATGAGTGAACAAGGGAATTATTTCATTGTCTGTTACCTGTTTAGAACAAGTAGGATGAGGATTGTTCCATAACCTTAACAACCTTAACAACCTTAATGGTTCATTTTGGTTTAAGCCATGTTTCTTTAACCTTAAGTAAGTAGTAATCAAACCGAGACATGTTCCTAAACTAACTGGATTTGTTTTCTCAGTCGTGGTTTGAAATTGTTTTAGAAGACACTGACAGATGATGTTGTCCTGCTGATAGTGGCATCAAATCGTAAAATGCTTCCATGTGCTGTTCTAAGGGACAGTTACTAAAAACATATTCTGTTGCTTCATTTGGGGACTTGTTGCGAAATCTTCAGTAATTTTTAACAATACTACCGGAGCGGCTCTGTGAATGGTAATGTTGGTGTGTCAGTCGATCATTCATTTGGTCCTCTGCTTTCGTGCGGATTGAAATATCCAGATGAAGTGGTTGGAACTTTGGCATAAACATTAAAGGTTGCCAGGCAGTGAATCCCACAGACTTGTGGAATCCTCTGACTTTTCCCGACAATGCCAATATCGGCTTGGTAGCATTTAGCTCAAAGGATAACTGTGTCAAAGTGCCTCTCAGAGCCACAAATGTGGCTGTAGTCATACTTGAATAATGCATAATTGGGACTCAAAGAGGTATGGCAAGACCAAAATAAACAAATACAGAGACCAATCATCACAGCACACGGTATTTTTATCCATTTGGAAACACTTCAGAGTCAAAATGTCACTTCTCTGTTTTACGTTCTTCATCCACTCTAGGACTTGGTCTCCAGACTGTTCTGTCAAAACATGAAAACATCCTGTGTCTGTCCTTAGTGCTTGTTTATATTATGCCTGGCAACCAATAAACAATCATGAACAAATGTGGATGTCCGGATGGCGGGTGCATTGGTTCACCATGTTGTTGCTGATCCCGATCAGTCTTTTTTCAATCAATCATTCTGCAATTTTTGCAGCAGAAATTATGACACTTTCGACTTTTCTTTTGATTCATGCAGTCTCTGAAAACTTGATAAGGTATTTTGTATTCTATGACAAATATCCTCAATGTCTGCCTTTGCTTTGCCAACCTTTTCCTTTAAATATATATTTGTTTTGTTTTGTTTTGTTTTTTTATAACTAACTCAGTCCCCTTTTTCTAAAAAAGAAGCCTTTCTTTTAGTACAGTAGCCTTTCTTTCTATATGACAGCAGGTCTGCGGCTCAGAGGTTTTAGATGAAAGCTAATGATCTTCCTCTGGATCAGATTATTCATCTTTAGACAGAAACTCAGAGACACAGGCTAAGAGAGAGAAATGCCAAAAGACAAATGGCATACATGTTACATGGCCAAGATGGAGAGTCACTTCACCAGGTCTGACTGTCATACCATCTGCTCCATTCCTGCCCTCTTCTCCTCCCATCATTCATTAGTGTCATGTTGTAGAACGAGAAAGAACATGGCCGTGAAGATGATCTGTTGGGCTCACGAGGGAAAAAAAAAAAAAGATCCACGAGGTCTAGACATGGCTGACACTGACCATGGTCACATGCGGCCTTCTCACCATATGCTTCTGCTCATCAACATTTTTAGTCTTCGATCAATTTGATTTTTTTTTTCTCCTCTTGAGGAAACATTCCCCGAAGTGATTGGATTACATGTGCGAAGCGCTTGCTGCTTTGAAGTGGCAGATTCAATTGTCATAAGCTGCTGACTTGGTGCCATCTGCCAAACATGACACTGTTCATTCCTCCACCTGCGGAAAATGCTTCCCCCAGAAGACATTCCTCTGCCCTCTTGAGTATGTTTTCGGATACATTTACACGTGGACGGTTACAAAAACTTTGAAGCTGGGAATTCAGAAAAAAATCATTAAAATGACAAACTGCAAGATTTCGAGCTTTTAAAGTTTGTTTCCAGTTTTGATGAATAACCCTGGAACAGCTGTGTCAAACACGTTAGGTAGGGACATCAGTTTTGGTGAAAGCTGTGAAAGTTCCAGTCAACATGCGTCTCCATATTCATCAATAATAGAGCTTAGGTAACGTGTGGAACCTGAATTTGATGACAGACTTGATTCCTGCAAACAGTCAAGAAAATCTTTAACTCACCTCATGTTATAATGCTCTTTAATGAGGTTGAACGGGTCCAAGACACAGCTGCTCTAGGCTTCCACCGTAACTACGTGTAAGACCGTAAGACTGATTGTGCTACATCCTTTAATAGAAGAATTCCTCTGTTTTCATCACGCAGGGTACAAGGAAATTTGTTAGCAGTCCAATGGTGCAATGATACAGTATTATCACTCTAGTCCTACTACTGTAAATAACTCCTACCATGTCAACTTCCACACTGATATTTTCACTGCTTCTGATGCTATAGTACTGCAAATATTAACAATATTGATATTACTACTACCCCTACTGCTGCTACTATGGTCCTCTGTGCAACTGCATATATGCCTCAGGTTTTGGCCTATTTCATCTATATCTAAAACATCCCAAATATACAACGCAGTCTGTGATCATTTGGATGATTTTATATAACTTTAAGGGCTAAAGGCGCTTCACTTTACAAAAATTACATGTATTTTTCCAAGGTTTTGTTTCGGGGTTGTTTTTTTTTAGATTGCATGATTGTGATTGACGCCATGGCCGGTAGGTCAACAACTGACAATTCTTTTCATTATTACTTAATTTGTTGACCATTTACTATTGTTTCCAAAAAAAAAATTGTTGATAAAATGGTGACAAAAGACCGTCACAAGTGTCCAGACTGAGAGCTGAAAACTTTGTGTATTTTGTTTTGCTTGTCCAACAGTCCAAAATCTGAGGACATTCAATTTACGACAATATGAGAGTGAAAAATGGAATTTATTGTTACATTTGAGAAGCTGAACCCAGTGAATGTTTTGAAATCAATAAATGCTTCATAAATAATCAACAATTGATCATTTATCATAATTTTTTTTCATCAATTCAATTAACTGAGTAATATCTTCAGCACAATATAAAGCCAGTAATTGGTGATCAGTATATACGAAGCTGTTGTCGCTTTGTGACCAATAGTTGCAGTCAGAAGTTGTGTCGTTCATCTCTGCTACAATCACTATTTCTACAGCTTTAACTACCACGACTACAACCACTACTGCTACCACCACTAAAACCCAAGGATACCTTGGTGTGTGACATTAGGAGAGTGACGAGAGCCACCGTCTGTTTGCAGATGTTTGTTATTTGTATGTTTGTCCTAATGAATGAGTGTTTGTGTTGTTGGGCTGCTAACAGGGGCGACGGTGGGCAGCTCTCAGGTTTCAGATTGATTCAGCTGCATTTTTCTGAGGATTAGAGGCAGTAGCCAGCCAGTCTAGACTGGTCTCCAGTTACACTGGATGCACACAATGACTGGGATGCAGACAGAGGGGACACCATGGACAATATGTTTAATGGTTGGATGGGTTTTGTGTGTGTGTGTGTGTATACCCATGTGGTGGGCATGTATATATGTATTTTATATTTCTTGTGTATTGCTTTATATTTATTACACTGACAATATTCATATAAAAAGTGGGTCAATTATTATTGGTTAAATGGTTAATAATTAAGATAATAATAAAATAAAAATAAATAAAAATAATGAAAAAATTTGATTTAAGTCATTTATCAAGAAAAAAAATATAGAAAATTCATTGCTTCCAGCTGTAGGCAATAAAAGTAAATTGTCTTGTAAGCTACTTCTACATTTAAAATGTTCATCTTTGTCCTGAAAAGACATGTTGATTTCAATGCAAGTGTTGCTGCCCTGTAGATGAAACCTTCAACATCTGTAACTTCTAAGCTTCAGCTGGAACAACTTTGGCACCTTTACTACTTTCATTTATTTTTTTTTGATGTGTGCTTCTCATTGACTCTCTTCACATTCAATAGATTCTCAAACAAATAAACTGCAGGTCTTCGATGAATTTTATTTAGACACTCAATTATCAAATGAGCTCAGCTAGACCACCAAGTTTCCCTTAAGGTAATCACCTTAATGGGAATTTGTGAGGACTTCTCTTGATCCCTGCCACTCTGCAGAATTACAGCACTTCCATTAACTCTGATGAAGTCTTCTCTGATAGTCATTATTTCCTTTTAAAACACCTTCCTTGGTAAAGAACAGAAAACGACAACAAGAGGTAGACATTATTAGAAAGACAGCAGAGCACACACAAAGACTTTGTGTGTGCTGTGCTGTCAGTATCTGTTAACCCGGCAGCGAAAGGCCTGTAAGCTCCTAATTGTGTCTCATTGTTCTGCTGGACTTTGAACTCAGAGGGGGAATAGATGACACCCAGGCCTTCTGTTTAAGCTCTGCAGACACCCTGTGGTCTCTGTGTGTGTAGGACAGGTTAAAGCCTAAGGTTCTGCTGCTTTCCTGAAGGCATAAATGGAAAAGGCTTAAAGCATCAACCCCCTGACACCCAAAACACACAGACAAAGATGTACATGTGTGGCCTGAGCAAGCAAAGAAAGATGAAGCGACACAGACACAGTCTTGTGTAAAAAAATACACACATACAAACATGTATACACACAGGTGCATGTTTACATATGCATCCAGTAACACAATTTCCACCCCCAGACTTCTCTCTGCCTCCGTCCCAGCCGAAGACCACCAGGTTGGCTCCACCTGTCCACCTTCCTGGGAAGATTTTGTCTGACATAATCCGTCTTCGGGGGTGTTTTCTTACTTCAATCTGTTGGACTGGACTGACACATGTGTGTCATACATCTATGCATCAAGAACCAGTATAGGAGAGGAAGTTTCGATTATTTTTTTGAGGTGCAAATGACTGATTTGTTTATTTTTTCAATTCATTTATTTATTCATTTATTTATTCATTTATTTATTCATTTATTTACAAGACTGATTTGACAGGGTCTGAAAGACAAAGGTGTTTATTTCACTGCTTACAAGTCAGCGATACAAACTTTAAAAAGAGATGTTATGTCTTTGTTGTACTTAGAGTTTGTTTCCTCTGCCCAAGAGGCCTAAAATTTTTAAATTTAGTTCTAAGTAAATGTACTTTTTTTTCCTTCCACCTATATACATATGGAAAACTTGTGCATTGTTGCTTCAAAACACAGTAAAGTATATGTGATTGCTTCAACAACACCTAATGAATAATCTTATTTATTTTGCAGTGGAATACAGACGTATTTATCCATATAAATACAACGCTGTGATCACGGCAGTTTGAGTAAGGCCTGACATATCTCAGGATGTGTGAGGATCAGTGAGCTGACAGGTCACGACTTATGTGGCATCAGGGCAAAGCTGGGCTGAGATGTTCTACACTTTCAAAATCTACTTTACCCACTGGGTAGGATTTATTGTTACGAACCAGAGTTTAGATCTGGTCAAAGCAGAGTTTGACACCCATTAGGCTTTTTCTCAATGTGTGAAATTTATCCATCTGTTTTTACAGTCAAGTGATCTGTGGAGAAAATCCTTGCGGAAGTCTTGGTTAAGCATGAATTTATAAGAATACTGCATGTATAATGATGCACATTGAGGCTTGTTGGTTGCCTCACAGTCTTTTCTGTTGCTTGCTCCAGACTGACTTTACAAAATAACTATCTGGTCATTTAAATGCTGGAAAAATATTCAAATATCATTGTATTTTGAGTTCTGTCCATTGGGCTAAAAGCAACCAAGTCATGTTAAAATCAAAAATAGAGATGTTCCTACTGGTACCTTTTGCTAACTGATGGATATCAGTAACTATGCTGGTGTCTATTACTGCCATAAACTCTGGATATTAATATGTAGGAGCCAGATTTAACAGCTTTGGATCCACTTGAAGCTCATTATAGATCTGGTTGACTCTGTCATTTGGCCCATGTGAAGATGGATCCGACAGCGCTTTGATGCCAATAATGTTTTTTCCATGGTGCTCATGCTATTTTGTGGCCTTAACGATGGCGTAAGGCCATTAACACAGACCACAGCCCGAGATGATCACACATCACCCGCTGTTTTGTTTGCTTTTAAGTGAGGTCTTGTTTACCCACTGAGATGGTTGATCTATGATGTAATATATCAAAAGCTTTATGATCTAACCCTTGTGGAATATTTTCACATTTAAGCACACACCTTGACTGGATTTTAAGCACTAGCTGCTCCGGAAACCTGCTCTCATCAACTGTTCAGTGGATTCCAAACCTCATCTGCCAATTTCATTACTTTACCCACCACACAAACCACAAAATACTAGTTGCATGTTGAGGAAAACAGTGGGACAAATTAATACAAATGTAACCACTGCTCTTGTAATTTCCCTTGAGGAATACTAAATATCATCATCTTTCAACACCACAATTAAATCTCCCTATAAATTATACAGTCTACACTACCACTTTTCCTGTCCCTAAACCACACTACAAGAAATGATTAATAGTTAGCAAGATTTTACTTATTCAAGAGCTAGATGAAAAACCGAGATCATAACCTTCACAAGTCCTCTGGGTACCTGAACTCAAAGCTATGAATTAAGTCAAGGAATATCTACGATTTCTTGGAGTTGTTATCCTCCTTTATCTCCCTAATACAAAACCTTTCACTATGAAAATATTTTAGAGGAAGATTTATTTTCAATTTGTATTCATAACAGCTGAAACTGTGCTGATGTGCTAGAGCCAAGATATGATGAATAGAATAATATGCTACATTCTTTTTGACTATTCAGCTTAAGCCAATAATATCTCATCAGGTTCTTGGACATTTTTTCATTAACTTAGATAGTTAATAGTTGGCAACCAAAGCTCAAAAAACCACTTAAAGCAGCTAAAAACTGCAGGTGGGACATTGAGCCTAGTAACTGTTGGTACTGCTTGCAACCATTTCACATTACAAAGTGTCATTTGGCTCAGTGCTGTAATGAAAAATTAGAGGAGCATAAATCTAATATAGTCAATATTTATATGTCTTATAATAATAGATCAAATGACTCCGTTAGTAAAAAGGTGTGGCTCATAGTGATGAACCTGCAATGAATTTAAGGGAAAGTTCAAGATTTAAGATCTAAGCTACTGTTTGCAAACATGTTCCCCATAACAACCCAAAATGATGATATAACAGTGTTGTGCACAGCTTTGTTTCCAATGCCCCCAAGTGGCCAAACAAAATCAATTAATCCAGGTATAAACTCTGTCAGAAGTGGGTTGTAAGACATGCTGTTCAACTGCATCAGGAGTCAAATGTGTCTATGGTTGTTCCAAACAGCCACAGTTGAACATGGAGTGAAAAACTGGCCTTCATAGAGTTTAAATACAGGGAGACAGTGCAAATTGTCTGCTTGAAGATTTTCAAAGTGACAGATGATAGAGCCTGGAATTTCTGTGCTGACTTTGGGAAATTATCTAGTTAACACTGATCAATTTGATTAATTTTGTGTTTAGATAATAACCACAGCATGCTGTCATTAAAAAAAGAAAAAATCAAAAAACTAAAATGCCATTTCACTAATTGATCTTCATAATGCTGACATGGTTGCCAGGGAGACTGGTGATGCAGCTGCAAAGCTTATGTACTATTGTTCACATTTATCGCCATTTCTCCATCTGATGCCATGTGACTCCGGGCGTCTAGTGTTTCAGGAAATCAGCTGGCTGAGGATGGTGGCGTCAGTGGGGCTCCATGGCTCAGACCGGCCTGAGTGGATTTAGGGTCACACCCAGCATTTGAAACGAACACCAGCCTAACACCAACCAAATGCTGATAGATGTAATCTGCAAATGGTCTCCAGCTTTTTTACAATATTTCTACTTGGAAGATGTGGACCTTTAATATTGTCTCTCTTCTGTCATAGAAATGATTTCAAGGTGTGGGAAGAGAACTGAGTAAATATCAAAAAATCCCTCTCTTATGAGAATGAAATTTAATATGAAAATACACTGTTTATGTAAAATAATTTATTCATGTTGTAATCAACACATCCAGATCAACTAATACTTAAGAATATTTGTGGAATATATATGTATGTAATATATTAGATTTAAGATTTACAATATAATTTAGTTATTTTGTGGTAATTAAAGTTACAGTGAAAAGAAAGAGAAACACTAGAAAACATCAGTGTAATATGGCAGTTATTTTTTTTCAAGTAAAAGAACTAATATCTCATTTTGGGTTTTTTTTCCCTTTTAAACATGAATCATTGTGTTTTGTCTATTTGACACAGCTGATATTAGTGTGTTTAAGTAAACTATTTGTAGATGTGTCAGTGATCCTTTGTATATTTCCCCAAACCACAAATAATAGGAATGACTGTATAATTAAGCTCTAGGAAATTTTGAAACAGTTTGTCGTTGTTGTCAGTGTTTGATGCAGTCGTCCCACCCTGTTACACACCCTGCTGAATACCTGGATTGAGAACCATAGTCGTAAACAAAGAACACACACTCACCTACCTGTGTTGAAAGTGTGCAGGCTTCCACATGTATATGCATGAATATACACAGACAGGTACACACCAAATGCACACAGACGCACACAGACACACAGGAAAGGTAACGTTCACACAAACACCTGAATCATAGCGCCCTGAGGGGCATCCCTCATCCTATCTCCACCCTTCTTCCTTCCTCCCCCTTCTTCTCTTCTTGGGTGGGGGGCACCCTGGCGTCACCTGTCTCCCTCTAAACGTGTCAAAGCACTGAGGCGAGAGCCTTCTCACCCCTCTGAAGGAGGTTGGGATCCCAATTAGCCGGAGGCCGACCTCCCTCTGCCACACACGGGTATCACAGCGATGAAGAAACACACTAACAGGCGACCAGAGGTCTCCTTAGGCGAAGCCGCTTTGAAAACGCAATAATGGAAACTTTACATTTTTGTGGCCTGTGTGTTGAAAGGCTGCCCGGCTGCTGATGCACCTTTTTCTTCTGGCTCATTCATTTTTCTCCAGTCTTTAGCACCTTCTTTTTCACAGTTATCACTCCCATGTTTTCTTCCTTTGCCTCTTTCTTCTCTTCTCCCACTCATTCTAGCCCTCCCTCCATGCTTTACCTCTGTGCTTTGATACCCTTCATTTAGCGTGTCAGCGGCGATGACATATGTACCCATTCATCCAACCCCATCTACATTGTTAGAAGTGTATTCAAAATCAAGCAGGAACAAGCACGGCCTTTTGCTTCTCATTGAAAATTTTCTGCCTCATGACATTCAACCGGCTGAATATGTGGCCTTCTCAAATATATTCTTTCTTGAAGATCCCTCATACAAAGAGAGAGAGTATAATTTGCATGCTGCACTTTCAGTGAGATCCCTTCCTGTCAGTGGTGAAGGGTCTTTTATCTCCAGGGGTGTCTTGAGTGGCTCTCATGTCTGCTTCAGAGCATTCAGAGGCTCAAAGCTGAGCGACAGAGTAACATCAACATGAGTGGCAGCGAGGTTCGACAGCACCGGCTTGGACAAATCCTCCCCTATCTGGCCCAGAATCCTCTGGGGCTGCTCGGTGAGCTGCAGTGAATCACCTTGAGCTTAATGATTTGCAGATATACAGAGGGAAGGGGGCTGGACCCTCCAGGGCCGGAGTTTATCTCTGGACCTGACCCTTTGATCTGGCCTACAGATTAACCCTGCAGACAAAGAGATAGAGTGTGTGTGTGTGTGTGTGTGTGTGTGTGTGTGTGTGTGTGTGTGTATAAGAAGTGACAAAGCTCTTTTGTGCATATATCTTGTTTGAATATATATGTGTCTGTAGATGTTTGAGCCTTGAATAACCTCAGTGTAACCCTAAGACCCTGGCAAATCCAATAAAAGCAATTTACAACTGTCCAGTGATGCGTTACCTGACCCTGTTGTCCTGTTCCCAGGAGGAGAAATACGCTGCCATGGTTTGTCTGTTTTTGTCCATCATGTAAACACCCGATTTGTAATTCAGCAGTATTGATTCAAAGTGACACATCCACATTTTACTGCAACTTGTAGTTAATTACTGACCGAGCCAAAGGTTCATAATGTCTCATAGTATCTGTGATTTTTTTTTTTTTCAAAATTTAAGTTTTCACCAATGATTTTTTTTATGCACAAATGTGCATTTTTAAGTGTCCAGTTAAAATTTTCTGTTTGTGCGAGGACAAGTTGGAAGTTGGAAGTTAGAATTGTTCACTAAGTTTGAAAACTGGGATTTTCAATTAAAATTTCTGCTGTTAATCATGCTATCCAAAGAACGATTCTTAATCGGTAACCCCCTGACTTTTCCTGTGGTTTCATAACCAGGCAAAACTATGTTTTGCAGATTACCATTAAAGTCACTAACTAGAGGATGAACTAATTCCAATTCAGACATTGACTAAGCTTTCGACTTGCACCACCATCAGCCCAAAAACTTCACTCACATGAAATCACATAATGTGATAGGTAGATTACTGTGAAATTTGTTTCATGTAACCAAAGAAGGAAACCTTTATGATTTCAATGATACCGCCGCCTTTCCTGTAGTGCCGCCCTCACAATAAACATCTCATCTTAATTCTAAATACCAATAAGTCTCTTAAAATATATCAACCATCATGTTAGATTTCAGGGTGTAACTAGACATTGGTCAGACTGTTGGTCTTGTTAAAACATAGTCGGTTACTCAAGTCTTTGGTTGCAAAATCCTTGAGTGTTTAAAACCTTTTCAAAAACCTGCCACAATTTCAAGCCAGTACGGTATCAGTCAAAAAGCATTTGGTCCTTACCACATAAAAAAAAAAAAACAAAACTTGCCAATGTAATTTTTTCAGCATGTGAACACATTTCTGGATTACATCTAAATGGGATGGTCATTAGTATAACCTGCTCAAACATGCTAAAACTCAGAGGTTAAGCTAATTTGCCAGATAGTCCCTGATGAGAAAGGTCAATGAGGGGGCCAGATTTATCTTAACTGTGTATTAACATTTAAGCCAGTGTTAAAGTTTATGGTTTTCAGATTGTTATCAGACGGGAATATGAAGTAAAGTTTATTTTGGAAGCTTCAGTATAAACTGAGTACGAGCGGAATGATGAGTAAGCCTCATTTCACTTCTGCTGAACTGAAACCTCTTCAGTATGAAAAAGACAGAATAAGTACATACACAAGATAAGCATTCTTTGCACTTTACTAAAACCCGAAGGCTCACTGCCCGTGGTGGACAAACCCGGTTCTGCTTTATTCCACTATAATGAAATTCAGTTCCGGTTTCACTGTTTACCAAACTGTGGATGAAGACATCGCAGCGACCACCGTCTGCTGCTCATGTATCGCATGGGAACATGCTGTACACGCAGGCCATGTTTGTTGCTGACACAAAGGTGACAAAGGAAAAAGAAAGAAAGACAGGAAGATAAAAGGCTGACCCTGTAACTCCATCCCCAGACTGATTTAGATTGACGTTAGATGACTCATTTAAATTCATATTTGAACATGCCTGGCTTGAACTATGTTGCAAAGCCACATTATGCAAGAATTTTTAATACACCTTTTCTTCCCAGACTGGATCACAAAGAGGAGCTGTGTTACAGAGTGACCTCTCATTCAAGCCAAAGGTTCTCTCCACTTGCCAAAATAACAGCATTGGTTTGGTTACTGCTGGAAAATCTTGTGTTCTGTGTAATTTCTTGTGAAAATGTTTTATCTCTTTTACTTTTAGTACAGCGTAATTTCTGGATATTAAAGCTGTAATTTGTAACTCTGAAGGTTTTGGCCCTTTTGTAGGTGGAAGTAACAGGAATGATATTCAAATTCTTGCAAACCTTGCAGAGATGTTGTGGAAGATTATAATCATTGCCATCAGCAAGAAAAAAAACCCTTTTTATTTTCTTTCTTTTTTTTTGGCCTGGTACTTTAGGCTTTAGGTTCATCAGCATGTAGGAGATCTGACAGGTAGATCAACATTTATCACTTGCAAAATCTGTAGAGTGTCTCCAAACACAGTAAATGTGCTCTTTTGTTACTTTTCATGAAAATCTACCAAACAGGCTGACACTTTTGTTGTATATTAACATTAAACATATGATTATATTATAAAATATTAAAGGGGTAGTACTGTTATTTCATAAGGCCCTTTCAAAAGCTAGGATACATGCAAGAGAAATATTTAAGCAGCGGCATTTCAGATATTCTGACTTTTAGACCCTAGTTTGTCAAGCTCCAATAATGCTGAAGCTGCAACTCAGTAGCATTTTTTGGCAGACCTCCCCTGTCTGGTGAATGCTCCTGAGTAAACTGAACTTAATGTGTAAAATTTGCCGATTCTACATTAACTTAAAAAGAAAAAAGGAGAGAACTGTGGCTTTTTGTATTTAAATATAAGCATTTTGCTACTGCAGAGTTTTTTGGATGAGTCGTTTTTGATGAACTTTGTACCTGTTCTCTAAAAGTTTGCATAATATTTTCCTCCCTTTTATACTTCTGATATTGATCTATATCATTTTATTTTATCTTTACTAGATATGCTGTTTGCTTTCTTTATCGATTTAGCCTGAGTTTTTGTAATGTGTTTTTCTTTTTTATAGTTTTCTGTCTATTTTTTTCCTTCGGAGTTAACTGAATTTTCCATACTTTAAATAGTTGCACAACTAAGGGCAGGTGTGGTCTACTTGACGTCATTGTAAGCCCTGGGATTCCCATTTTTCAGAGAAGATGAAGATCTTGTGATTCAACTTTCTTGAATCTCAGCATTGTGTCTTGATCATTGGAAGAGTGAGATATTAACTAAACCCATTACTGAATCTAAATTCTTCAGAGCCTGTTGTTTCTCAGCCTGTTTCAGTCTCACCAACAGTGGCATTGTACAGCTTTAAAACATGACTTTAGCAACAGGGTCGCATTTGTGGTTCATTGTCGCTCAAAATTGCGACACAGCTCTGCTGCTCACGGACACAGACGCCACAGACTCACAAATCAGTAGTCTATACACATATTACGGGCTTGTTATGCCGCCTCGGCCATAAGACTGGAGGCTCTACTAAAGCCTGAGACACTGTGACGAGGCATCAGGGAACAGGACTGAATATCTTGAATCTCAGACTCTTGAGCCACAGGGTGACACATCTCCATCCCTATCCTTCGATTTGTCCTTCCACAGAGGCAGTTACACCCCACATCTCCTTCTCTGATTCCTTGTGGTGACTGACAGTCGCACTGAGGCCTCATTATTGCCACACAAAAGCCATGTTTTAAACTTTATTCACCATTTTTCTTGGTGGTGCAGGGGTGGCGGCGGGTGGGTGGATGGGGGGTGCGGAAGAGGAGAGCAGGAAGGGAGGGAAAAGCTCCCCAGATGAAAATCCTAAATCAGTATACCCTGCCGCTGCAGCTGAGGCCTCGGCGGGGATTGCATTTAATTTATTCTCCTAAGCCTGGGAATCAGGCCATCAAAAGGAACCAAACTATCAGGTTTCCTGCACTAAATGGCCCAACGGTGTGATGTGGCCAGCCTGGGACTTAACCCTTTCAAGGTGGCAGGCAAACGTCAAAGGCAGTAACCGTCCTTGTCCGGGCTAATTCGTATCCTGACACTGTGAGGCTGCATTTACGGAGGGGCTCAAGCTCAGTAAGGACTGAAGGTGACACAGTGGGGACGGGTGGTACTCCCTCCCAGGGTTTGGTAGATGCTGGATATCCCCTCTTTAGCCTTGTTTAATCGTTGTGAATCATGGGATTAAGGCCCACAGGCTCACGGTTCGCCATAGGAGTACAGCCTAGTTTCCGTTTTTGTAACCTGTTGAAATGCCTGCCCAGTCTTTTGAGGAATTCACATTGGATTATTCAGCATTATCCACCCAGCACCAACATTCAGTACCGATGCAGGATGTAGTCTGCTCTTTTGGCAATGAGGCGACAAAGAAAGGTCACTGAGGTCGGGGAGGTGGATGGGTATTAAAAACATCCATTGGAATTATGCCCAAATTGGACATCTCTGCACCTCACCATATACATTAATGCTGTAATAACGTTCAGTGACAATGCATGAAGTATTGTGTCATTAATGTTGCGGGTTGAAAAATTCATCTCTTGTCACAGACCTTTTTAACATTTACATTTTTTTAACCACAATGTTTTTGTGACTTTAACTATTACTGTAGTTGTCACACACAGATACACTAGAAAGAGCAAATTTTTAAACAAAAAAAAAAAATCTTGTCATAGAATATAACCTGGGTCCAATATCTACGTTACTGCCCTAACAATGAACTGCAAACTTAAACAAACCAGTTGTGTGGATGCTGTAGACGTAGATGTTTTAAAGCACCTGAAACCTTGATATTTCTCTCAATCATTAAATATTACTAACTAAATGACCAGTAATCAAAGCTAAACCTGATGGTATAATGATATAGTAAATTTTAATTATACAGTGCTATTCATACTACTCAAAGATGCCTTGCATGAAAAAGAACAGGGAAGTAAAACTAAAATTTCTAGTGTAAAATAACCAAAATTGTTCAGACTTTGGAAAAGAATAGTGTCTTCATGTAGAACCCTATCACTTGAGGAAATCTGGTCAGAAAATAGGTTTTCAGGGCCTTCAAAGAGGCTAGAATTGAAAAGTATAATTGAATATAAAAATATAATCTAACCATGATTGTGTTTTTTCAAAATCAGCCAAAATCAACAATCTGTCAAGTGATTGGGTTGGAAAAAGCAGGAGAATATTAATAATTCAACATCTGGAAGACACATATGCTCACGGATTTAGAAAAAACTACTGAGGATTCGGCTGAGGAGCTTATTAAGGTACATTTGCAGGGGTTTTTTTCCACCTTTAACCATGTTGTGGAACCTTTTCAATGTTGTAAAATAAATACTTTAAATCTGGTCCCAAGTAGACGAAAGATTACTTTTTTTTTAAATCAGAACTACAGCTTCAACTGAAAATCCAATGTAAAGTTCTGTTTGGTTTAAATTGAGATGAGATTCACCTATGATGCCATGTTGGCAGACTTCTGTGGACATGAGGAAATTGAAATATGACACAGAGGAGGTGAAAAGAAAACTTTTTAACCGGTTGGGTTTATAGGTTTTCTCTGCTTAAACATTTGACACAATCTGAACCATTCTCCTGAGATTAAACTGGATTCATGCAGGACTTAAAAGTTACATTGTAGACGACTCATTCCAGTTGAATCAGGTTTACTCTGAGCCCATGGTTTCCCAAAATAAAATTTTGGGGCACATGAGGTTCTTTTTCTTTTGTTTAAATCCATCACTTCAGTTCTTGAAAATTATCAAATTTCTCTTTGTGACTTTCTCCCCGACCACATGAAACCGGGCTCTGACCAAAAACATCCAAAGGCTACTGTTTAACCGTAGCAGAGAGGCACAAAATGCCAACTGCCCTCACAAATATACTTTGCAAAGGCTTTATTTCCTGCTCAACTTGAAAACCAGTTTCACCGCAGAGGGATTAGGAGGTTTTTATTAACTTATTCTAACATGAGCAGCCTGGTGCACAGGTTTCCCAAACCGAGGTCCTGGGACCTTCAGAGGTTCACCTTTTAGGTCAAAGGAGGAATAAGCTGTGTCCCAGATCCACACAACATACCGACTCTAAACATGTAGTGTCTTCATACCGGCAAAATGAGAAAAAGGAGAATACTTCTTTCTTTTTTTGATTTTCTGGTGATGTACACTATTTTTTACAAAGGAACAGGAGAAGCACATTACAACTGACTGTGGGCTGGTGAAACAGCATCAGAAAAACAATACAATACATATCAGTATTTTTGAGAAAACAATTCTGTCTCTTTTTGTTAAGTTCAACTGACAGTGGCATTTCCAAGTTGCAGTTAGATTGATGTCCTTGACTGCACTTTTCCTATAATTTCATGTTAATCCCAAACAGAACAACATGTTGATTTTTTTGGGTATACAAACTGCAAAAACAGTATGCTATGAAAATCAAAACATACTGCATGGAATTCTCTTTCATTTTAACTAAAACCATCAGATATGCCTGTTTTTGATGAGGTCAACTTTTGAAATAAGAATTCTCAGTTTTTGTTTATATTTCTTACTTATCTAGATTTTTAAGGAGAATTGAGATATCTGCACATATATTTTGACTAGATAATCTCTGTGCTCTGCTGTGTAGAGTGTGACAGATTTCTTCTCCTGTTTATGTTCTCTGTATCGTATCTTTTACTTTCACTATGCTAGTTTTATGCTGCTTTCTTGGCCACATCTCTCTTGAAAAACAGGTTTTTTTTTTCCTCAGAAACTTTAGAACCACGTAACTAAAAAAAGAGCCCTTTGTCAAATTGTGCTACACACGGCTCAGTATCGCCATGAAAAAAGCCTTGTGCATGATTATTTAATGTTCTTTTTGGGTATTAGAACTGGAATTCCTTTTATTACAAATTTCTCTCTGTTACTTTTTGATGCCAGTTTTCTAAAATAATGAGAGTGATAAACTTTCAAAATAACATGAGGCGCGTTGGCCTCTTCTTCCACCCACATGATCTACTAGTACAGACAAGGCCTTGTGTTCAGCGGCAAGCTCAATGCCAACACTCACGCTCAAAGAGCAAATGTCCGAAAACCAGTAGCAGTTGGAAGCAGACTGTTGTTGTTATCAGGCTCCAGTCAGGACTCACGGCCATAAAGAACATAATATTACTTTCTTCTTATGAACACACTGGAAAGCGGGGCAGATCTCTGATGACCAGCTCCTTACCCCTCATCTCCTCTGCTCCTTGATCTTCCCCCACTGTTTGCTTTACTTTATTTTCTGTTTTTTCTCCCCCTCCCCCTGCAATTTTTTCGTGCAAAGAATAAAATTTCATCTGCGCGGGCTCTGGGAAAGGCGGCCCTCGGATTGGCCCTTGCCCGTACAGATGCTTTGAATTTACAGGGCTTTTCTGCCTGCAAGGAGAAGCAGAGAGGGATGGATGATGGGATGGAGGGAAAGCGATGGGAGGGGTGCAGGGGGTTGAAACCTGCCTGTATTTCCTGAGGATTAGGCATCAGATGGGAGCCCTCAGAGGAGGTCTCAGGTCCCAGCCTCCCTGGATGGCTGGGAAACTGACCCCCCTCTGACTCCGTGGTCTCCCCTGAACCCTGCCAGCATGTGGCCCCGGGCTGGGACTGATGCCTGGGCTCTGTCTGATGACCAGGCAGGCTCACTGCCGCCTGAACCTGCCATGTACCTTATATACTAAACACCACTTTTGTTCTTCAAGAACCACTCCACTTTAGAACAACTTGGGTCTCTTTTATTTATTTATTCATTTATTTATTTTTGTTTTGGACATCATTTCTAAGTCCGACAGGGAAGAAACTCAAGCAGTTAGACAATATGACAGGTTGCAAAAAAAATCGTGGGCTAGCCAAACTAATTTGTAAGAAAGTATGAACAACCCACTGGATTTTTAGGTGTAGTCACTCTTGGTTTCCAGAAAAAAGTGGTTTAGAAAGTCATTGTCTGTTTGTCTATTAATCATCTGACTTGTGGTGATGTCAACATGTTCCTTCATCTACACAAACAACTTTGGCAGTTGTGTTATTATAATCAAGAAAATATTATAAGGGCCAAAAGAAAAACTATGCAACTTCAACTGAGAAACCGAGCCCTAATGGGCCAGTTCATAATCTAAAATTGAATAAAAACAGGCCCGACATCAAATTTCAAAACACAGGTTTGCAACAGGAGATAAAGCAACTTAAACTAAATAATAAAATTGTCTCGGGTATAATGTTAAGGTATTACTTTAGTAACAATTGTAAACTCAGAAGACAAACAGGCCTATATTTTTACTTTTGATTAGCTAACACAATTTTTTTGTTCATATCCAAAATATGGTCCAAAAAACTACGGAATAAGCCTTTTAAAGGCTAATAGCCATCATTAGCCTGCATTTGTGGCCAAAGAATAGATATAAAATGATGCTTTCATAAGGGGTTTTTCTTGCTGTTTTTCACATTAAGTGTCCTCATATGATGCAGTTCACACAACTCCATTATTAATAAGTTACTGACAGTCATTTGTCGGTGTTTTAGAAGAAAAATAAAAACAACCCAAATTTTGCTGAGTTCTGTCACTGACAGTTGATTGGAACAGTAATTTTCACCACTGAAGAAAATAAAATTACTTGGCCAAAGCAGCTATAATCTTTTTTTTTTTTTTTTTTATTAACAAAGGTTACTTATATAACAACTAGTACGTGAAAAGGTTTTATTTTTAATTTTACAACTTTACTGTTAACTCACCACTTTCTTCAGTGTTGATTCAGCCGGGCAGGCAGCCATTTTCAGCTAAAAACCTGCGATAAACCCACTGTATGTACGCTACCTGCCTGACACCAGATGACAAAGTCAGTGACTCACTGGTGGAGGATTTAGCAGCTAAAGAGCATGGTAATTCCCTCAGGAGTTGTTGGAGACTGAAAGCAGAGCTAAAAGCAAAGTTAAGATCCTTTAAACCAGTCTAAACTTTAGCCAGTCCTAAAGTTGTGACTCTAAAATTTAAATGATAGCCCATAAGAGAGTCCTTATGCTGAAAAATCTGTCTTCTCAATGTGAGACCATTTGGTCCTTGTAAATACAGATGGAGAAACACACATGCTTGTAGAGCTAGAGGCTGAGCTGGGGATCCTGAGGCTTTGACTGTGGCTTTAAATGTAGCATGTCATCCTTCTGCCATTTGTTCTGCCACACTTCACATTATGCTCACTTTCATACAGTGGAAATGGATTTATTATTACATTAAAAACACACAAACACACAAACACACACACTTCCAAGGAGGACAGTTTTTTACAATTCTTCAGAACCCAAACACACTTTTTTTTAAAAAAAATAATTTTATGAGGCTCAGTTTCTGGCAGCATCCTGAGGGTCTGCATGAAACACAATGATCTCATAATTTCAAACAGAACAATGTTTTTAAAGATATTTTATTACCGGAGTGTGTACAGACTTTTTGTAGAATCATCAATTGTAGCAATTCTTTAGAAAGCATTTTACATTTTTTTTTTCCATAAGAAAGTTAGACTGTTGAAAAATCCAAATGCAGCAGAGCAGTCGGGTTCCTTGTATATGTCTGTCAATCGCAATTCAAATCCAACATAAATCGACCAGTGTCTGTGTGAAGAGGCTTGCTGCTGCACAGAAAATGGCTGAGATGAAAAATCCAATTCTTGATTACAGGGAGCCATCTAGTGGAAGCTGGATGAAAGAGAACCGAAACCAAAACCTACAGCAGAGAGCCTCTACTTCCAGCAAAAAAGAGGACATCTGTTTTATGGCTTTAAAAAGCCAAAACGCACACACAAAAAGAAACTATCTCTTACAATGCTTTTTTCTTTCAAATCAGCTGTGCTGTTTAGAATCAGCGTGGAAATTAAAATAGAAAATAAAAATCTATGTTACAGTCCAATATTTTGCTATAACATTTCACAAATACTCCATCTATATAAACACTTATAGGAACACACAATATAAACCAAGTGCCCTGCAAAAACCTTCATTCTCCAATTTTTACATCATTTTATATCATAAACTGATTTATTTTTAGTGTAAATGACAACTAACAGGTGGTCAGTTTACAGTATAAACTCATGGCACTAACACCAGGAGCATATAACATAAGAGTATTTACATTGCAATTTGTTTTTTTTTTTCTTTTTGAAATGTAAGGTCTCTGCAGCACACTAAGAAAACTTTTTTTGCCTGTGTAAACGAAGGCAAAAGGAGGAATATGCAACACACAACACAAAAACAAAAACTCAATCCATAAATTTGCTATAATACTCTCCTGAAGACCAAAGTAGAGCAAACTGAACATTTCTTTATGCTTTACCTTCTGAGTATACAGTACTATTAACAAGAGAGATGTTCCAAATGCAGAATTGATACCAAAAAATACACACAATTAAGTGTCTTGTGTTTTAGAGCTCAAAAGAAAGAGAATAGCTGTCTTTAATATCTTTACTGCCATTACATGCATTAACCCGTATTCGTCGGACTTCTCTGGAAGCCATGTAATTGAGGTGTAGCTATCTCTCATAACATTTTTTATAATGAAAATGAAATATTAAAGTGAGCCTTCTCACTTGTTGAATCGGTTTGTGTGCCACTGCTTGTATTAAAAGACTGTAGAATGAACAGTGCACTTTTACATTGAAATGCCAGAGGTGACAAGTAAATAAGAAAACTAAAAACAATATAGGAAAAATACAAACATAATGCAAAAACAAGTTCCCGGCCTTTAGAAAGATTCTTCTTTTTCTTCTCTCTCTCCATATTTAACGAATCGCTAGTAAACACCGTCCTATTTCCTTGCAGGAAAAAACAGGATGGGGAAGAGGAACAAGGAGAAGATTATTCCAAACTCTTTTAGTTTGTCTCCAGCTTTGCCATTTCCTGCACGTAGATCCCAATACTCTCGCTGTCAAAAAGCACAAAGTAGACGGTCTTGATGGAGGAAGACATTGTGGCCACAAAGTAGCTGGATATGGCCTTGAGGATCAGCTGGGCCGCCGTCTGTTTTGGGAAACCATTCCTGACAGAAAAGTACACAGACACTTGGTGAAATGCGGTTTAATGCCGACAGAACCCGTCACTTTTTATAAAAGTGAACGAAACGCTCATTATGTTGGAGGTCATCATACATACACACGTAATTATTACTGGACAGTCTTATACATAGTTTGAATTTAGAGGACCAGCTAGGTTAAGGGTTAATTATGAGTCAAATGCTTTTTTTTTTTTCCTGAAGACTGAAGAGAACAAGTGTGAGATGAGGATTCAGTCATTTTAAAAGGTCAAATCTAAACACTTGGAGAACTTCTTCTTTACCCCATTCAGCCCAGGCTCAAATTTTAAGTAGACCAAATGTAAAATTTTCAATTTTTCAGAACTTTGCAGTTCTGGTTGAACTGCTGCAATTCAAAGTGATACAGTATAAGACCAGTGATGAGGCTTTAGGAGTAGACATTACTTTGTTTTAAAGAGCCACGAACTAAAAAGATTGTGAGCCACTGCTCTAACCTGAATGTGCCGCTCTCATTTTCTTAATGCGGTTCCAAAAGCGCGTTTGTGTAAATCTCCCCAGATAAAAGTGCTGCTGTTTACTAGAGTCGCCAGGAAACAATGTCAAAACCCATTTCGAAAGAGGTTTGTGTTGTATGCAGCACTTTGTTCGTGTGAACTCAGGTTCATTTCATTTTACTGCATTTACCAGCAAACCATTTCCACTTTTAGATTATACTGCCAGTGTGGAAACTCCTCAAGTGGATAATTATTCTGTACATTGTGATCTGCAGGATGTGTAGCAGGGTGGTTGTAATGGAAGAAACACTGCATACTGCCAGTTAGGTTAAGATACCATTATGTTTTCTACAAAAAAACTCAGAATCAATCATTACTAAATGAAGACAAAAACACCTTTAAGAAACTGCATGGTGCATTGTATGAAAGATGTGTATTTCCTCCTGTGTGTATGAGTGTGTTTCCTACCTTCCACTACCAATGGAAGGGAAGGCCACAGACTTGAGTTTCTTCTCGTCGGCCAGAGCCAGGCAGTTCTTCACCGTCTTGTCCAGCAACTCCTCGCACTTGTCGGAGCCCCAGCCCGGACTGTTACAGTGGATGACATACTTAGCAGGCAGACCAAAGCCAGCGGTCAACACAGCTGAGGGATGGAGAATAGAGAGGATGAAGAAAACGGTTAGTAAGGTGAGAAGGGAACAGGAATGAAAACAATGCAGAGGAGGAGGGGGAGTAAAAGGGAAATGGCTACTTTCCGTGTTTGCACATTACCAGGACCACTCGAATGATTTTAGGATCTGTCTTGAATCAAATTTGATGAATTTATTATTTTTAAGTACAAATTTACGTTTTTGATTTAGCATTTATTAATAAGTCGAGAAAATGTCAAAGTAGTGTAAAAGAAAAAAAGAAATCTAAAATCCAAAAGATATTCTGCCTTTGCAGAGATATAAAGCAGAGAAAAGCACCAAATCTCAATGACTAAGAACTAGTGAATGTTTGTCATTTTTGGCTTTGAAAAACCCCGAATTTTGATGCACATAACCAAATCTATCAATTAACTCAACAACCCCAGTCCTAAATTAAATTACAGCAGTCATCAAAGCGCCGCTGCCATTAAGCAATATTTTAAATATTCTAAAACATCACTAAAAACACACAAGAAACTAGATGATATTCATCTGTGAGACCAAAAACAGTGACGTGTGAATTCACTTTTAACCTTCCAGCAAATATTTCGCTGTTGAATAAATATTAACATGATGGCTTGCACAAAAATGAAAAAGTACAAAGTAAACAAAAAGAAAAGTAAAATGTGTTTAGTCATCCACAGCTGCAGCTACTTCATGAAATCAGTATCTTAAACATACTTTTTCCTGAGAAAACTTTACACTATATAGCATTATATTCTGCAAAACCTCTGCTAGTTTTGAGTAGTCAGACAAAGTCCTCTGACATGCTGCTGGATTTCCGCATGTCACATCCATCCTCTGCTATCAAAATCAGCCTCAATAACAAGTTTTGTCAGAGATGAAAACCAAAAAGTTGAGTTTAGAGCATTTGGATGCTATAAGACCACATTGCTTAGTGGAAGATGTATGCATCAAATCTCCAAGAGCTTAAAGTGGTTTGGCCAGGGTATTACAGCGAGGTGGGCCTGGAGAAATCACTTCTCCAGACAGCTAGAGAGGAGAACAGAAAAGGAGAAGAGGAAGAACAGGGAAGAGAAGAAGAGAAGACAAAAGGAAGAGGAGTCTGTTCTCTGGAGCTGAAACATTTAGTGTAGTCTTCCATCAAACCAGCGGCCTTAAGACAGTGTAATTCAGCAAAAGCCCTCTGGCGCTGCCAACTCAGAAAGTCTCCAGTCAGTTTATTAGCCCACACCGAACATGAGGCGGGAGGTGGAGGACAAGCTGATTTCCAGATTGCACACACAGAAAAGATGGAGTTACTTCTCACAACATGTGTGATCTGGATGTGAGGTAAAGTCTGTGGATGATGATGATTATGGTTTTCATGACTGCTTGCAAAGTTCACATTGATTTATGGTTTGGGTAGGTAGAACAGTACATGGGGTGCGTGTGTACTGCACATCTGGAGATCATCTGTCAATCAGACTATGAACAATACTAAACATTTCTGTTGATGTGGTTTGAGCTTCTGTCATGCTCTTTTTTTTGTCAAGAAAGCCTTGAGGCTATAGCAGCTTGTGCTAACAAACATCTTATTCTATTCAAATCAGCAAAAACAAAAAAAGAACATTTTGGTACTAAAAATACGAATCCCTTCGCTTATTGTGTGCAACACAATTTTTTCCCAAGCAAGACTGAGTAGGTTTTATAAGGGGGCCAAGCCCAAGGGGGGCTCGGGGCCACACGTGTAAAGCTGCATGTCCTCCAGCACCAGCAGGAGCCACATTTTTTTAGGAATTTTTTTTTTTTTTTTTTTTTTTAACTCTCTTGGTAAAAGTGGTACTGCAGCGTACATGGTAAAAGCTAAGTAAGTGAAATTTTTAGGGGAGATATAGAAAAGTGTGCAAATTTCAGCCGCCAAAAATTACACCTGTCCACCAGCCGGTGGCGCTATAATCAAGGTACCAACGTTTATGCCAGTAACTCCTGCATAGTACCGCACACATTCTAAAACCTTACATACATATGTTCCTTGAATTTTGTTATATAGGCCACACAGATTTCTGTTTATAACTTTTTTTTGCACATAATTGCAAAATATGTGAGACCTTCTTTTTTTCAAACTTTTCTTAAGCCATTTCCAACCTTGGTGGAATGAGTTCCAATGACTGTGCTGCTCTCAACCCAAGACTTGCCTTGCGCCCATTGGCCTTCAAGTAAGGTGTGAACTGTGAACTAAGGGGGCTTGGACCCTGTTAATACCTGTATGCAGGTCTAGTTTTTGGGGGGGGTTGTGGACTTGACAAATGAATCATTACCAAGAGATACAGTAAACATGTCATCGTTTGTTTTTTCTATAAACAAACATTATTTTTCATTGCCATGCTTTGCAAAATTCCACTTTTTTATATATAGACAGCAGGTTAGTTTTATGAATGAAACATGTATTACTAACTACATTCAAAAACAAGTTCTACCTGTTATTGGAATATGTATTCAACTTCTGCTTGAGTAACTTGGTGAGAAACTCTGGTACCTGCCTTTCCTTCAACCCTGAGCTAGCTTGCTCGCAAAATCCAGCAAACATTTAGGAAATATTTTACATCTTAAAAACCTTTTTGACTGCTGTTCGGGTTAAGGTGGCCGTTTGGCTGATCCATGTCCCAAGCATCCCTGACAGGCTCTGCTGGCTCAGTGTTCAGTCACCTGGTAATCTATTTATGAGCTTCACACAGAGACCAGGATTATGATGCTGAGCTAACTTGGATGGATGTGAGAGAGGGTGGTGAAGGTTGGGGGTGTTTGAAAAAGTGAGTGTAAGTGATGGATAATGAGAGCTTCAGGTGGAGAAAAAGTAAGAGAAGGACTTAAAGAAGTGGAGACAAATGAGCTGAAAAATAAAATAATCTCTAAGGGCTCAAACGATATGGCTCTCTGAAGACTTATGCCTGTAGTTTTAGACTTAAGTTGCCAGAAAACACATATTACTTGCCAGAGCTAAATATCTTTGTACAGAAACAGTCAGTGCTTGGATATTTTTGTCGTGAGAATGATCAAGGTTTAACTTGTACCATATTAGAAAAAAGTCCTTGGCCCTGCAGAAGTTCGATTTCAAAGCAAGTTCTGGCAACATTTAGCCTTCATGAGGCTAAGAATCAATTAATCAAAGTATCTGATATCTGTGTGTTCATGTGCAAAGGGCAGATCGCTGCTCCAGTGTTCTGGCATCATTTGCTGAATTGGGAAGCAGAGGCCAAGAGGCCCCAACCCTGTGTTGCTCGGTGTGTGTGTGTGTGTGTGTGGAGAGAGATTTACATGATACACTGACATCACAGTCATAGGAGCTGGGTGGTGCCTGAGTGGATCAATATGATTTTCCAACACAGCAGCAGAAATATAAAATTAAAGTCCTTGAATCACTCACTTCCTGTCCAGCGCCTATTGGACAAACAATGTGCACAGCACTTTTTACAGAGATTCATTTTATAAAACAATTGGCCAAAATCAGACATTTTTCTTGAATTGGCTAAAGTCATTTCTGCATCTTAATTAAGGTCAGTAGAACTGCAATGATTAGTCTGTCAATTAAAACAAAATTTATCTGCTATTATTTTGATAATTTTTAAGCAAAAATACTGAAAAATACTTGCTGGTACTAGAATTGTGATGCTTTCCTTTGTCATACATGTTAGTAAATATCTTGATGAATATCCTTGGGGTTTGGACAGTTAGTCATATCAAACTATTGAAATAGGTCACCTTAGGCTGTGGGGAATTTTAACAGGCATTTTCATTATTTTCCTACATTTTATAAACAAAACAGTTGAATTGATTAATCAAGAAAATAACCAGCAAATTAATCGATGATGAAAAAAATAATGGTTAGCTGCAGCCTTTGCTAAACCAAGGTTGATTTAATAATGAAAGAGTCTGAACAAAACTTGGTAAAACCTAGCAGACCAAAGCAGAAACTACAAACTCTGAAAATTGACTTTTTATATAACCCCCCCCCCCCAAAAAAAAAAAAAGGGGGCTTTCTGAAAATGCTTTTTGGGCAAAAAGATGAAAAAAAAATCTCTTTACGATCGACAAAGTTGGCAGCAGTTACTCACAGACATTACCCGATATCATCTATGTGCACTTACCACCAGCCACCTCAAGAGGGCCGTTTTTCTTCCTCAGCTCCATCAGAGCTTCAGTGAAATCCTTCCCTCCCTTTTTTTCCAGAGCAGATCCTGTGAATGGAGAGAGAACTGAGGTGAACGCATTCTCAACACATTGCTGATAGACAGACAGATGGGAAGCAGGAAGGAGCAGAGGAGATGTCATGCAGACAGACAGGCCAGCAGGTAAACATGGAGTCGGACGGAGAGACAGACAGGTAGGCAGGCAGACGACAATGCTGTCAATCATTTCAGCTTGCCTCAATCTGAATCTCTGAGCTCACACCTTTCATGCAACACATTCTATCTCTGTTACTTTATTTGTGAGACACAGGAAATGTCTCACAAATTAAGTGATGATATTTTCCAAATGACTCATTCTGAGTCAGTTAAACTAATATATTACAGCCCCAGTCCCTGATTACTTCCCTCTGTCCTCACATACTGGCTTATTTGTGGTGGACTAAGGGCATTTTCTTTAAAAATCAAATTAGAGAGTGAAGAGCTTGCTGAAAAAAAAAGAAAAAGGACTAATAATATATTATAAATCAAAGTGTAAAAAGAAGCAATTTAAATTCAACACTGGAGGAAGGCGATATTACCAGACCACTGGCAAAGCAAATTTAACTGCTTCTTTTGTCCTTATTTTGATTTAACACATTCTGCAACAGTTACATGACTTCAAATTTACTCAGAGCTTAAAAGAGAAGCCACAAAGGAAACCAGAGAGGAGAGAGGTGCTTCAAGTCAAATAAAGTCAGAGAAGATAATGTTCTGGCAATGGTTTCATTAAAAACAGGCAGGAATGAAAAACACAGTAAGGTTCATGTCAACCTTTTAAAGAGAAGTTTTTGAAAAAACCTCTTCTAAATATTCAGCGGCCAATACAATGAAGCGGATAAAGAATAATGCTCTTTGTAGCTTAACAGCCTGCTGTATAGTTATTAATAGTTAAATAGTTAAACATTCAGTCACTCATTAAATTCGAATGCCCACTGATTGTCCCTCATGAGTTATAATTTGAGGCTTCAGGAAATTACGTTCTCAGTCAAACCGTTGGTGGAGTTTCTATCTAGCCGGACTGACAGCACAGTCAAGGGGACGGAAGTTAAAGGAAATGAAATGAGTCCCAGACTGTCCATTTCAGTCAAGTGGGAAAAGGAACAACAAGCAGCAGCTCAGATTCAGGATTTATGCTGACAGAAATCTACAGTTGCGTATGTATTAAATGATGCAGTCAGTACTGCTCTATGTAGATCATATTTCTCTTAATACTGCATCTTCTATATGACCAACAGCTCTCAGACATTCGATGATTATTAAGAGTAACATACTGCTTTGAAGAACTTTACATATTTTCTTCAGGGGCTTTAGCTGTAAAGGTGAGGCACCTGTGCATCAGCAGCGAGTAGAACACAACGACAACACATGAGCAACCCATGTTAAAGGGCTATATCCCTGCCTTCACACATTTTGCAGGCTGGCAGTACATGGAGATCAAGTTTGTATGATGTGAGAATGAACCCACAATGACACTAAAGTTGCACAAAACAGTGAACATTTACTGCAATCTGGTTAAAATGTTTTTGGGAATTTGTACATGAACCGTATTAGGTAATGCGCGTGGGCCGGTCTCATGAGGCAGGATTACTGAGATACTGGGTGATCAGACAAAAAAACAAAAAACAAAAACAGCCTTGTATCGAAACAATGCAAGTGGCTACATTGGTTGGGGGGGGGGGGGCGTTTCAGGTATTGATGAAACAAAAGCCCCTTTTTATACGGCCTGTTCAAAGCCTGCATGCTGCGGCTATATTCTGCCTCGCTGTTCTGTATAAAAAGTACAAATACCAAATGGGTGGGTGGGGTTGGGGGGCATTGTTGTTCTGGCAATTAGCTGGCAGTGGAGGTTATCACAGAGCTTGATCATTGTCTGTTTAAGAGGGAGAGCTGGCATAGTGGGAAAGACGCCGACGCTGTTGTGTTACACGTCCTGCCTCTGATTCCAGAACGCTGCTGTCTAACATCACACACCACGGCGGCATAATGCGGCTTTGTTTGGTTCAGTGCAAACAAGCAAAGCCAGCATAATGAGGGATCTCTGTTAAAAGGGGCTGATGAAATAAAATGCAGGAGAACTGGTTTAAGTAGTAGATCCACGAGTTTGGAGGCTTCTCAAACACAAGACTGCTACACAGACTGTCATAATTATACTGCGAGGCGGAGTTTTACAATTCTGGAAAGTGTTTTAGTAGAACTATTTTATATTGTGTCATGACAGTTATGAGATACATTTGAATATGGTGTTAATATTACAATGTATTCTATCAGGAATTTGCGCTTGCACGTATTTGACCGACGCAGCATCTCACAGCTTGATATTGTGTTGCGGGTTAAGTTAAGCAGGGTTATTTTTAACCAATCATACCTCAAGCAGTTCTTTCTGCTTCAAAACACTTTCCTCCCGGTGCATAAATGTGCAGGAATTTCAGACAGCTGAGAAAAGAGAGGCAGCTGCCTTAAGCTGCCAAATGTCCAAATTTAGTTTTTTCTTCTATGTTAGGTTTATTGAAAACATAGCGTGTGACTGCATTGCTCTTTGGCAGCCGACTTTTCAAAACTTGGAAAGTGGAGTTTGACAAAAGCATCTCATCGCATAAATAAAACAGTCGCTGCTTGCACATTTCAAGGCTCTGCAAGGTAATGTTCACTCATGATACAGTATAATTCGTTCAGTTGGTGTTTCGATAAATCACATCAATACTACAGTGAAGCGTTTACGCTAAGAACAGCGGGGAGTTGGGCTGTTGGTTAGAAGGTATTCTTCAGAGCAGATCACTGGATAAATAACCTCCCACAGTGCATAATAAAACCTATGCTGCTGCTGTTACATTTGTCCACAGACTGCAATGAAGACTATCTGGAAATGCAGAGAGAGAGAGCAGACAGGCAGTCATGGTCTCGGTGGTCTCAATAGTTCCTTTACCTACTTCACCACCTGTATAGAGGGAGGAGTTGGTCGGGTGAACGACAGCGTCGCTCTCCACGATGGAAATGTCGGCTTGGACAACTTGCAACTACAGACGACAACAACGACAAACAACAGGCAAACAACATGGTGGTAAAAACATAGTGAGTGATCAGGAGCAACAAGATGGGATAAAGAGTAAGAAAAAAATGGAAGAGAAAAAGAAGAAGAAAAGAGGCAAAAGGTGAGTGCGCTCCTTATTGTCTGAAGACGCCACAGGAAACAAGGAGGCCACTGAGGGCACGGTGAGTCATGTTATGTAGTTAGGAAGCAGGACTGCACATTTAGTCAGATTTACTGAAACAAAACAGTAAACTACATTAAAATGATCCAAAATTTGTAGTTTATAAACAGACACATTAGTTTACATGCAAGAGTGCATTTTAAATATCTTAATTTTATCATTGTAGTTTTAAACTGAGGACATTAAGAAAGTAAACTTTGTTTAAATCCCTTTTCTGACTAATTATGTTGTCCTGATTTCTCGGCTCAAAATTGAGCAAAAGTTGTTATGATCACAATCCAGGGGAACAACCTTACAGCCTGGCTGCAGTGAGCAACAAACAGCAGCTCACGTCAGTTTTTTCTTCCATAAATTGGTGTTGTATTTCAGTCCAATAATGCTCCTGAAATAATAGTGATTATTAAGCATTACAAAGGCCTGGCAGCCATCTGAAAGGAAGGCAACCTGGAATGAACCTCAAGACATCTACACAATGGGAAGAGCAAGCAGAATCACTGCTCTGAGGAGCTTTGATAAAATCCTTGAATGTCTCTGTTGAAATTCTCGTCTTTCTCCTGGGGAGTGCATTTCATTTATAATTTTGTATTATTTGTATTAGGTCAGAGAGCGAAGTAGGTTATTTGAGGTAACATGGAATCAAAGATAAGACTCTAGTCATATATTCACACTGTGAGCAAAACCTCCAGCAAGTTCTTTGACTTCCTGTAGAGCTGACTGACCAATGAGGAGGCATCAACACGCACCAAGATATCAAAACATCAGTAACAATACTTGAAGAATGGCCTTCTCTCTCTGACTGAGATTTATTTAGAGTAATTATGTCTGACCAAGATGTTTAGAAGGCCACTATCAAAGCAACAATAATATGACTTGTCTATTAAAGGTTGTAAAGCTGCATTAAACCTTAGGCTCATTTTCACCCAAAATGTGAGGATTTTTATTTTAATTTTTAATTTTTTTTTTTTTAAAAGGAGGAGCAGATTGGTTTGTAACAATTTTCACCCAATTTAACGTTCTCAAGTATCTAATATTTTTTTTCTTGTTAATGCTACAAAGACGATGCTTATTATCATGGAATTAAATTGAGAATTCCTAGTATCAATTCTTAGTAAATAATTTAATATTTATTAATAGATTTATGAATAGAGTTTTTGTGGTGTAAATGGTTAAAAAAAAAATGTCAACTGCTTTTTAAATGATCAAAATAAAACAGAGTCCTGATTTTCTTTTACATAGAATCTGAAAATAACCAATAGTAGCCAAGTGATATAAATTGTCGATTTTATCAATATCTCTTCCATCGTCCTACCTGATTCCATCAACAACTAGAATGTCCACAGTGTGAATGTTTTTTTAAATTTGCTAAGATTTTAACTTAAGAGCAGCTGTTGAACATTCAAGGATTTTCTATTATCAAAACTCCACTAGGACCAGAGAGAGTGGGGGGATGGGGGAGCTCACCTAGATCATCTTTAAGTTCAAGTTCAGCATTGGTGGGGTTGATGACCCCCTCCACGTCAAAGCCAGCCAAGTTACTGACCTCGCTGTGGATAAGGTTGAGCTGCGGAGGCGGGAGGCAGGGGATGGAGTTAGGGTGAAGCATGCCAAGGAGGAGGGAGAGCAAGAGGAAAGAGGGGAGGAAGCAATGCCATTAAAACCAGATTCACACCACAGTTTACAAAGGGATACCTTGACTTTCTGATGAATTACAACGCCTTAGCCAACATGTCTGCTCTAAAGCTGAAAACACACAGTGGGTAAATCCTAAATATATTTATCTCCAGTGATATTTATAATTTATTGTAAATACTGTGCTGTAAAAATACACTAGACCTTGTTTGCATTCAAGCTGTTGCTGTTGCTGCAGGAATACTCACTCTTACCCTTAAGACTGTGTGGTGTTTGTCCATATTTATTTTTCAGTTTGTAGCTCTAGTCTACAAATATTTATTTTTTTTGGTGCTCATTTATTATTTAGAACTTGTCTAAAATATAAGCTCTAAAATCGACTGGCCAACAAGGAACAAAAAATTGTTTCCCTGTATACATACATGAAATGACAATAAAGCTGAATTTGAAATGTAGATCGAAAGCCAATTGTTAATGTATAGAGTATATACAGGAGTACAACAACAGTGAAGAAAACTATATAATCATTTGATGCAAAAAGACTCACACATTTACTAACCCTGTTATAAAGAGGTGACTCACGCATAGAAAGCCAGCCATCAGCATTTGGTAGCTTTAAATCCAATTTCGTATACATGTGTTCAACAGCTAAAAGATTCTAAAGGAAAAGCAGGTCTACAGATGCACTGGTCATTTTCTACATTCTGTATTTCTTGCAAAGATCCCTTTGTCCTGCTCTTTCTGATGAACTGATGTGGACTGCTTTGCATGTTGACACTACCAAGGAAAATCTCTATATATTTGTGCTTATTGCACAAGGTCAGTTTACTTTTTTTTTCATGTTTGGTTTGTTTTGGGCCAGCTCTAGTCCACAGATTCAGTTTCAAAGTAGACTTGGGAAAGAGAAAATATCCTAAAACTAAAAAGTCAAAATGTCAAGGTATCCCTTCAAACGTTAAAAATTTCAAAAGGACCGGCTGTATCCGATTAGCACCTCTTAATTTAGGATTCATCTGTTATACAGCCTATAGCCTATTTCACAAACAAGGATTTAAACTTAAGACTTGATAATAAAGGCCCAGATCATCCTAAGGAAATGTAATGATAGAGAGAATAGCGACAAGGGAAAATTTGTGACTGAGACTGAGGGAAATCCCTCAGGCAGGAGAAGCACAGTTACAATAATTGCATCCATAAAACAGAAACCGGCTTTATTTTCTATTTATGGGTTCATTATTTCAATCAGTGGGCGGTTAACTGCATTCGTTTAATTAATTATCATCCACTGATTTCAACAGCTGCTGTAAATCTGTGGTCAGCTACAAATAAATGAGCAATTTTACTAATGAAGAGTGCTTAACTAATGCAGTCAAATTCTGCTACTAAAGAGAGGTAGATCTTCAGGTTTATGCTTAGTTTCTATTACTTCAGGTTATATTTCAAATCAAATGTTTGCAACCCAGAAAAAGGTTGTCAATTTCTTAATGTATTCTGATATTTTCAGATAAGATTTTCAAGCAGGGTTTCCCTGGGTTCCTTGCTTAAAAACAATGTGTTCATTTTTCATTGCTACAGGTGTCTGAAAGAACCAAAAAAAGGACTGAGTGTCAATCTGCTTTAAAAATACAATCTCTAGTAAAGGATGGCAGCCGAATTATATGGGTAGAATCGGTTCCTAGCTTACTGCCCATTAAAGTTTTGTGTCACTACATCAGGTCAGGTTAATTATTATTAAATAATATATTAGTAGCAACATACAGTATGCATGGTTGACCAAAGCATGCAGTGCAGAAACTGACGTCACAACTGAGCTGAAACACTGAGACCTGGGGGATGAATTTCCCCACAGGGCATTAATAAGATAAGAGATCCATTTATATTTTAAAAAAGTTTATATGGCTCAATAGATTGTAAAAAAAAACAACTACTTATTACCTTCATTACATCCATCTCTCAATCCCATCCTTTTACACATAAATGATGTGTATATCTTGTGTTGTGTGCTACACTACCCACAAGCTTTAGCAAGAGGTGACAAATCACAAAGTCGTCGTTGCTCATTAGAAAAACAGAGAAATATTACTTGCTCCAAACGCAATTACAATCCAGCATTTAGTATCATTATTATAACTGTTTTCAAATAAGAAAAGGGAATCGGTGATTCTTCTTACATCAGTCTTGAATCACTGATTCTCTTGCACAGTGCCGTTCCCCTGCCTTTATGTTTTTTCAAAGTCATTTCTATTTTTGTACGCTTCTGAACTTGATGATCTTGTAGCTTGAACATGTAAAAACACTTCAACAGGTCTTAGATGGAACTTTCATGTAAAATCTACTCCCATTTTTCAGCTCAATGAAAAGGTTAAACAGCAAAAAAAAGTGAGAGGAGCTAACAGATCTGAGAGACAATAGTCAAACAGTTAACACAACATTCATGGATGCTACTGCTACAGCCCAGCCCCAGTAAACCACTAAAAGCCCAAATGTAGTCTGGTAAATTATAGCTGTCCTGTTAAGGAGTACAGCTTGTTGTATACTTGTATCTATTGAATAAAATTTCACATTACACACATTTCATTCTATGAGAAAGACCAGATGACTAGTTGAGAAAACATTATCACATCATCTTTAATTTTTTTCACCTCATAAATCTGTCGCAGTTACAAAGAGAAAGTATAGATAAAAGGCCAAATAAAAACATGTGGTTGTATTAAGGAGTCAGATCTAGCAGTTTTTAGTCTTAAGTGTTAGAGTTCTTTTGATATAGAAGTGAAAATCAATTCAATTTTTTTTGGTTCCATTTCTTATCTGTAAGGTTCTAAAAAAACATAAAGAACGACTTCTCCTGTGCACTGGGCTGATTCATCCAAGCTTGGATCATTTGTTTGGGGTTGCTAATGATGAGTGATCGTGCATGAAAAAGACAAACGATTGTGGCTTTTTTCCTTTGACCTCTGACCTATGTCACTATCATTCAGAAATGAAGGTTATAGTAAAATACAGTAGCCAAATGATAACAGTCCTGAATTTTCTACAAATAAAACAAGTATGCTAAAATATAAGGTTGGGGTAATTAGTCAGTACTAAGTGATATATTATCATCCTATGCATGGTAAATCATATGATTGGAGTTGCTCGTCAAGATCAACGACTTCTGAAGATGTATCTGTGTGTGTCCTATTTCTTGTTTTTGTTAGTTATCAAGGGCTTGTCTGGAATATGAATTTTTTATAAGCCTTGATTTTAGCCTGACATGAGTTATGTATCTGTTCATCCCAAACATAAATCATTCAGACAGACACTGAAATGCAGTTTCTTATGTAATCAGCTTAGACCTGACTGGGATTAGTACATATCTACATTGTCAGAAAACTGACCTTTTGACCCAGGAAGAGGCTCTTGGTGGAGAGCACGGTAAAGCTGTCGGCTGGAGATCCCTCTGTGGTGCTGTCTGCTGACGCTGCCTTGCTCACCTCACCCTGCTTCTGTTGAGGAAACAGAAGACATGTTAACACCATGAGGAACTTTATGGCTCTCTATATCAATACTGTTTTATTTTGCCCCCCCTCTCTATGAAGAGCTCAGAGGTTGGGGTCCACTACGGTATCTCTGATGAAGCTGTAGTTCTGTAACATTTGGTCTAATTGTACCTTGTTATCGTAGATGTTCTTGGTTTTGGATATTGATTCCATTTTCTTCTGACTGACTCTAGCATTCTGTCTATGTACAGCTTATTTGAAGTCTATTGTGAGGGAACCCATGGACATATGTGGACAATAACCTGCCCCCAAAAGTAAAGAGTATGTCTCAAAAAATGTTGTTTTGAATAGATTTTGATAGTGGGAACAATATAAATCAATAACCGTTCCAAAACATCAACATTAAGTGGTCAAACACATACAATTAAATGTTTCCACTGCTCGGCAAAACAAATACTTAATCACAGATGTTCAGTGATGACACAACACACTTTCAACTTCCTCAGCTGACCTCAAACATATGCTGCATTACTCTTAACCACTACACTAGCAGCCTGTTCACATGAAGCCTTACCTTCGCTTTCCCTCCTCCCTTTTTCCCACTCAGTTTCTTAGCCGCTGTTTTCTTGACTGTCTTGGGTTTCTTCTCGGGGGCGGGTGAAACCGGTGTCTCAAGTTTGCCTTTAGCTCCTCTCTTCTTGGCCAGCAGCTCTGGATGGATGTTGGGCAGGACTCCACCTGCTGCAATGGTCACACCTTTCAGCAACTGACACAGGAAGAAGTAGTCAGCAACTTGAAATTACATGGTGTTGTACTGCCTGGAAATGTCTGATGTATGCACTGGAAAATAGTTGATTATTATATCATTAGACACATTTTTGTAAATGTGCTATCCCACTGGTGTTTTCCCTAAAGTAACTTCCAATAAAAGTGACATAAATCAACTTTACATGGATGTAACATGTCTAAGATGTTATTTTCAGATATATGCAGCAGCTGACCTGGTTCAACTCCTCATCATTGGCTATGGCCAGGAGTATGTGTCGTGGTGTGACGCGACCCTTCTTGTTGTCTCTAGCTGCGTTACCTGCCAACTCCAGGATCTCAGCTACATGAGTAAAAAGCAGTTGCGTAGAAGTTAAGTATTTCATGAATTAAAAAAAAAAAAAAAAATGCTTAAAAACATCTGGAATAAGTACATGCAGTAAGTTTCCCTCTGTCCTCAAAGGTGCATTTTGAACATTTCACCATTCTCTCCTCTCCAAATATAAAACTTACCAGTAAGATACTCAAGGACGGCAGCCAGGTAGACAGGAGCTCCCACCCCTATACGATATTTTGGCAGGCCTCTCTTGATGTAGCGCAGCATGCGCCCCACAGGGAAGATGACCCCGGCCTTGGTGGACCGGGAAGTCTTGGTGGACTTCTTCTTTCCTCCTCGGCTGGACATGGTGCTGAGACTGCTACCAGTGTCAAGCTCTGCAGGGGAACATCAACCAAGATCCATTTAACTAATCTGAGTAGGACTGATTTTATTCATCATAATTTTGTCAAAGTCACTCAGTATCCTAAGTTTGTAGGGAACAAACAATTTTTATTAATGTGTTGCACTTCTTCCAGGGTACTGCTTCCAACAAAACAACGTCAAGAACTGACTGTTCACTTGTGGCCTAATATACTCCATATCTTGACAGGTGTTCCTTTGACAAAAAATAATCAGTTATTCACTTCACCTTTCAGGGGTTTTTAAGTTGTGGTTGATTTGTGTAAATGGAAAAAAATACTTTATTTGCTAAGATAAATTAGACAACATACACTTATGTTAATGGAAAAATCACAAACTGAGGTAACTCTCGGGTAAGGTCACCTCCACAGGAAATGAGGATTCAAAACAAAAGACTGAAATAAACAAAATATTTCATAAGAAGAAGTTAAACTAAGGGAAAAAGCTCATGTCTTCTCAGTGATCACTCCCCTTACAGGTCCTGGCTAAATGATACCAACACTGAAAATACATTAAAATTGTACTTTCATGATGTCTGTCTTTGCTGAATAAAATATTGGCAGGTTACATTCATGTCATTATGAGACAGACAGGATTTTGTTTGCTAAATAATTATAATAAACAAAGTAAATATGATTCCTGATTAAGGGGATAGTACTTGTCAGTATACAGCCTTCAGTAATATTTCCTAATTCTTAATTAATTACTTTACTTGACTTCACTATGTTTCAATATACACTGCGGCTTAGACTGGGTTGCCCTTTAGTACACCTGGGTCTAACGTAACACTGAATACAAGCCTTTCACTGGAACATCAAATATCTCTCAATGTAAATAAATGTTCTCCTGACTTGCTCCCTTCTACTGGTTTTACGGTCTGATAATCCTCTCTCAGCACGTTAATAAACATTGGTTGTAGCCTCCGAAATAGAAAAACACCAGACAGAAATAAGCAACCAGTTATTATGGAAACCAAAAAAAAAAAAAAAAAATCATTTTCAGACATGACACATACAAAGTGTTTTTGATGCTGACTAACCCAAGGTGACAGAGGACACTCAATATTCTGCGTTCATTAAACGTGTTGGTGGCTAATTACCCAAGATCCAAATTAGACTTTTTTTGTGTGTTTGTTTGTTTGTTTGTTTGTTTTGTTTAGATCCCCCTCAGGCTAAAGATCAGCCTAAATTGTCATCCTAACTGTAGGATAACATGGATTAATGGATAATAAGAGCTCTGCAGCTGTCTGATCAGCGCGCCCCAAACATATTTTACTACTTAGACATTCATTTAGCATCCTGACCTCCTGGGAATGGTCAATTATTAGATGCGATTACTGCGTAGGGCGACGAGATCGGACGTTAAACTCTAATAAAAACTCTGATCTCCCAGGTCAATACTTTCATGGCGTGTAAAAATAAATTTTACTGCGATTGAATTATTTATTTTTCTTTTATTGTACCAGATGCAGGCACCGATTAGCTGCGTGTTACTGACAATCAATTAGCCCCGGCACAGGCCATCCACGTCCACGTCCACGTCCCCGACCCGCACCGACGCAAAGGTTTCACACGCTGCATCGCATCGAGCCGCGACGTCAACCGAGCCGGTCGCGACCGAGTCGACCGGCGGACGCGGGCGACTCCCGCACCGTCTGCGGCATTTCTCCGCTCCGGCCGGGCGCAGGTGGGATTTTTTCCGCCGCCGCCCGCCGACAAGACGGCGATTCCCGCACGTCGACAGCCCGCGGGACGCACCGCACGGACACCTGCGCGTCGTCCGCGGACCGGGAGACGCGACCCGCGGCGGAAAACAAAAAAAAAAAAAAACGAGCCGGGGACGTTTCCCCGTTTGAGGTCAGCGGGCTTTCGAAACGGAAAACCCGGCGGAGCGGCGGCAGCTGCCCGCTGCTGCTCCCGCTCCTCCTCCTCCTCCTCCTCCTGCTGCTGCTGCTGCTCCTGCTCCTTCCCTCCCTCCCTCCCTCCCTCCCTCCGTGTTTGTCAGCTCCAGAAGCAGCGCGGTCTCCGCCGTCGGCCTCCATGCCAGAAAAGCAACGAAATGGCAACGCTGACGGCTCGGCTCGGCGAACGGGAACCGGCCCCGGCCGACGGGGGGCGACCGGATCCGACACGTCGCCGCGGCGCGAAGAGCCGGAGGGTTACTTACCGAAACGGCGCACGGCGGAAAAAAAAAAAATGTCTCCGGTTCTCCGGCAAAACCAGCCTGGGCAGTGTCCTCGACTCCCACAATCCACAGCGAGTTGAAATATCGAAGCGGAGCCAGCGCTGCCCGCGGAGCGACGAGAGCAGGGAGCGAGGCTGCCGAGTGTGAATCCGCCGCCGAGATGATCTTTAACCCTTTACACCTTCGGTCCGTCCGAGGAAACACGTGGTTCGAGACGAAACGCGGAGCGTTTCCCGAGCGGATCGCGGCCGAGCTCACATCCGAGCTTCACACCAGCCTTCACCGTCTCCCCTTTCGCCGGGGGTGTCACTGCGAATTCCGGGCACCTCGTTTTAAAATAAACAAATAAAATAAATAAATAAATAAATAAATAAATAAATAAATGAGAATATTCCCAAGCCGACACCTCCCACAAGTCCACATTTAACTCGCTAAAGATTAAGTAGTGGTACGGTTTTGTAATGCACCAATCAAAAAAATAAAAAAATAAAATCGTATATATATATATATATAAATCAACCAAAATTATCAGGGCTCCGATGTGTAATATGTTCTGCCTGTTCAGACAGAGAGTGAATGGGATTTCTTTTAGAAGTGGTGTGAAAGCACACAAAGTTAATGGAAAGACGCGATCAGACATGTAATCACCTCCGACGGTGGAAACCACCTGGCACATGAAGCCCAGCCCGTCGGACTTGGCCGTGAAATCTGCTCATATCTCGGGGCTTTATGTCAATCTGATTCATAAATATACAGAGGGGGAAAAAAAGGAGAAAGACCGGAGGGAAATAATGGAAAGAGTTGGAGTTTGTGGCTGAAACTCGCACGTTCTTTACATTTTTAATTTAATTTTTAACTTTTCAGCCAAGGAGGCTGTGTTTTCAACCATGTCTGTTTGGTTGTTTGTCGTCAGGACTATGCAAAAACTACTGAATCTTTTTTGTATCACTTTTCTTAACATTGCAAGATAACATTTTCTCCTTTTTTCATTACTGTCCCTAGAGCCATTTGTAAATGTACCTTTTCTTACCTCCTCACACTCCACTGTGCAGCTAAATGTAATTATGATGTATTAAATAAAAAGCCCCGTGGATTTTAGCTCCAATAAAATGAATTAATAATACAAACAGGAGGAAAATAGATACAGCTAGTGCTCATGAGAGGTCAGAGGTCAAAGCATTGTGTAGTGAACTTTCCCTGGACAACTGATTCAGAGCTGTAGGCCGTAACAGAGAAGTAATGAATAATGAAATAAAGTGCAAGTAAAACAAATCCAAAATGATATTCTGAAACATAAATGAAGTCAAGCTCTAGCAAAATGAGTACAGCTAAATCTGCACCCTCCCCTCAGATTTGGGTCAGGTTAAAGTCAGTTAAGTCAGGATTCAAAGGTTCCCTGATTCAGGGCAGGGAAGCAAAAACAAGTCTGATCAGCTTTGAGTGGATAAACTTGCTGACACGCACTTTACTCCTACTGCATATAGTCCGTTAAGTTATTCTAAACAGTTTTCCTTTGGTCATTAAAAGGTGCTAAGGGGCAGTGCTGCTAATTGACCTGACCCATACACATGCCCATGATACACATGTGAAATAGTGTTCATCCCGGTGTTGCAGGAGAGATGGATCAATACATAGACGGTCTTAGCTCATTTGCTTTGAATTTAATCATTATACAGAGAGCATACATTATGACAGACATTGGTCAACTTCGCTAGTGGAACTGTTGTCAGTAGCTGCAGGTTTGGACGTCTCAGTGGCAAACAGTAGTGAATGCAGGAGTTTAAGTTAATAGACTTATGTGCTTCAGCATTGTTCATCTTTGAAGCTCATCATCAGTTCAGGCCCTAAATCTGAGGGCAGAGCAGTTGGGATTTAATCAGATTATCGTGACTGTGACTACATTTTATCTCCCCTGGTTCAAACCATTACATCTTGACCAAAATAAATTGATACTGATGAAAAGATTCTATCAGCCTGGATTCTCCCAATTAATAAAATACATTAACTCCTAGACCCAAAATTAAATACATTCTCAAACCCAAATCTTCAAATCAGTACTTCCTGAGATGACAAGAGACACAGGATGGATGCGTGGAAATGCACAAGTGTTACTAATAACATTAAAAAATAACTTTCTTCAGTGTTCCAGTATAAGAGCTAAATGGAGTTTAGTCGTTGCTACTGTATTATTTACATCTGTGCTATTTACAACTGTGACCTGCCAAAATATCTTCATTGAAATAGACCTGTATAAAAAGGCCTAAAACGGAAGTTATGCTACTCACTGGAAAACTGAGAATAGGATTCTGAACAAGCAAATTAGCTGGAATTTCCCACTTGACCTACCCTAGAACCTCCCATCTTTTCAGCTAAGCACAAGGGGAGCTAGATATACTCAAACATTGAAAGAATACACAATCAAAAAACATTCCTGAAACACAGCTCTTAATCATTGATGCCATCACAAAATTTTTTAATATTCTATTTTCTATTCATATTACAAATCACGAAGATCCATACCCAATTAAAAACAATGAATAACAATACATAAGGAGAAGAGCAATACTTTTCTGAAAGATGGACAAAAAGATGATAAATTATCAAATTGCAAGGTAAAGGTATAGGATAACTTGACATCACAATTCACCTGTGTTCACCCTTGAATGCACAGACTTCATGGCAAGTGATTTACTGCAGAACACTTTTACCATTTTCTCACCTCTGGACAGTCACTCACTACAGGACAAGTGATGCAAACTGGTTTATAAGTATGAAGGGAAGGAAGTAGCATTTTAAAGGGGATTAGTCAGTAATTTGTTGATAATTCTAAAAAATAAAACAGTGCCGACATTATCCATTAACCCACATGAGGATCCTACATATCCAAATTCTATTTCATATATCAGTATAATCCCACAGAGCACCTGAGCAGCAGCACAGGCTCCCGCTGGGGACACAAATGTGAGTAAACTTCAGCCCTGAAACTCCTCACGGAAGCATTCAAATGACAAAATAGGTCATGGTTTATTTACATCCATAGACCATCCAGGCTTTAATACCCTTCAGTGCGTCCTGTGAAGGAACTGTATGTGACGGATGTGTGTCAAACACCCAGCAGCACTGTTGTTGCAGGGGCAGCTGCTTCACACCAGGGGTCAGACGCGAGCTGTGCATCAAATGTAGCATTGTATGCAGGGCCAACTTATCTGCTATATAGATATAACACAGAATGAAATAGATATTAAGGTGAAGGTTAGAGATTGTGGATCTGAAATTTGCATTTGAAAAAATAAAAGATTCATCAAGTTAGGCATCAAATAATATAGATCTATGCAAAGTAGAAGTCTTGAGTCATAACAAGTTGCATACTAATTATACACTGTCCATTTGATTAGCTTTGCTGTGTAAGTAAAAGCATTCAGAGAGGCACTATTTGATATCCATTTGTGATTTTGTAATTCTTTAATAAATCTTTCAGCATTTAAAAAAAAAAAAAACACATTGCAGTTAAAATGAAGTCCTAAGCTTTGTTTTATGGTTCATTGGCAGAAAAAAAAGAGTTGAATTGTACCATGAAATTACATGTTTGTGGCTCTCAATGCCACCACAAAAAAATTAAGATACCAGAAAAAACATGTACAAAATGACTATAATCAATACAAAACAAGGATATTATAATAAAACTGTAAGTGAAGTAAACTTCAAACTTAAAATCAGTTTATGTAATTACAAACCACAGTCATGCAAACCAGTCAACAATAAGTCTGCTGGCTTTGAGTCATATTTTGTGACATTGCATGTGTGTTCAATTTCATATTTTGCTCCTGCTCCCACAGACTGATTAAACTACTTTGAAAAGCTCCTGGTTCACCTGAGAATGGATTTGAACATCTAGACTCTCATATCATGAAAAACCTTATGTGATTGAATAAACTATCATATATATATATATATATATATATATATATATATATATATACACACATATATGTTTGTGTGTATATATATGGTACGTGTACGCAAACATTTGGAGCTTCAGACATTAAAGTGACACAGTGACACTATCTCAGTTTGAGCAAAACTTTGTTTCTCCCCGTCGGGGAATCGAACCCCGGTCTCCCGCGTGACAGGCGGGGATACTCACCACTATACTAACGAGGAGTGATTGTGTACCTTTCGCGCCGCATATTATAGCAGAATGTCAACAAACCGGACGCTCGGCTTCCTTGGTTTCTGGTTCTTCCAGTCCGCCCGTCGAAGTGTCCTCGGTCGAGACACCGGAGCCTGAGTTGCCCCCGACGTGTCACCGGCGTGTGAACGTGTCTCCAAACAAGATTCAGTAGAGAAGAGCAGCTGAGTGGAGCTGGGGATACTTCACCTCTCCCTCTCGTTTTTATCAACGAGGGCCTGATCCACATTCACAGTCATACAGCTTTTACGCAGTGAATGTGGGGTCGTGACCCCTTGTGCGGTAATAGTGAGCGATAGTGGAGTCACGTTCTGCAGCAGCAGAGGGGCCCGGGGGTTGTCTTGGTCAGGGACAGTGCAGCCATAGCTGGAGGAGATGTCACCGATGAGAAGTGTGCAGAGGACAGGTTGTATGTGTGTGTGAGAGTGTGTGTGTGTGTGTGTGTGTGTGTGTGTGTGTGTGTGTGTGTGTGTGTGTGTGTGTGTGCTTGTGTGTGTGTGTGTGCGTGTGTGTGCCCAGAGTTGTGCTTTTACACATGTCTTGGAGGAAAAGTTGCTTTGGAGACAGAAGTAATCACGTTGGATGACTTAAGCAACTTTATGTTTCTTTTACAAAAAGATGTGGGGAGAGGCTAAACATGTGAAACCTGTTGTTCCTGTTCCCAGATAAATTGTTATTACCAACCAATTGTTAGTGATAAATGAAGTTTAAGATTAAATTAAGCTCTGTTTTCACCTTTCAATTTCCCCTTAACTATCTTAAAGGTGCTACACTCAATATTTTTACATTAACAGTAGAAATGTTTGGGCTTGTGGCTGTGTGCCACATGTTGGCTGATCAACAGTTCAACAATCCAAAGGTATTTAGTTCATAACCATATAAAACAATGAAAAGTAGAAAATCTTCACACCTGAGACACTGGAACCACTGAATGTTCATTGCTTTTGCTGTGAAAAATGCTCCGCTGCCAAGTAAAGGTTCTGCATTGACATGTTACATAAGTAAAAGTATGTAAGCATAGTCAGAAAAATGTACTATGCAGAAAACTGTGACCTGTCACTGTTACATGTCATTGAAATGCTATTAGTCATCCATTAGTTATTAAGCAACATTTTACTGTTGCAGTAGTTGGTTGCAGTGAGCTCATTTTTAATTATTTATAAAGGAGTAGAACTAATGATTGTTTTCATTATAGATTTATCTGCTGATTTTTTTTCTCAATTAAATAATTTGATTGATTTTTTTTTGGTTCCTAAAAATCAGAAAACAAGTGAGACGTGCCAATTACAATTAACCAGAGCCCAAAGCGAAATGCCCACAATATTTGTATTTTTTTTTCCAAACCTCAAAAAATCTTGGAAAAATAGATTATTAAAAGCTATATGAAAAGCAGCAAGTCTTCACATTTGAGATGCAGCAACCATGACTTCTTTGGCATATTCACATGAAAACTATTATCAAATCGATTTGCATTATTCTTTTTGCCACTCAACACATCTATTAACGAAATCAATAATCAAAATCTATATGAATCACAAGATTGATTAGTTGATAGTAGTCAGATAAATGTAGTGGGGAGGAAGCATAAAATGGCACGGAATGAAAACGCTCAGTTAAAGTGCAAGCACTTCAATACCTAACTAAATGTACTGAGTTACATCCCAGCGCTGCGTATGATAATATCAAACCCAGTGATCGCTCCAGGTGTCGGTGTCCCACCTACTTCTCCCTCGACCTTCGGTGCGAGCGCCCCAGCACGCTGCGTTTCACCCTTCGCCCGGATCCATGTGGACGGGAGATAAAAACACACCGGTCAGCTGACCGAGAATCAGCCAATCCCAAGTCGCTCGCCGTCGTAAATAAAGGCTTTTTGGCTCGATCCCGTGAAAAACGTCCAGCAGGGTCGACGGAGAAGGAAGAGACTGAACGATGGTGGAGACGAGGGTCCGCGGTGAGTCGCAGGCTTATTTCACCGTTAAGATGAGGAATGTGATGGGCTCGAGTGTGAAAGCGTGGTCGGGGGGTTAATCGTCTGGATTGCGACCCAAAAACTGACCCATAATAATACCGACGGTGGGACAGGACGTGTGTGTTCAGTGAAGCGCTGCGCAGTTCATAAATTGCCGCTTCGTTATTACCGTGTTCTTAACCCACCTTTCATTAACGCTTATGTTCTCTAGAATAGACCAGTGATATTCCTGTGGAGGGAGTGAATAGGGGTCTGTGGTGTTCAATAGAAAACACACAGATTTGGCTTTGGCTACAGGTTATTTTGACCATTTCCTCCCCCCCAGTATATTTAAAAATTCACAAACAAAAGCCCAAAAGTTGGTATTATTTTTTCTTATTTTGTCTAATCAGCAGCCTTTAATTAATAAATTCATACCTAAGTTGAAAAATAGGGCGTTTATGTCTCAGTGATAGTAGTTTCATGATTGTGTAAAAGATTTACAGTCAAAATCAATATACTTTGCAGTGCAGTCAGGAATTATCCAGACTCATTCACTTTTTTTCCCCTCTGTGTTATGTAGCAGCCTTATACTAAAGTTTTCACTCATCAATCTACACTAGATTACCACATAGTGAAAAAGCAAAAACAGAATTTTAGAATTTGTGCAAATTTATTAAAAAGGAAAACGCAAGTATTGGGATGCTTTGCTAAGACACTTTAGATTTAGGTCCAGTCCACCTGAGGTAAATTCAACTGACCGGACATGATTTGGAAAAGCACACGCTGTGTATATGAGGTCTCACAGCAGACGATGAATATAACAACAAAAACCGAGCTTTGAGGTTGAAGGAACTGTCCGCAGAACTCAAAAGACATGATTGTGTCAGGGCACAGATCTGGGAAAGAATATATAATTCTTCAATGGAAGAAGTTTTGTTAAACCAGCTTCCCAGAGCTGGCTGCAGGGCCAAGGCGACCAATCGGGGGAGAAGGGCCTTGGTAAGACGGGTGACGAGAACCCACTGGTCACTGTGGCTGAGCTCCAGACGTCCTGTGTGGAGATGGGAGAAACTCCCAGAAGAACATCCATCACTGCAGGACTCCGATCTTGGCTTTATGGCAGAGAGAGAACTCCTAGACTGTGTAAAATTTCTGGCCTCAATTCTAAATTTCATGTCTGGAGGACACCACGTACTGCTCATCTCCTCACCAATACCATCCCAATGGTGGTGGCAGCTTCAAGCTGTCGAGGTGTTGAGGTGGGACAGAGAGACTTGTCGGGGTTGAGGGAAAGCTGAATGGCACAAAGTACAGATATCATTAAAGAAAACCTGGTCCAGAACTCAGGACCTCAGACTGGGCCAAAGGCTCACGTTCTAACAGGTCAGTGACCCTAAACACAACACAGGAGGTGGGACACTTGCAAATTTACCAAAAAAACTTCTAAAATTCTGTTTTTCTTTTGTCATCATGGGGTACTGAGTGCGGATTGATGAGTAAAAGAAAAATTAGTTCAAATTGATTTAACATAAGGCTACAACCTCACAAAATGTGAAAGAGTTAAGGGGTTTGAATACTTTCCGAATGGACTGTATGTCAGTCAGCTAACGAGACAGCTAATTATGTTAATATCAAGTACCGGCTGTAGTATTTCTGTAAAGCTGTTCAAGAAAATGTTTTCAGATGTTTTGAGATCATTAGTTTGCAGTCATTTTGAAAGTTATATAATTGATTGTTTAAGCAATTTTTTATGCAAGTATTGCAAAGATTCACTGGTTCTATTCTGTAAAAGCTGATTTTTTTTTAGTTTTCAAGCTCTTCTCTGATAATACACTGAATATGTTTAGTTCTATTGGATAAAATGTCCAAATGATTAAGTGATTATTCAGGACAATAATCTGTACAATCATCCTTAATATTGAAAATATTTTTTTTATTGTAAGAATAACGATACACCTTCACACCTTCTATTTCTTACTGAACTACAAAGAGAGAGTGGATGTGGGGCAGGTATTTATCCCCAAGAATTTGACAGACAAGGATCACACTGTAAAGATGAACTATAACAGGATTATGTTTAATCCTCCTCCTGTAAATTTTGCACCAGGCTGCACTGTACTCAGATGATTATTTTACGAAGAAAAGATACAAAAACAGTTGGAGAAATTAAGGCGGAATATATTCATCTCGCTTCGTTTAACAGAATTTTTTTATTAGTTCATATTTTTATGTTAATGTTAATCAGTGAAGGTTCAACAAATGAGACAAACAAATGTAATTTAACTGTATTTGATTTTAATTTTTTATTCATTAATGTATATAGTGTATATAGGAAATAAACTGCAGTTGTGAACATATTCTGATTCCACCTGAAAAATAAAAAAGACCTGTTTACATAGCAAATATATATATATTTCAAAACATACAGATTGTGTGTGGGTGTATATATTGTATATATGAATTATATTGCAGTTGTGAACATATTCTGATTCCACTTGAAAAATATAAATGACCTCTTTACATAGCATTTATTATCGTGTTTACAGACATGAGGGGAGAGTCCACAGTAAACAGCAGCAGCAGCAGCAAACAGGTAAGTACACAATATCTTTACAACCCAGCACTCTGCTATTACCATAATTCAGTCGAACAGGTAGTTGATCAAAGGCAGGCAGGTCAGCAACAGTACAATACGATGAGTCACAGCCAACACAGGCACAGCCCTTTTAGTGGATCTGTCAGGTGTTTTCTCCTCATTTCCTCCTGGCTGTCTAGTTTGTGTTGTTGGATGACTGGTCCTCTCTCCCTTTGGGTGGAGGTTGCTTTTACTTCCAAAAACACCTATTAACCTCTGTGGCATCTCAATGAAAACACAGGCACTCTACAGTATATGTTTAAATACAAAGTAAATGTTATCAAGCCTTAGTGTATTCTTTATTAGCATTTCAGTTCCGTCCACTAGCAATATAGTTTAAGTACCTTTCTGATAAATACAAATTAATAAATTTTCTATTTTCACATTTACCGATATTGAAGACACTTTCAGGTGTGAGAAACCTTGCAATGAAACATGCTCTGGATATTTAAAGGAGGTGAAAATCCCTCTTAGTGCCTAAAGATACCACTGAATTGCTGCATCAGGGGGTTTTAAACCCATGTATGTTTCGGGGCATAAAAAAGTGTGAAATTAAAAGATGTTATATTGGCACATATATTGGCACCTGTCTTCAGAATATTTGCATGGGTTATTGTACTAATGTACCATGTTGTTCTCTGAATCAGAGACAGTCAGCTGTGGAAAAGCTAACAGTATTAAAATTTAGTTAGCCAAAGCCAAAATTTGCCACAAATGGAAGCTTAGGTTTAGCTTCTCTAAAAAATGCGACATTTAGATGAAAGTCTTTGAGAAAGGGAAGATGGTTTTATATTGTTTCTTTGCATGTTCATATGGTCAACAGTTTGTAATCAATCCCATAACCTACTGACAACCAGTCAAATCTTGTGTTAGCATCAGATGGATTTAAAATGTTGCAAAAGTAAACTCAGTACTGACATACAGCCTTTTGTCATCGCTGATATATCATATATCTATTGCAAGGTTTACATTAGCATTAGAGAGATAAATTTAGAGTAATGTTTGTTTACACATTCTTAAAAGAAAAATCTCAGACTCTCACCTTTGTTGTACAATATGAATCAAAGTCAGATCAGAGATTGTGCTTTTAAAAAAGGGGGAAATGTTGGGTAAATAATAACTATAAAGAGTCTGGTCTACCCTGCTCTATATGAAAAGTGCCCTGAGATAACATCTGTTATGATAGGGTGCTATATAAATAAAGTTGAAGTGAATTGAATTGAATTGAATTGAAAAACATTTTGTTCCTTCACCAGTGTCAGTTGATCTGACCTGAATTGTCCAACCAAGAAAGTTTCCACCTCACTGCATTATTTCAACCGTGGCTCCGTGGGATCTGTCCTGTTTTGAAACTGGCTGGATCTGAAAAGTTGTATTTCTTTTTTCCCTGAGTGAATTTATGGAGCCCTGCAGGGAACAAAGAGAGGATGGCTAATGTGTTCTTCGACTAGGAAACTAGGAAACAGTGTGTTTGTGTGTGCTTATTGACATTTTGCAGATTTCATTTATTAGAGATTACATTTTAGGTTATATTATAATAAATAGAATATCCTCATTTTGTGTATTTGTATCTGTGAGATGTGATTGTTTAATTGCATAGTTGTGTTTGTGGCTGCAAAAAAATGAACAGACAGCTAAGTACTGAGACCAGCATGACATTTGTGTAACTCTCTTCCCACTGTTGCCATGGCTGGGCCAAGGGCAGCTGGGGTAAAAGCTGGCATTTTAGAATGTCTGGTGAATGTGACATCAATCCCTGGACTTAATTCCTGCTGAGTGAACTGATCCAATTTGTGTTGCTAGCTCAGATTTTGCTTTACTAAATGCATTTTGTATTTGTTGGATACATTTGTACAACTTACCTGAATTATTCAAGATTTTTTTTAAAAAAGGCATGAACCTAGATCATAGGCAGCAGAAGATTGATATTAAAATCATCTATTGTTAAAGCTGCAAGTGACATAAAATCTGTTACAATAGATTCATTATTGTAACAGATTCCTTACACTGAAAACCTTAATTTGAGATTGACTTGTCAGCACTTCCTCCATTCACATTTCAAAGATGTAGCACTGCAATCACAATACAGATCAAATGGACTCAAAAGATGGAATTGCTTTGACCTGCTCTTGATATAGATCAAAGGCACTTCTTGTACATACCTATAATTTCTGTAAACCTTGCTACTTCCATTTTTATCACAGTTACTGTTATTATGGAAGTAAAAATGAAATGTGACTCTTTGATTGACTATTTAATGATTGAATCTACACTACAGCACCTATAATCATCAGGACTAAGAAACAAGGAAGCCAAATGTCTTACTCACTATCTCTGTTCTCTGTCTATGCAGTCTGATGGTGCTAAACGCCTCACCCATATGAAAACATAAGCCATTCATTCGTTCTTTGGCTGTGTAGATCAGCGTTTCACCGACAAGTGAACAGGCCTAAGAAACCACAGCGCTGTTGTCCTCTTGGAAATACACTCTTAACTGGTTTCAGTAACAGACTCAATATTATTTTAGAGACATTTCTACACTGTGGGAGGTTTTTATGGGAAATGCTGAAGTAGCTCAGCATCATGAGACTGTACAGAATTGCCAGGGGTTATACACAATTGTTACTTTTTTTCTCTGTTTAGGAGGCACCTGGAGGACTGTGGGACTCCGTGAAGAAAGCAGCATTTGTCATTGGATCGGGAATCTTATTCTTGGCTGCATTTGGCAACTCACTGACATGGTAGGACCTCATTCCATGTTACATTATAACCATACTACAAGTAAGCAGTTTGTGCTGAAATAATCCTGAGGTGAACCCGAGGAGCAGCGGTGACACTCGTTATTACATCAGTGCACAGTAGAAAGGGTAAGAAAGTCAGGACAAGAAATGAAACAGAGCAGAAGAGTGTCCCCATGGGTGGGAACAATGAAGAGCTGGACTGGACAGACTAGGACTGGGCCAAAAAGGACAGGACAGGAAAGATCATAGGAGCACAGTACCTACATGACAGGATGGCACAGGAGTACAAAGGGAATAAAATTAGAGGAGAGGGCATGACAGTGCTTGAAGTTACAGTATATAAATTAATGTGTTGGGACAGGGCATCACATGACTAAGTGTGATGGAACTAGGCCTGATGGGAAGACATGGGACGGGACTTACGGGGATATTTGCTCATGTGTTCAGTGTGGTTTCTTGTGCATGTCAAGGTTCTTGCTAGATGGCCACTACAACTTTTCCGGGCATTCGCTAGGTGGTTGTTAGGATTTGCCCTGAGCACTTGCAAATGTGTCAAAGTCTGAGGGTCTTTGAGAGAGGACATTGGGACTGGGCCTGTGTTGCATGATTTCAGAGAATGGAAAGAATTGGATTAAATGTTTGAACTGCGTGTACTTTTTTTTCAATTAGGTTTTGTTTTTTTTGTTTTTTTTTAATTAAATTGCTCCAAAGCTGGTGCAGCAATGTACTGTGTTCAAATGGGCTGTGGCTGAAGGTTTATTTTGCCCATCTAAGAAAACAGTCTAAACTTGACACTTGACACTGATTCCACCCCCAGGCATCTTCAGAAATTCTGGGGAGCTTCAGGAGATTTCTGGCAGAACTTATGGGCCAAGCTGTACTTGGAATTTGAAGGTCACGATGCTGCTTTGTTCTTCTTAGGTAAGAAGAAGCTGTTTAGTTTTGCTCATTGTCGCAAAACAGGACCGGTAGAGGAGCATGTTGCAACTAGTAGACTTTTATTGAAATAAGAGAGAGAGATCTATGTCAGGCCAATATCAAGCACAGCAATATGTTTCCTACATGATAACGGCTTGAAAGACGGCTTCTGCTTTGTATCAATACATACTTTATGTCCTTGTTACACACTTGGCCTCATGGATCTACAGTATATAACTTTCTAACCCTTCCTTTCTTTCCATTTTTATCATAGCCAGAGGGAATTTTAACTGTAGCACTATGAAATACTATATATACCAGTGTATTCTGAAATTAGATTACACGCATGATTTCATCCCCCCTCAGATAGAAGAAGGGCTTTGTTTTCAGTATTTGCACAAAAGGGATTCTTATTTGGTTCCTCCACAGAGGAAACATGTTTCTGTAGCATTGAGAGCAGTTGTTCAGGTCTGCATATCAAGTCATGGCCTCCGGTGTCAGCTTACATTTTTATGATGCAGCCATCATTCTGTTGTGTCACAAACTGGTCTGCTGTTATTGTATTTCTCATTTAGATGTTATCTATTTAGGAGATTATGTGTATTACTGGATAAGGCATATATATCTAAAATGATGATGTGATATGTAGTGTTGTAGCATTTATTATTGTAGCATTGTCTGAATTATTTTGTCTCAGATTGCTCAGAAGGCTGCTGCATGAGTCTGTGGTTCCTTTCAAGTTATTGATAGGGTTGTGAATTCTTCAGGCGCAAGGCCAGGGGCTGTCATGTTGTCCCTCGCTGACAGTGGCCTTGTTTCTCTCAACAGGGACAATGTTGATGCCCACTTTGGCGTTCTGGGTGTTGAATGCTCTGTTGCTGTTGGTGGACACCACTGGTAAACCCTCCTTCATCACTCGCTACCGCATCCAGGTGGAAAAGAACGACCCGGTAGGCTCTAGGCTCACACTATGACTGTCATTATTATTGCAGAGAAGGAGGTTATGTTTTCACCTGTGTCTGTTTGTTTGCTGGATTGCTGGTTTGTTGGTTTGTTTGTCTGCAGGATTTTGCAAAGAGTACTGAGCCGGTTTACACCAACCCTGGCTGAGGGATTGTGCATGGGATGAATTCATTACATTTTGGGGCTGTAGTGCTCTTTTTTCCTCCAGTTTTACTATATCAGGACTTTAAGTGTCAGTTATTTCTCCTTTTTCTCTTTCCTTTTAGTAATTACCTGCATACTTACTAAAGTATTTTCTATTTTTTGCAGCCAGTTACCATTGCACTACCACTAGTACTACTATTTCTACTGCCTCTACTACTTGTAATACTACTAAAAGTTTCATATTGTGATACCAACACCACTTCAACCTCTACCTCTGCTACCAATGTTGTTAACTTTTAAGAGACCTGCTTCTTCTAGGGACTTCAGTTTATGGCCTCTTTTAACCCCTGATACAGTAACTGCTATCATTTTCAGACAGTGCTGAGTTAAATAATTTTATTGCATTACATAAGTGAAGGATGATAAACCCCTCTAATCTTAGTCTCTTCCCCTTTAGACTGAGTACTCCTAAGTATGCCTTAACATGTGTGATTGGATAAATAAATGATATAAATAAATAAGTGAAGAAAGACTTGATTCTTTGACAACATTTAAATGAGCTTTATTTTTGAAGAATCTATTTTAAATGGCTATTTAATAGGGACATTGGTAAATAAATAAATATTTCTTAACCCCCCCAAAAAAAAAACAAACAAACCACAAGACCTGGCAATTAATTGATAATAATATTGCATTATTCTGTATTTATTGATTTCTGTGATAAATTTATTTATTTATATTATTATTCTTATTATGGTAATTTCCACCTTTATTAATTTTCACATTTCTTTATTTCCCTATATATTTTTTCATTTGATACTTATTTATACATTTATTCACATATTTATTTTTTTATTTCCAATGTCACTTTTTTGCCCATATTAATAAAATGTATAGATAGGTCTTTAATAATTACATCATAGTTTTATTTAAGGACATAATGTGATATTTTTTTAAATTATAACGATAAATGGATTAGTAAAGAAATATCATATCCTTTTATCCTAATAAGACAAACCCCAATATTTCCTCTTGTGTGTATGTGAGTAAACACATGAGCCTACTGTACATGCATGGGCCTCACTGTGGCAGCTCTGATGTGTCCACTTGTCCATCCGACCAAAGTCCTCTCACTGTGTTTGATTAACGGAGGTTATCCGGACATTGCAGAGATAAAAACTGACATTACTGATAACCAATGGAGGTTACTCTGAAAATGTAATCAGATTATTGATTACCTTTCAAAGATTATAATTAAAAGCACAGTGCACAGGAAGCTCATGGTTACTAATGGAATAAAAATGTCCTCAGCTGATTTCAACAGACAGTGTGTTCAGGTTCACTGGCCGCCAGTCGCTGTTTTAGCTTGAGCCATACAAGTCATAAACAAATCTATGTTGTGCTTTTGTGTAGCAACAATACAGCTTACACAACACTGGTTCTGCAATTTATCAGTCAAACTATCTGCATCTTAAATTCAATGAATTACATTATATGACTGAGCCCTTGGCCAGTCGTCAGGTTTCTGAAACACAAAGTTTTAGCTGACAACAACTAGTGAGAGGTAAAACCACTTTACACCACCTAAGTCACAAAAAACAAAAAACAAACAGCAAGTGCATCTGACTGCCCTTATCATTTGTGGACATCGTGAGATTTTTCAAGATTAGTAACAGAGTGTCTGATTCTTAAAAGATTCTTTTAAAAAAGACCAAAACCTAAAATGCCTGATGTTTGGGTGTACTTCTGGTCATTTTGAAAACAACTTATTTCAGCCATTTCCCAAACTAAATCAAAATTTTTATGTTGACATGTAGTTTTATAAGCAGCTCTAGGTTATCTCTCTTACCGTTTGCAGTGATGGATGTTTCACATATTTTTTGCAGAAGACATTTTGACATATGTAGAAAAGGTGGTATTGCTTACTGGAAAAAACTTGAAAAGAAAACCTGTGAATTTACTACTTTGACAAGTCAAAGTGTCTGCTTTTCTTTGCCTGGTGTTTTTGTACTTTGGCAAACACACGTGTAATTGCAAAACAGTGCCGCACTGCAAAAGTTCATCCATGTACACTTCAGGCGCATCACCACAGACACACAAAGGTCATGATGTGTTCATGTGTTTATAACCAGGGTCCAAAGTTGAATGGTAAAAAGTCAAGTCGTTTAAAGGCATTCACAACCAAAAAACTGAGCTTTTTATTTTCTTTAATCTGATAAAAGAGGCTTTCATTTGTGTGTTTTGAATTTTAGTCAAGAAGGTAATTTAGGAACTGCTGCTCTTTGAGTTCCAAATACTGGTTCTAACTATTACACATGTGATTGTGCATGTCTTTTTCTCTGCAGAAGGTACACTCTTACATCTTCCATTACACAATATCGACAAAACAGAGCCATTAAAACACTTTGATTCTCTTTAAATAAATTTTTAAATAACTTTTATTTAAAATACATAACACATTTAATAATAATGTCTTAAAACTTAGACGTCAGTATTAAAACACATTACATAGATATGGAGTTATACATAATTATGCATACTTTTTGAGATTATATCCAGTATTGATTCCTCAATGACTCTTCCCTCATCCTCCAGGTGGATCCAGTGAAGCTTCGCCATGCAGTGAGGTCTGTCCTCTTGAACCAGGTGTTCATCTCGGGGCCCATGGTGGTGGTGGTTTACTTCCTGATGAGCTGGAGGGGGAACCCCTGTGGTCCCGAGCTGCCCACCTTCCACTGGGCCCTGATGGAGCTGGCTGTCTTCTCCATCTTAGAGGAGATCCTGTTCTACTACTCACACAGGTGGGGGTTGTGAAATTTATATGGTCAAAATGTCTTCCTCAGAAGAGATCCAGTTGTCATTGGAACATATTACTGCCACCTTGTGGTAAGAGTGAAAGGTGTGAGGTTAAGGAACAATGACGGCCTTAGAGAGCCACTGGCATCAGTCAGTAGAAAACTGTGTCCTTCTTCTTTCTCAGGCTCTTCCACCATCCTAGCCTCTACAAGCACTTCCACAAACAGCACCATGAGTGGACCGCTCCCATCGGAGTCGTCTCCATCTACGCTCATCCCCTGGAGCATGTGGTGAATGACCCCCCCCCCCCCCCCCCTCCTGCTTTTCACTTCATTTTCTGCATCTGTGCTGTTCTTGGCCTCTCTAGATTTGAGCATCATAGTAGTTTATCACTGTCAATGTGAGATTATTGGAAACGATTTAAAGATAAGAGCGATCCCTGTTTTGGCGAGTCTGGAATGGTCGGTGTGAAACAGAGAAACGTCGCTGTTAAGATCCTCCTCTAAGCCTCCTCTCTCCTCATTGAACCTCACACCAAGGGCAGCTGTCCCCAATAAATCAAACGTTTCATTTTGAAACCTCCAATTTGGACAAACCTGATCCTAAGAAAAAAATCTGAATCAGCTGCTGAGACGCTGAGTCTGTCTCACCACTGACTTATGTCTAAAAAGTTTTCCTCTTCGCCTAAAGCTGTTTGTTCTCTCTCGTTAGATCTCCAACATGCTGCCGGTGGTCATTGGACCTGTGATCCTGGGCTCCCACCTGGCCACCACCACCCTCTGGTACTGCCTTGCTCTGGTCAGCACCACCATCTCCCACTGTGGATACCACCTCCCCTTCCTGCCCTCCCCAGAGTTCCACGACTTCCACCACCTCAGGTGAGCTGACCTGCCCGCTCTTCCAGGAGAGCTAAGGATTTTCTTTTTCATCTTCTTAACAATTTGTTTTTTAAAAATGTAGGAATTTATTAGTATGGAATATTAACAACTTGGTCCCAGTAATTAAGTCAGTTAGTGAGTCAATTTTATATCAATTTTATATAAATTTTCATATATATATGTGTATATATATCAAAGATAGATAGATAGATAGATAGATAGATAGATAGATAGATAGATAGATAGATGCTAAAATATATTTGCCTTTGTGGTTTTAAGCTACTTAAAAAGAAGTAAATATGACATTTGTTGGGGACTGTTTTCATTTACAAATTAATATACCTTTGTTGGTCTAGTGAGTATTTAGAGCAGCAGAAAGGTAAATGTGGGATTGACTCAAAATAAACTAGTGCGTGTGTTCACGGAAATGAAGGAACGTGTCATCCAGTGCAATGATGTTCACTGATGTATTTTAATAGTTTTTATACAAGGACTTCGGCTTCACAGAATGTATTTTTTAATGGGATGACTTCATCAATGCGTTTTGTCTCTTTAATGAGATTAGCTGATAGTGAAGGAATGTAGGATATCGCTTTACTTTAAGAGTGTTTTTTCTTTGAAATCTGTAACGACCCAAATTTTAAAAATCTTTCCTGGCTCCAGGTTCAACCAGTGTTTCGGGGTCTTCGGTGTGCTGGACCGGCTCCACGGCACCGACACCAAATTCAGGCAGACCAAGCAGTATGAACGCCACACCCTGCTCACCAGCCTCACCCCTCTGACCGAGAGCATCCCTGATTCACCCAAGAAGGGCCAGTGATGGACCTGTGACCTCTAACCTCAGGTCCAGGCCTCACCAAGTTTGGGAACACCACCATGATATGTGGAGAAAGAAATTCCCAATCCACTTTCAAATGACTATTAGATTTTTGATTATTTTAATCTGGAAAACCTGTTGATCAGTTTCAGACTGTGAAATACTGCTAAGGCTCCGTGTTTTGGCAGCTTCATGTTTTATTTTTCCAAGTAGAGACATTGTTTTAGCACTTAAGCAGATGAGCAGGTTCCATGCAGTTTTAAAAGTTTAGCCTCCCTGTTCAGTGTCTATGTGGAAATTATTTCCTCTCATGACTTCATCCTCCTGTTCTTGTAGCTCCTGAATGGTTCATTGATGGTATTATTGCAGATTCAGTGGTTCAGGGCCATTATCTGGTAACATCCAATGAAAGTGTAAAAGTCTCTGGAAGCCCATCATAGATTAAAAAAAAAAGTTATGCATTAAAAAATATGAATAATCACAATAATTTAAAAAAGATAATTTAAGAGGTAAGATTAAGATTTTGACTTAACATGTGTAATTTAATTTTGATCATGAATAACTTTTTAACCATTTTTTTTCATGGTAGAAATGGCTTTCATAGACATTTACATTTGCTTCATTATGTCATGATTCTGACTTTCAGAATTTTATTCCAAATTAGAGACACATCTACTTAACACACGGATTCACAAGTATCTCGTTTACGGGACAGTTCCCTGCTCAGGTCGACTCCAGAATTTACACAAATAATTTCACTTCAGTTAAATTTTTACTTGTCCTGAAACAAACAACATTTTTTATTCTTTCCCTCCTCCCTGGTTAAAAGCTGTCAGAGGAAACTCTGCAGTCTTAGTAGGCCACTCCAGCTATGCTCGGGTTGATGCATCCGAAATGTCCTCAATATGGGTGTGAGTGAAGTGCTTTTTTGCTGTGTTCCTGCTTCCAACATTCCTGAATAAGGACGGAGAGCTACAGCTAACGAGTATCAATGCACAAATCTACTTAGCATCAGCAGATTCCTTTTTTAACGAAAGTAAAACTTCCAGCTGGCGATAGATCATCTTTCTATTTTGAGATATTGTCAAATTATGGAAATGTTGATCATCTCCCAGATACCGCTAACATGTTTAAAATGATTGTGTTTGGACCATGGTTATTAAATATTAAGTTCTGTTCTTGAGGAATCTTAGCTTTAACTCCACTTATAATTATTATAGTTTTTAATGTTGTATTAAGGCATGAACATCAATCTTAAGTTGTATATTAATTCTTCTTAACAGATTTCGTATTTTAAGTCATGTTTAGTAACTAGTCCAGGTTCTTGTACTGTGTTCACTTGCTGCTCAGACAGAAGATATGATTGCACTTTTCATTTCCATGGCACTTAAACAAACCCCTGAATGTTATATCTGTCTTTTTGTATTACAGAAGATGAATTAAAACCCTACTTCTTTTGTGATCGATAGAATGGCAAGAATATTTTTGACTGGACTTTTTAATATTATGGAAATATATACATTAAAATATGAGGAACTAAGGAGAGTTTTTCATATTTTTTTTCTCATTTCCAACTTTCCAACGTAAACTGGCCAATCTGGCCTTTGGTCGTTCTCTGTGAAATGTATTCTCTCTCTCTCTCTCTCTCTCTCTCACACACACACACACACCAGAAATAATGACTCGACAGTCGGTGTGTTTGAGGTTTTTTTGTCCGTTTTGTGTTTTTTTTCTTTATTAAAGGAAAGCATAATTACTAGAAATTACAAATAACACTAATAGCGAATCACATCAGCCTACAAAGCAGATATTATGAATATTAAATGATATTATACAAGATCTCATTCAAGTATTTTACATTTTTCCATTTTATATATTTTTTTGTTCCTTTTTTCCTCATTTTCATCTTTTTTTCCTCATGACAAGCCTAGGATATTGTAATGTAATGAACTATTTTAATGGTTCATATACAGTTATCTCTTATTCATATGGCTTTATGAAATATTGTCCTTTTTTTTCAGTTCAGACATCATAACCAGCCATATTCCTCTGAGCAACATCACAAACCCCAGTCAGGTACTTTCTCTTTTTCTTGTTTTCGGCTCCTCCCTCTCATCCCAATGTCCATCATTCATCTCTCCAGTGTCCGGCCTTCTGGCCAAGTCCATGTAAAACTGACGAGCAGAGGGTGCAGCGCCCCCTACAGTTTGTTTGGACAGCTAGCAGCAGTTCTAAGCTGATATAGAAGGCTGAAAACTCCCAAAACACCTGAAACCCCCAAAAAACGTCCAGTGCCGGTCGATGGCAGGCGATGGTCACATTAGAGGGAGGGATCATGTGACTGCCCCAGGAGGAAGGCCCCCTGGTGGCCGCCCGTCATGTCTGCAGCCGCACACCAGCTCACCCTTTCAAAGGCTTTCGCTGGTTTTGGGAAATGCATGGAGTTTTGCTTTTCTGAATATTTTCTAGCTCTTTATTTCCATCTTTGAACCTCCGGTAAACAACTTGATGCATCAACTGTAAGCTTCTGAAACTGATCCAAATCTCCCTGAAGTTAAACAAACAAGACATTAAAGGTGTGTGTGTGTGTGTGTGTGTGTGTGTGTGTGTGGGGGTTTGGGTGGGTGGGGGGGGGTGGGTAAGTACAGCTTTGCATTTTTATGTTTCCAACAATTCTGGGTTTAGAGGAAGAAACTGAAGAACAGAAACACTGACAAGACAATGTGATATCCATCTCCACTCTGCTGGAACATCAACCAACAGGCTGAATGATTTTTTACACCTAAAGACCTAAACTTAAAAAAAACAAAAACAAAACAGGCACAGGTGTCCAACACAGTTTCAACTCAGTTTTCAGGCTTTTCCAAATCTAGTTCCTCAAAAGCATTTGACGCTTTTCGATGATATGACTGGTCTCTGCAGCAAAAACTAAAACAAATGTTTCAGTATGTCAACGGAAAATGGGTTACTTCATTTAACGTCTTGAAAACCATATACCTCAAGATTTTTTTTCTAGAACTTTTAACAACTTCTTTTCCAATTCAAACCCCCAAACAAATATTTTTTACCCATTATTAGACTTTGCAGACACACTGTCTGTAGAAAACCTGGAGGCCGAAGATTAAATAATTTGTTTGACTCACATTAACAGTTCGTTGCTGCTCTGTCATCTTGGCAAAAAGAGAAAATTAACTGATTTCAACATGAAACACTATAAGCTTACAGAGTTTGTTTTTGCGCTGAATACCTGTTGACGTCCTGATGTCAACTTTCCCTTTTGTGATGGGAACTATGTTCCTGTTTCTAAAATCCACAGATGTTTTAACAGCCTGATGCAAACCCCACCTCCATCATAACAACGCCAGAAACACTGCAAATTGAAATTAAAAAGCATTAAAAGATAATTATGAGACCATTAAAAAAAAAAAATTAGAGAGTACGTACACATGTAAGGCAAATATATAATCTGTTCTATTAACAGTAAAACAAGTAGCAGGGAGCTGTAATCAATTCTCTTCATCTGTCAAATTCACATTTATAATAATGGAGGAAAAAAAAAAAAATCTATCTGATATCATCAGTACTCAAGTTGGATAAAGATTTAAGTATCCACACAGCTGACTGTAGGAAGTGTGAAGATAGAACAAAACAGAACAGAACAGAACAGAGTGAGAACGAACAGTCCAGTCTTGAACTATTGTCAACGAGACAAGATCTCAAGCTGTGTGTTTAGTATTCATCTCGCTCACGCTGCTACATCTGTACCTGTGTGCGGCTACACCTGTCAGTGTTCATGCCTGTAGCTGATGTGTGTGTCTGTGAGGGAAACAGGAAGAGTGGCCCGGCCGGCCTCGTCAAGCAGCGGTGGTCAGCCCGGCGAACGGCGGCAACGCCGCCAGAGGCCAAACGTCTGAGCCCCCCGATAGCGTCTCCGCCCGGAGCGCCCGCGTCGGAGCGCGCCAGCCCTCCTCAAAACCATCGTTTCTTCAAGTAATCCAGATTGATGATTCCAGTCCTGTAGTGTCACTGATGGTTGACTGATGGATGGATGTCAAGCGGATGGATGAATGGATGGATGCAGCTTGTCCGATGGGGAGGCGGAGGGGGACAGAGAAAGTCAGGAAGCACAAAGGGAGATCCATCGGGGATTCCTCACTTCCCGACTCCACACAAGTGTTTTGTTTTGGTTTTTTTGTTTTTGTTTTTTTTTTTATTTTCTCCTTCCGCGGGGAGGGGGTTAGAGGGGCTGACATGTTTCAGCACAAAAAGCCACAACTTGCAAACACAGGGAAGAATTACTGGACATGTAACAGACCAAATGACACTTGGAAGACAGCTCAGAAAAGGTGTTGGAGGGGAGTGAGGCGGGGGGGGGGCGGGGGGGCAGTTTGGCATACACAGTACCACCTGGTGGCCTCTGCTGGAAATGATGACCAGATATATGGGTGATTTCAATGCTGTACAATCGACAATAAGGTGGCGGGCACAAGTTAGAAGCAGTAAAACCATTAAAATAAGGCAACTTTCAATGATCATGTCCATACTGAGGGGGAGGTTACAAGTCTTTTTTTTTCCTCTCTTTTTATCATTTGGTTCTTTAATGTTTCTCCCCTCAATGTCCAGCCATAAAGTAAATCAAATATTTCTAATTCCACTCTGCAGAGCCCCTTAGCGGAGAGCACCCAGGGCTCTGCAGATGGAAACGGTCGTCGCTCGGTTCAAACCACTTTGGTCCGACTGGATGTCAGGAGAATCGCGGCCTCCAGCTAGCCGCTAGCGGGGCTTTTCAGATGCTCAAGTCTAGTTCGAACTATTTCCAAATCGCCGATCCAACCACATGCCGGAGAATTAATAATCATCGATGTGAGATCTGGGTGAGGAATCAAATATCTTTTAGCTAGTGGGACAGTGACGATCAAAGCAGGGTCCCAGTGAAAGAGGGGGGAGGGGTGTAACATGAAAAAAGAAAAAAGAAAAAAATCCAGGATAGTAAATCACCGCTAAACCATCCACCATGTGGAGTGGCGATGGCGTATAGAATTAAAAAATAAATAAAAAATTGTTTGACAACTCATTCATTCTTTTTGAGGCAAAGAATGAATGAGGCAAATGGTCATTTTTCTTCAAAAACTAAAACTGACGAATTAACCATTTTATTTACTTTCTTCCTTATTTTTCCAATCAAAATTGTTAAAGGGGGGGGAAAAAAAAAATCTCATTCTTGAATGAAGAGCTGGATGCCCCCTCCTGTGGCGCAGAAAGAACCGGTGTCTTGGAGACGTGGTTGAGTTGATCCGTGCGTGCCTTCGTAGTTGTGGGGTTACTTCAGTGTCTTGGCATCTGGTCCGGGGTCTCCAGTGGGGGCGGGAGATTTCTGGCTGGTGGGTTTGGCATCATCCTTGGCAGCGGGGCCCTGGGCGGTGGGGGCGGGGCTAGGGCCTGAGCTGGCCTGGCTGTGGGGCCGGCTGGAGGGCAGAGAAGGGTGCCGGCGGCGACCCTCGCCGCTGGATGAGTGTCTTCTGCGGCCTCCTTCCTCCATAGGCGGCTAAAAACAGATATAAGAGATTAGATGGATCACTCATGTCACGTTGTAATGTAATTAAAATTTTTTTTTTTTTTTAAATCAGCTTTGTCATTAATAAAATTAAATCTTATTTTTGAATACGAGTTTCCTCGGAATAAAAGGTAAAGAATGCCAAAGCTGGTGCATGATAATGAAGCATTCGTGGCCACTTCTGAGTCTCCAATACAGTTTGCAGAAAGTGACGTTGCCATTTCTTTTCCTAACTACCAGGGCACCATGTGGCACGTGTTTGTGAGAAATTCAGTTAGCTGAAGCATTGCTTCAGGGTCCAGGAGTCCTAACAATCAGCCTTGATAAAAAAAATACTCTACTTACATCAATCCTGAAATCTTCCAGACGCTTAAACTTGCTCAGACAGTCCTGCAGCTTGGGATCAATCTCCAAGGTCTTTGCTTTAGAGTATTTAAGGAAGGCCCAGAACTTCTCCAGTCCGTAAAGCTGGCCTGCGAGACGAGACAGAAATACAGTTAGGTGGGGCCGGGAGTGAACCCTTTCCTATAAAAGAGAAAAACTTAGCCAGAAACTCTGACATCTAAAATATGACAGAGCTCTGGTTTTTATTAAGAACGCGTTTCGTCCTCTGATCCGTGGTTAACTCACCAGCCTCGTAGTCTTTCATGGTCTCCTCCTGGAAATCCTTAAAAATGTCTGGCCTAAACTTCTTCTCTAGACCGTAGCTGTAGTACCTGAAGAGGCACTCCAAACCATACCTGCAACACACACACACACACACACACACACACACAAACATTGAAGGAGACAATCAGAGAGAAATGAACAGTGGAAAACAACGTTTTTGGGAAGTGGATTTGGAAATGGCTCGGATACAAATCCTTACAAATACTATCAGGGAATACTGTACAAAAGAGTGAGTAAAAAAGGGATCCTCAGATGAAATATGAACCCATATACTTTACAAATGACTCAACTGGTGGTCTTTTAAGATTGGCAGTCAGAAAATAGACAGAGCAACCAAGTACATGTTAAGCAAAGACTTCTGCTCTGCACCACACAGGCTATTGCTGCTTTTAAAATGAGTGGTAGTTATGAGGAAGTGCTGGTTCTGTAGGGTCTCCTGTGAAAGAGTTTTCTATATAAATGTGTAGAATAACTATCAGATCAAGTGGCTCTGGAAGAACCTTTAACCCTGATCTTCACATCAGGACTTAGACACCAGAACATTTACAACGTCTGAATCAACATGACATCTTTGAAGCGGTGCAGAAAAATAATTTGGAAATGGTTTTGGGTGAATCTGTATAAGTTCAATTTAGTTTTCTTATCATCTGTAATCGCTAACCAGGTCCAGTCCAATCAATGTCCCCATCTTAAACTCACTAAACACTGACTGAGTTCACATCTTGTTTCTCCACAATCACACTGCTAAATACAAAATTCTGGTCCATCCTTTGCTGGTCAGGACTCTTACCTGTATCCTTCTTTCCCGTCCTCCACCACTAGCTGCCTGAACTCCTCATACATCTTCCTGTTGAAGTGATCCCGCAGGAAAAATGACCAGAAACGGAAGAGCGTGTTCATCTCCTGCGACTGGCCGATTCCCAGCCGCTTCCGCTCTGTCATTGGTCGAGAGGAGAGAGATAAAGTGGACAGGGTTAAATAAATAAAAATAATAAAAAGAAAAAGGTGATTGGAGGGATTTATTTTTAATCCACAGGAAAAAGAAGAAAGAAAAAAAAAACCAGGACAGGATTTTTCTGATATTTGAGCACGGAATAGATAATAAAATAGAAGAGAAAGTAGAAAACGTGTTTACCATTTAGACAGCGCCGGCGGTACTTGTGGTAGACGTGTTGCGTGAAGCCGTTCTCCTTGAGCAGCTCATGCGATGGGTGCTGGAACTTGGGGAGGGACTGAGGCGTGCAGCCGATGTTACCCAGGGCAGGGGTTCCCTCTGATGGGCTGGCGTTAGAGCTGAGAGGGGGAGAGGTGGAGGAGCAGGTGGAGAACAGAGTGAGTCCAACCACATCAAATCTTATAGCGACTTTGACAGTAAGGTTCACGAAGGAAAGGAAGCCCTTCACTTTATGGCTTAAAAAGCCTGACATTAAGGTGGGATGGACATAATATAGGCAACTTTAACCATTAAAGGAATAAACGTGATCTTTAAAAAAAACAAAGTAAAGCTTTAACAGTGCTTTTGCAAGACAGTCTGCTCCTAAACATTCAATTAATATAAGGTACTTTACTTCTTTCCTAAACCTTGCAAAGTAAGGGGGATGTTTGTGACTTTAATTTCTGAGATTTAGACCCTGTGTTGAATTTAAGGGGGTGTGCAGAGGCATTAAGAGATAATAAAAATGTTTAGTGCTTGGGTTAAAATTTTCAATAATGTCTGGCTTTTTTTCTGTGTGAAAAGATCAGATTTTTCACCCCCCCCCCAAAAAAAGAAAGGTTTGTCCATGTATTTTACATGTAAAATTATATTTTTTTAAAAAATGACGAGAATCGGTAAGATCAGAAAAGTACAGTACAGTTTGACATGTATGGTCTAAACTTATAATTGTTTTTTTATATATTTTGTTATAAAGGGTAACTAAAGGCCAATTTATGCTTCTGCACTGAACCTTAGCTGTACCTATGGCGCAGCCATCTACCCTCTGCTGTAGTCTGACCTGCACCTCCCAAAAATGGTAGCATCACGTTTCTGGCTTCTCCTCTTTTGCTGCCTTTGCACAGACCACCTCCTCCGACATCTTCTTTCATTTCTGCGTCGCAGTCATTTCCAGAAAACTAACGGCTGTTCAACATCTATCAGCTCCAACTCCGTCAAGATACGTTCAGTTTTAGCCGCCGTTGTTTTGAAGTGCGCCAACAAACTCGTGGAAAACAGTGGCGAAGAAACGCAACGGTGGCATATAAACGCCACTGCCAACTAGCGGTTGGTGGTGTAACGCAGAGGTATACATGATCATGACGGCGTAGGCCACTTGGGTAGGCCAAGCGTGGGCTCTGCGTAGACTTGACACAGAGGCATAAATCCAGCATTAAGCTGCATGTTGGCAGCTCCGACTGGCAGTAAGAGCAGATTTTTTGACAAAAAGGTGTAATGTTTTGTTTTATAACTAAAAATCTGTTTTGGTACCTTCCCCAGGGATTTAAGAGAATTATTACAGCCCGGAGCAGCGAGTCTCACCTAACGGAGGCGGTACGTGAGCGGTGCTCTCTGGAGTCCATCACCCAGCCGACGTGGCACTCCATGGGTGGGTTGGAGCTGTGTCGGGTCTTCCTCTTCCTCGGTGTCTGAAAAACACCAGAAAACTTCGTAAAGGTGGGTTGGACCATAAGAAGACACATTTCCACCAGAGTAAATTGGATTTTCATCTCCGCTCAGCGGCCATCTCACCTTCGCGTCGACGGGCCGACTCTCCTTCACCACTGGGTAGAAGCGCGGAGTCATGGCCGGGTCCTTCCGGTGAGGCGTGCGGGGCGTGCGGGGTGTGCGGGCACTGCGGTAGTTGGGTGAGTCAGGCACAGTAGTTGGGAGCGAGCGAGCTGTTGAGGAAGGCTCGGGGGCACCGAAGAGTTTGTTTGCCAAAGCATCTGTGGGGACTGAAGATGCGAGGGAAGAGATGTGTTACAGAGGAGCAAAAATGAAATAAATAGACAGACAGACAGAAACAACCTCCAACAGGTTCTCGATAACATTTCACAGGTTTCACTGCTCCTCAAACTGGACCATTTTCAAACCACCTGTCTCAAGATTTTAAAAGTAACTTGATGTGCTTCACTTTTATCTCAGCAATGCTGAAGGAAAACTCTTAAAGTCACTGAGAGACAACCTACTTTCACAACACCAGTGATCTAATAGCTTCATGTATTTCTCAGTGTAAACCCTAAAGAGTCCCGAAGCTTATGATTAATGGTGAGAAAAACAATAGCGGATACCAACCTAACATGTTAACTAAGAGTTGACAACTTCAACTTCAAGTTCATTTAATGCCATTTCAAATTAACAAAACCCTTTTCATCATTAATGAGAGCAACTGTTGAAATCTGAGAGAAGTTTGTCAGGAGAAAAACAGCATACTAATATAATGCATCGAGCAGCGGCCCATTTTGCAGTCTATCCTACAAGCTGCTCTAATGGTTTTTGGTTTTCTGAGCAAAACTAAGGTCAAAAGCTCCTCCAGATGTCTTTACTGTAGAGTGGGACTGAATCATCGGCCAAGCCGTCAACAATCACTGCTTTCATGGAATGTCGACTCGGAAGCTCAAACAAACTCTAAAAAGTGCTGACCGCCGTTGAAAGTCAGTCTGACTGCTTCCAAAAGCCTGACAAGAGTATGTGTGCAAATATGGGAGTGATAGTCAAGCTGCACAATAGCTGGATTTACCGTTTGTTAATGAAGCCATTTCAAGGTTCAACCTTGTGAGAAAAATCCGACTAATACGGTTTTGTAAGGGACTAGTCTGAAAGTGTTTAATATCTTTCAAATATCGCTTCTCCAAACACAGACGTAAGAAAAGGACCATCTCGTGCTCAGAGTTGTCTTAAGACTACTTAAGGCAAAAAAACTTCGGTTTTTGCGGTGACATGTGATGCTGGGAGGTGCTAAGAAGTAAAGTGAACAAGAAAATGTGCAATGGGAAATACTGAATTAAAAACTTCTTAGATAGAAGTTTGCCTTTTTCTTCCCATCTTACTTTTTTCCCCATCTTACTAAAGAATAGAAATTACTCCTCAACATCATAGTTTTGACCTTTTTACACCTTGTCAATGTATTACAGATAAAGTAAAAAAGTCAGCTAGGTAAACGCGCAATTTTGTGTGACATTGTGTGTTTGTCTGCGTCCTTACTCTGCTGAGGCCGTGGGGGGCCCGGGGGCACTTCCTGGTTGGGGTCGACAGGAGGTTCGGGGGTCAGGCAGTTAAACTGCTCGCGGCTGATCAGATGGACCTTCTTGAAGTTCTCCACCTCTTGCTGTAAAACGGAAAAGGATCCAGTGTCAATGTGATGCCACCTGTGAGAACATCTTCCTCTTCCTCCAACCCCAATAGGTAAAGATTTGTATATTGTCAATTTATTTTGGCTAAATATATAAAAAAATTTTTGGCAAGATGGCATTTGAAGGGTTTGTTGGCATTTTACGTACATCATGAAATGTGCCAAATGTTAGGAGAACATTCCTATAGAATTTAGCAGTAATCTCTGAAACAAAACTCTCAATAAAAACAATTACACAGACTGCAGTGGGACTCTAGAGCTTTACCAAAACACATCAACAAAAACAAAAAAAAAGTGTCCATCAAAAAATAACCCTGGGACACGAAAGGAAATGTTAACAAATGGATCATCGACGGACCTTATCTGCAGCAGTCTGGAGATTGAGATGCAGCAGCAAAACATGGCTGCCAAAAACACTCTTTTCACCGTCATGTTTGAGGTCTCCTACTGTGCTGACACGAGTACAACAAATAGCTGGGTCACATCACCACAAAACCCCGAATCTTCCACAAGTAAAGGCTTAGTAACACAACAGTTACTGTTCGTCCTGCCACAGCAGCTCGTTTGAAAATGATATCACAAACACACAAACAAGCCTTATGTACCGGTCCCCCGGCCTTTGGTTATTTAGGAAAAGATGATCAAGTGCGACTCACACTCGCCCCCTCATTCCACCAAGCGTCCTCGGATCTTTGAGTGTCCATCTTTGTCTCCCCCTGTAGCCTGTCTCTTCGGGCCCTCAGGCCGAGGCCCTGTATGTGGGGTTTATTTATAAACAAGTGTTCTCTGTTCCACACGCCGCTGGATACGTGCCGGAGGGCACGTGAAGGTCCCACAAAGAGTTCAACAATGCCACAATGGGCAGCAGTGACAACAAAAACAAAACAAAAACAAAAAAAACTTTCTGCTCTGTGTTGGGTTTACATGTCCAGAAACAGCTCTGACTGAAGAAGAATAAATGTACTCATCATCTGGTCTTAGGGAGAAACGCCGCCAAAAACCACAGTGACGTAACGTGGAAGCTGTCAGAAGTGCCGGACTTGAGTTATGCTTCAATACAGGTCGAGTTATTCGACCCCGAAGTTTGACTGATACTCACAGAAATTATGGGGCTCGTGCTTTTGTTTTTTTAAACTTTTCAATAACTTTTATCTCGGGGGGAATCCGGCGCCCAATCAGCAGCTCAGTCGTGCTTTCTTCCTATTTCGGCTCTTTACTTTTTATAACAAGAAGCTATTACCGTAAATGTGGTGATCAGTATCTGCTTGAAAAGAACAAAACAAAAAACAAACACATAAACGTTGGATGGGTGATGACACAAAATCTAGCTGAAGATTAGTTTAAACCGATCTGTTCCTCTTTTTTGGAGAGAATACAAAAAAAAAAAAAAAACAAAGACAATGCGCCTCGTCCATGTTTAACTCCGCTATCAGATATCAAAGATCTCTTGCCACACAATAACTGTTTAAAATTTTTTTTTTCTCTTGATCTCAGTTATATTTTTCATTCCAAAACGGAGGGTGTGAAGAAGTTTATATTTTAAAAGTTAAAAGTTAATACTGATTCGACTAAAAATTTTGTTTTTCAGTTGTTTAAAGAAAAATTTGCTACTGAAATTTGGAATGAGAGTTTACTCAGAATAACTGAAAATGCTTCTTCCCCTTCGGTTCAAGAACTACTTACAGTGTGGGGTTTGCAGCAATGATTTCTTTTCTGTGGAAAACAAAATGTCTGTCCCAAGAAGATGTTTAATCCCATGTGGGATGGACCGTTACACAAACATAAAAATATCATCAGTTAATTCATCTATATCTCAGTCTTCAAGTTTTGATGGAATTAATAAGTTTCCTCTGTCATTAATATAGGCAGCTGTTTGTCTTGCTTATTGCTGATTGGCTCAGTCAAGATGTCACCAGTGACACCAAATGAGGATTACTATTATTACTCAAGGATTACATAAGATTTACATGCTGAAAAAAACTGACAAGTTCTTACTAAAGGGTTAAATACTCGCTGCCCGTAGGCCACAAACCCTCGCCCATCAGATTCCTAGTTTTTCTTTGAAGTACAGGCACAGAAATATTACGCAAACAAGTACCTTTTCTTGCGACATTTTGAGGGTGTGGTTGCCTTATAGGCAGGTTTCATAACATACCATACTGAATCATTACCAGAACAGCTTTGACCTTAGCCAACCTGAAGGGCCTCACCTTAATGGTGGCGTACTCGGGCTCGTACGTGTCGTCCCACAGGTCCTGCTCGTAGTAGAAGAGCCCATCGTTGATCACCTTGGCCAGCTCGCTGGTCAGCTTGGCGCGTGACGTGTGGTGTCCTGTGCGGTCGCCCCCCGGGTGCTTCCTCAGGTAGGGCGGCGTCTGCGTCACGATCAGGATCTTGTTGACGTCGTGGTCGTCGATCTCGCCGTCCGTTTCCTCGTCCGACCAGTCGGTGAAAGTGTTCCGCCGTCCGTCCATCTGCTCCATCTCCTCGTCAAACATGAAGTCCAGCTCCTCCGGTTCGTCCTGCTCCACTCCGTCCTGATCCGAGTACAAATCAAAACAAATACAAAGAAATGATGTGTAGGTGTTGGCTGATTGTATAGATTTTCTTATTGATCATCATTTGGCTGATTACTTGCAGTTACTTAATTGAATTAACAATTAGTTGACTGACTGATTGGCTCATCTCTTTAGAAAAGTCACAGTTATGATAATAAATTCACCATTTAATGTCATTTATCAAGTAAAAATAAAAAAATATTCTCTGGTTCCGGATTCTTAAATGTGAACATTTGCAGCTTTTCTCTGGTTTATATCTTTTAAATGAAAGACTGTTTACTTTAGACTGTTAGATTAAAAGAGGAAACTTAAGATGTCACAACAACATGTCATTTAGTAACCTTAATGATTACATGGAGAAATGAAAATCCTTAGTTGCAGCTCTAAACAGAACATAAATACTTGCAGTCCAAAGTTTTGTCCTTAGGGGGATTAAAATATAGTTCAAACACACCTTATTTCCTGAGGTAGCAGGGCATGGTGAGGAGCCAGGCTGGGGCACCAGGGAGCGCATCAAGTCCTCCTTCTCCCTCTGCTGCTGCAACGAAGGGGCCTGCATCAGTCAACCGACGCCCAACGTACAGGAGGAGGAAGGAGGAGTTGGTGGATGAGGACACGGGAAGGAGTCAACGGAGGGAGGAACGGAGAACAATGGGGAAAGTTAAGAACGAGATGAGGAGAAGGCAAACTCACGTTACTGTGGGTTTTCTTGTGCCAAAAAAAGCAGCTAAATGAAAAGGTGGCTGATGCTGAAATTTTAAACAAAACCACTGCATGCGGCTGTCAAGACGAAAATAATTGATTCTACAGAAAAGGAAACCTAATGACTACTTGCCAGCATGACGACTAAATGAATAATTTCCATTATCAGTTAATCTGTATGTCTGAAAATAGTGAGAAATATGCAGCGCTTTTTTCCCCTGAGGCCAATGTGAAGTATTTGATTTAGTTTGTCAGAACAACAGTCAAAATTCAAAATTCATATTCTCTTTATACTGATATAATACAGGAAAGCAGCTAATCCTCACACTGAAACCAGGGATTTTTTAAGCATTTTTGCATGTTGAATAACAAAGACTTTTCAACAAGTTCCATCATGAAAATAACGTAGGAATATGTATTTTTTTTGGGGGGGGGGGGTTGATTTCGCTTTTGTAATATCTCATTTCAAAGATCAATGATGAAATCATTCTAATTTAATTTAAGGCATTTGTAGGTCTTCTCTCTGATTTCATCAGAAAACATGTTTCTGCTGGCAAATGGCCACAAGGCATCATGATCCATGGAAAAGCCACTCAATGGATAATTTAATATAACAGTCATGTGAGCAAGTGACATTATGAATGATCGCTGATGGGTTTCTCTGTCATGGGTGTGAACATTCAAGGATTTTACAGCTACAAAACAACTGCAGACACTTCCTCACTGCCTGCCTAAACCTCCAAGCTTGTTGGTTGGACTTCAATTTCACCTTCTCTGCGCTGACCTTGGGCCTGGCCGGGGAGGGTCTGGGCCTCTTCTTGACCTCGATCCAGGACTCCGAGTCCAGGTCAGGGAGGCTGGCGGAGAGGCCCTTCGGCATCGTCTTGAGGTTGGAGGTGTCTGCTTCAGTCTTGGTCTGTTGTTTCACTGGTGTGGAGACCCTGGGAGACCCTGCAGGGAAATAACAGACCAGGAGGGTCACAGAGAGACTTATACAAGACGAGCAGGTCATCTTGTTGAAAACTCAAATTTTCAGGTAATATTTATCTCCTACTGAGCCCTAAAATTCTAAATCTGCCAGTGTATAAAATTATCTTATACAGAAATCAAGAGAAATTACACTTAATTCCTTTTCAAAGGTTCGAGCCGCGGTTCAGTTTCACCATCAGTATCTAAGAGTGCTCACCTCTTGGCTCCTCCACCATTTGTCTTGGGACAAACTCAGGGCAGTTGATGAGCTGGGAGAAGTCAGTGTGGGTGTGGTTAGGCACAGTCAGGCCTGGCAGAGGCCACTTCTCAGGGTCCACCTTCCTACGGATCTTCATGTCAATCAGCTCCACTTCCTTACTGTCCTTCAAAGCCTGACAGGGGAGATGATGGGTCAGTTAGTCTGAGCAATGACAGAATTATAGTGCTGTCTCTACATGAAGGACCTCATTGATGTCCATGGACATAAAGGGTTAGATACATGGGGCATTAGTGTAAACACTATATTCAAAGATAATGTGCCTCATCCCTCTACTTCAGAAGGTCATTTATTTATAAGGAGCTGTAAGGAGAGATTTATGCTTTTAGATAAACTCCTAGGTGTAAAGAAAAAGCTCAAATTTTTAATTAGCATTTAGATGTCTACATTTAAAAGCATCAAAATTAGTACATACACCATCAAATGTTTATAATTGCTTAGCTTTTACCTTTTGACAGTCTAAGTAACATTAGAAGTTCTTTTTCTGCAGTTTGTGTGACTTTCTATGTTTCCCTAGTGTTTAAATGCAAATCTGACAATCTCAGATTTTTTTTAATGCACTGTATTTGCATACGATGTTGAAGTGGAACAAGACACTCCAACAATTTCACAAAATCTTGAATTCAATTAACACTTGTTCAGACACTATTTAAAGGACCAATGAGCAGGATTTAAGCATATCTACTAGAAGAAATGGAATAAGATGTTCATAATCATGTTTTTATTAATCACCTGGAACTAAGAATAGTTGTATTCTCTTTAGCTTACAATGAGCCCTTCATATCTACGTAGAGAGCGGGCCCTCAACTACGGAGCCTGCCATTCTGCACCGCCATGTTTCTTCGGTAGCCAAGGACCAACAAACTGGACCCCGGCTCTAGAAAGGACCTTTGGTTTTTTGGGGTTTTTTTTTTTTTTGGTTTTATAGGTTCTCCTACACGCTTGGAAAGAGAGGGGTGACGCCACTAAATTCTACACACTGGTCCTTTAAAACCACATCACCATCTCACATTTCCGATCTGCAGTCTCACTGGTGACTTTTATCTGGAGAATCAGTGAGTCAAAGAAATGTGCTTACTTCCAGAATGAGGTTGATGTCAGTGGTGAGGGCCTGCACTCTGTGGAAACTGGCGATGAGTCCAATGGGCAGGAAGCCCTCCTGATCCATCTTCCTCCGCAGGAAGAAGTCGCGCTCCAGGTTGTCCAGGCTGAAGTAGTACTCGCTACAGGGGGTGGAGAAGTGAGGAAAGACGTGTTCAACATTTTCCAGTATATACTAGCAAGCCAGCTGCTGTTGTTTGTCGTTGTCTCCTCATTTCCTTCCCTTGGGTCTAACATGGGAGGGACTAGGACATGAGGAAAAGGCCCAGGTGAGAGAAACAAAGACACAATTAGGACAAAATGAGAAGCCCCTGTTTAAATGACTCGGAGGAGGAATTAAAACGGGAAGCGGCCTACACACGAATACATTACTGACGGCAAAAACAAACCGTGAAATCACTGGATGCTGACTGGTTTTAAACCGTTTCATGTGTAGCCAAATACCTTTGAAGGAACCATTTATCATAAACAGAAGATTTACGAGGATTTTAAGACTCCATGTTCTTTAATACCGATTTAACTGAAGGAGCAGTGAGTGCACGGAAGGCATCTGTTCCACTCCTTCAGTCAGGTGCCAAAAAACTACTGTTTCAGCTCACACTGTGTCATTATCTGGTGATGACTGAATGCATATGTGTTTTGGGTAAAGACCAGAATTTAGTGGAGAAGTGTGTTTCTGCAGTACTGCTTCCCATAAAAGCCCTTGAAAATGGACATTTCTTAAAGTGTCAGATAAACCAGAAAAATATTACGAATTTGAAAAAGGAAACTAGTATTAAAACTGACAACTTGTAAATTTGTTGTACACCAACCCAGACATCTCAGACGGGCCTTATTTATTTGGCATTTTGGCCTTTATTTGAGAGCGGCAGCAGAGGTGCAGACAGGAAATGTGGGGGGAGAGAGAGGAGTATGACTTGCGACAATGGGCCCCTGGTCTGGAGTTAAGCCGTGGAACCCTCACCTGACAGATTTTGTTGATCAGACATTTGATTTATGGGTTTTCAAGCAAGGTGTGGCTTCTCTACCATGTAGCAAAAAGACGATAGAGAATATTTAATTTGTATAGTTTACAACGATTTAATTTAGCATTGATCTACTGAAACGAAAGTTTGTTTTCCCCCTAAATCACATTTTGGTTTATTTTCTTGCTCTGATAATGTGACAAACATCTAATCCAGGATGCAATAAGAACTAGAATTAATATGTAGCGAATCTAATTTGATCAAATCTGAAGCTGAACAAAAGGGATCGCATTATTTAATCCATTTGCACTAACGCTTAATAAAAAATAAATATGTGAAAAAAGAGTATGTATAAAAGAGTAAATCAATTCAAAATTTCACTCCTACAACATTGTTGAACTCATGCTGGACATTTTAAAAACAGAACCAGAGTCACTGAAGCAGAACAAGAGATACTTATTCTCCCTCCTTGTCAAAACCTGGCGCCTACATGACCAACAACGCAATTCGTCCGCAAGGAGTTCGGTCAAAGATTCAGTTCTGTTGTGTGCTAGGAGCAGTTGTTGTAGCTCAGTTAGTGTCAAGCACAGATGTCGAGCAGCTCATGTCTCCACACCTCCAGATATTTGCCATTTTCAAACCTGTAGTCTTTGAACCAAACTGCTAACTTAAGTGACGCAATTTGTGTTTCAGATTTCATGCAGCTCCCTCTGGGGCCACAGATGACTTTACCCCCCCCAAAACACACAAACACACACACACACACACACACACACACACACACACACACACACACACACACACACAGAGTAATGCTTCCCTATAACTGAACAGACTTTAATGTGTAAAATCAGCAGTTCCCCAAGTTCCCCTCTAAGTACAAAACTATCAGGCAAATGTCTAACATTTATCATCATTTTATTAGTATTATCGTGTCCTTTTCTGTTTAATGCTGAGATCAGAGTTGTGAAAGTTGTCTCCATTGATGTTTGGTCAGAGAAGAGACATGAAGAACTCATCACTTCTACAGCACGGCTGACTTCTAACATCCAAGAAAGCCAAAACGCAGTTTTTTTTAACAGTGTTTAGGCCTCGTCTTTGTCTCACTGCTGTAAGGTAGGGGCTAAACTTACATCTGCCTCTTGATGTAGTCCTTCAGCAGGTCCTGATCGACGGAGTAAAGGTCGTTGCTGCTCATGTTGTCGTAGTAGTAGGTCACCGAGTTGCTGAACTTCTGGCTGTAGGGTCCGTCTTTCATATCGTAGGACTTGTAGCCGTAGTGGTAGTCATAGTGGCCTGGACGGGACAGACACAGTCACAGTCACTTAGACGGAAAGGCAGAGAATTTTTTCCCCGATTTTGAGAGATTTCGGATCAACTCAAACCTTGTATTTTTCTAAAATATTTAAATCTCAGGCTTCACTGACCGATGTCTACTCAAGATGCCAAATAAAATAAAAGTATATTTCAGACAACACTTGAGAACTACTGCTTCCCTTTCCTGACTTTAAAGAATATTTCAGTGCTGTATAGATCATTTAATTTGACAATTTTGATCCTTGTCATCTAATTAATGTTCTCATAATATCTTCATTAATTAATTTGTTTTGCTTTGCCAATGTCAAGTGTTTAGTTTTGCACGCTTTCAGCTAGTGTTTGATTGTTATGTCTGTTAACATTACGTTAATAATTTGTACCATATTCTGGTTTAATACAGACAGGGGCAGTACCATTTTTGATTAAGTTACAGGTAGATAAATCATATAGATTTTTTTTAAGCTCAGAGTATAACCACTCCTTTCCTGAAAAATGTATGTCTAACAAATGAGGAGCACCTAGTGCAAGAATTTGATTTTTTTTTTTTTTTTTAACTGAGAGACTCTGCAGGAAAAATAAACAGAAATAAAACTTATCAGATTGCTCTTTTATGAGAATGTTTAAAAAAAAATATATACAAAAAAGCACCAAGAGTGTGGAATGATTTAATTCGGTAGCTCTACTCTAAAGTGCCTGCAGTTCCAAGAAGCTATTCAAGACATCAGTAAGAAAAATGTGAAAAACTTAAAAATGCAGTCATAAAAATGAGGAGTGCAAGCGCAGTCAATGATTTAAAAAAAGAATACAGACACACATACACGAGCCGAGTAAACACACAAGTTCATCTGCTCAGCATCAAGTCTGACCGTCTCTTCAGTGCTGCTCAAGGTCAAAAACGTGTCCCCAAGACAATCACTTCTTATTTCTTCCTCCCGCTTGTTTGTAATGTTTGTTTTCTCTCACACTTTTTTCTTCCCTCTTTCACAATTTGAAAGGTACAAGTGTTTTCTCTACCTCAGTCTGGGGAGGGGGAGTGTGGAAAGAGGAGACGGAAACAAAGACAGAGAGAGAGCAGGGGAGAGAGGCAATGTGTATGAGAGGCGTGAACAACAGGGGGGAGAGGGGGAGGATCCTGGCCAAAACCAACAGGACTTCGGGGAAACCTGCTTCTCCTGCTGAACCCAGCGCTTTCTCTCATTCCTACGCTCCTCGGTTGTTATTGCACATTTTTATTTTTCTCTGTGGCCTCAAGTGAGGCCTGGTCAGGGTCACCAACCACACAGTTTGAGGGCAGAATCAGCCCAAACACAACAAAAACTACGCATTACGCAGGAAGTTACAGTTCTGCCAGGTTGGTGGGACAATGTTTTGTTAAATTTGCTCGATTTTTTTGGGCAAAGTCAAACCTTTCTCCCTTGTAACAATAAGAGGACAGACAATAAAAATGAGATGTTTGAGATTTAGGGAAATAAGCTAATTATATTTTTTCTTTCCAGAAGATCGAAAGAACTCTTATATCTGTGCACAGTTAATAAACTTGGGTAATCAGTGCTATTTAAGCCTCGTCTGGGACTGTCTCACCTACTGTATGTTCAAATAGATGTCGTCTTACCTCGTTCACCACCAACAGCTCTTTACATTTAGGGTTGTTGTAAATGTTGAGGTGCAGCTCTCTGAGGAGCCTTAAACTTTCCTCAGAGAGCAATATAGCCTGACCTTACTGCAGCATAAACAGTATTGTGTTGTTGTTATTGTGTTGTTGCACTTCAATGCTGAGATCAGAGTTGTGAAAGTTGTCTCCATTGACAAGTCAGAGAAGAGACATGAGGAGCTCATCACTTCTACAGCACGTCTGCAGGTTAGATTTGAATGATTCATCATCTCCAGTACAAGTAAGACGAGTTTTGGCTCATCTCACTGTATATACTGAGTGTCACTGTGTTTGAGTAGGGACATCAGTTCCAGGGCTGACAGACATTGAAACAGCACGGTGGTGATATTCCCTTTGGTGCTTTTCTGTGCAACTATGCAACTACCGTTTCAAGAAATTAAAGAAAAAAAAACAAAAAAACAACAACCATACCTCTCCCGCCACCTCTGCCTCGTCCCCGGCCTCTTCCTCTTCCACGCCCGCGACCTCTGAACCCTCCGCGGAATGGGGCTCCTTCGCTCTTCACACTGGACACCTCGTCATGATCGTCACGCCACTCCCGTTCATACTTCTGACTGTGCCAGTCTGCAGGGAAACAAACAACAACCTTCATATCCGCACAAACATCCCCTCGCCGGACTAATAGATCAAAACCAATATCAAATAGAGTTGTTAACATCAGTCAACTCTTAAAGCTTATGAGGAAAAACTGAACTTTTGGTAACTGCAGATAGTCCTGCAGATTAATTACCTTTACTTTTTATAGAAAGAAGAAAGTTACTTTTAACTTTTTAACTACAAAACACATTTTGTTTCCCCTGAGAATGGATGAATCCAAGGCACAGTCTTGGTTGAAATTATTGACGGACCTGAATTTTTTTTACTAAATCTTCAGAAACAAATACAAATTAACCAATTTTGTATAATCAATATATTTTAATAAAATGCCCAAGGCTACTGAAAAAAATAAATAAATAAAAAAAAATTAAAAAAAAATTCATAATAACAAAATAATACAAACATGTAGCCCAGACACAATTATTGGAACCCTTCACCAATATTTAGTTGCAGAACCTTAGGGCAACAATAACCATGTCTAAGCTTTTGTAGCCATCTAGAAGCTTCCTGCACCTTTCTGCTGGTAGTTTCTGCCACTCTTCATCGGATCTGTCCTCAAGCTCTTCTGAGTTTGCAGGAGTCCTTTTTGCAATGGCAGATTTCGGCTCTCTCCAAAGGTTTTCAACGTGATTTAGAAAAACCACACAGATGGCCAGTTTCAAACAGCCCATCATTTCCATTTTAAACCAGTCTTTTGCCTGATCCAGTCTTTTATTGCTGGATTTATGCTTTAGGTCATTGTCCTGCTTAAAGACCCAAGACCTTATCCTATTTCTCTGACACTTGGTAACACATTTGGCTCTAAAATGCCTTGGTAATCTTCTGTTTCAATCATTCCTTTGATACATTCACTGAATCCAATACAAGATGCAGCAGAGGAGCCCCAAAGCATAAAAGAACCCCCACATAATTTTTTACTGCTCTGTGTGTGTGTGTTTTTGGGGGGGGGGTAATTTTTAAGTTTCTTCTTAGCACCAAGTCTTATGAGCATCTTAACAGTATTATGACTGTGCAACGTCATGATAACATTATGAACTGTTGAAACAGAAATTTAAGAACCTTTGCTGATTGCCTTGTAGCCTTTGGAGTAGTAATGTTTTTTAAAAGCATTTCTGATAATCTCATCTTTGCTGTTGTGAAAAAGAAACTGAAGAATAAGCCCCCTCCCTTTAAAAAAACAAAACAAAACACAATAAACCCATCATTCATTCATTAATTCAGGTCATGTGAGCACTGAGCTAATTCAGATTTATCAGTAGGGTAGCAATAATTTCGTAGATCATACATCTTATGCCTGTATTTTTCATTTTATTGTATAATTTTTTTTTGCTGTTGTTCATTTACTTTAGAGATTTTATCAAATATTCTTATCAAACCAAACTGGTTTATTTCTATTTATTTGTAAAGACATTCTAAATTCTGTACTTAAAATTCAGGAGGGCTGACAATTTCAACCAGGACTGTGCATTTAAATAGCTAAGCTGTCAAAGCAAAGCAGCAGATTAGTAGTAGCACACTCAGATCTCTACCCGTCCTGCTGCTGAGTCATGCACAGGGCCTCAATCAGCTAAACGCAGTAATGTGCATCAATAGATCAACAGCTATAGATGCAGTCATGCAGAAACACAGGAGAATACAAATCTGCTGTCCCATGCTTTTACAAGTCAAACAGCGCTAGCAGATAACTTCAAGCTTCATGTAATAACAGGCGGGTCGGGATTTTCTTCATGTCATTCCAAACTAATTTAAAACTCTTTAAAAAAAAAAAAAAACATGCCGCCTGAGGTGATGTCAATACCGCATGATGATATCACAGGCTCACCTCTGAGGTCGTTCCTGGCGTTGGGAGGGAGGCGGGGGTTTTCATTCTGTCTACTGTTGTTCCTAGAGGCCGAGCGCTCTCTGGGACCCTCGGACTTCACCTCGATCATCAGGGGAACCCACTTCTGCTTGTTTCCTGTAACGACAGCGGGAGGTAACACAGAGAGGAAAAGCATGAATAAATCCATTTAGTCCCCATTTCGAAATCTTTTCATAAAACTGTCTTTTCACAAGCAGACTTCTGAATACCTACTTAATGCCTCCTTCAAAACCAAATCTTGTATCGGAAAAATATTAGCAAAACTTCTAGCAAGAATGTAGTTTATTTTTTATATGAAATGAACTTAGTACACTTACAAAATATCAAAAATAGTCAAATCGGTGCAACTGAACAATGTTATGAAATATACTGGCTTCTAAGAATCATCCCATTATGGACCATTCGATTGACACACTGAACTATCTAAACTTTTCTAAACAGAAAACATAGTTAACACCCCCTTACTACGGAGACAAAAGGGTGAGAAATACGGATGAAATTGGACCACACCTCTATAGAAACAGGTACTGATTTAAACTCTATTTTCCCCAACACTTTATTTTTCCTTTTTGTTTTCAGCATTAAAGGGCAATGGCAAACCCTAATTGGTGATTCTATTCCAGTCTTTATGCTTTTGTTCTGCATATGTTCTGCAGTCTATGACAAATCTAAGGTTTGTTATAAAAAAAAAAAAAAAAAGCCTCAAAAAGCAGCCAAACAACAGACTTTAACTGAAGCCTTTTTAAGGCCTTTAGGCTTTTAATGCTAAATTCGTAAACTGATAAACTCTCAGCCTTCTTAATGCCCTACAAACATCCAGTGTTTATACATAAATAATGAAAAGGGATCAACTTCACGTAGCTCTGAAATCACGTTAAAGTCAGTAAAAGGAAAGTGGAATTAGGAATCAAAGATTTACTGTTAGATTGTTTGGCTACAATAAATGTGCAAAACATGCATGAAAGGAGGCCAGTTTGCCTCTGGGTTATGGAAACTGTTTCTGTTTCTATATTACAGATGTCTTCTGTCACCAATTTCCCAGTCAGAGGTATTTTTCCAACTAACCAGTGCCTTTGTACCCAGGAAAGTTAAAATGTGAAAATGTGCAACAGTGATTATGAAAAATAGCGATCATTACGGCTGAGATCGTTATTGGTGAGGCAGCACTGAGTCTGCTGCACTTCCTCTGTTGGCCAGCAGGCTACATCGCTGACCTGTTGTCTAAAACACCTGGTTGTCGGGATGTTGTGTGGATGTTCGGGTCAAGTTTGTGACAGATACAACGTTCAATGGTAAGAGGAAACAACAGCCACTTTTAAGTGGCGCGACCCTGCATCTATCTGCTGACGGAGTAGTTAAAGGAGAGAGTAAGAGAGGAAAGGAGGTAGAGAATAAAGCAGAAAATAATATGGACCTGCAGATAACATTGATTGTAACCGAGTCAAGACAACATGTAAAAAACTGCTCCAGCAAAATCAAAACAAGCTCACTACCACTTACACAGTCCAATCTTTTGGCAACAGCAATGTCAAACAGCAAAGCAGGTGACCAAAATGTCTGACCTGCCACGGAAATCCAATCAACAACAGTCTAGTAGCAAAACAGTTGTCACTGCCAATTCTTAATGTCTGAGTTGTCAGTGTCACAAAGAAACATTCTGAAAATACTGCAGTATATTTGAAATGAAGCATTAACAAAGCGGTGCAGTAAATGACTTCTTGTTCTCTAAACGGGCAAAAAAGTAAATAAAATTGACGTCCACTCTCGATGTCACTTTCGATGCACTGAATATCAGCAGAGTCCACGGCTGATTTTTAAGACATAAATAATGAGCTGAGAAACTTTGGCGAATTTGGTTGAGTAATGGTGAAAAATATCCATTTAATCCCCCTCAATATCCCCCTACTTCACAGGCTTAAGGAGCAATTCATTATTTTTTTACAGCTCAATTAAACTGATACCATGACAACATCTACCATTTTTCAATTGTCAATCAAGGATTATTAAAAGTAGTATTCAAAGTCAGTCATGACTAAACTAAACTAATTATGGAAAACCCAGACAGAAAGATGATATGAGAAACTATACTAGGAAAACCCCACAGTCCTTGAAAACCCTATTCTTGAATGGAAAGTGAAAGTGTTTGAGGAGCCAAATAAATTAGTTAATTCAAAAAGAAATGTTGACAAAATTATCATATGAATGAATAGATACATTGTCAGGAATCACTGAACAAGACCGAGACTATACCTCTGTGGTTTTGGTTTTTTTTGCTTGCCAGAAAGACTTTTTTCATTGATATAATGTACAGTGGTTTGCTAGTTACGATCCTCACCACTTCTGGGGAAAACACTGGCCTGAGGTTGGTTTTGCTACCTCAATCAAAAATGCTCTGTATGGCGGTCTTTTAATGACATTTCAAGCCCCCCTCCCCCGAGTTGTGCTCAACCTCCGCTGTGTTTTAACACTTAGCATGTTTACATCGACGGCTAGCTAACATGCCCCAAGTTTAGCAATACAACATGACCCTGCCTGGCTGATAACATTAACAAACTATTGTTGAGTATTATCAACACCATCATGTAGGATCAGCTTTACCTTTTTTCTTCGGCCCATTCTTCTGGGAGTCATCGTCGCCATTCTTCTCCTCTCCGGAGTCGTCCGACTTGGCCTTCAGGTTCTCCTTGCTCTCCTCGTTGCTCTCTCTCTTCTCCTTTGACTCCTTCTTGGCTGTCGTCCTCTTTGGGGCCTGGAGAGAAAACAGGTTCATATTTAGAAAAGAACTTAATATGAGAAACATGTTTAGAAACAGCCAAGTCCATCAAAGGAGATACCATCATAAGATTTAGAGGGCACTTCATGTCATTAATGTCCCGCCAAACTCTTCTGCGAAACACATTTACAGGAAATAAATCTGACTAAAATTAGAGGCACGGATACAAATTTATACATTGTTCTTTTCTGATTGAGCAAAGTGGAATCTGAATTCAAAACATGCTTCGTAATTTTTTTTTTTTTTTCTTTTGGTTATACATGCGCAGGGTAACGGTCAGACAATTGACCGTTCACTAAACCCTTTGCCTCAACAGTAATTTCCCATTCATAGCTTAACAACCAAAACCAGCGGCCTAATATGCTATGCTAATTAGGTCAAGCTTTGGATTCCACAGTTGCCACAATGGTGGGCATGGTGCTCAGGTACTGTCGCAGACTGGCTCAGGGAGTCCACGTATAGGTTATACTAAAATTAGACGACCTCTTACAACCAAAGCTAACACAAACAAACAATGAGCTATTGAACTTAGCAAGATTAGCCATGAAAGCGGCGCATGGATGAGTGGCATGTGGGCTGTGGAGGTGTAGTATGTGCAATATCAAAAAGATGATTTTACAAAGTGGATGCAAACAGCTGGAAGAGAGAGCAAATGAACTCATGGGCCAGCTTTCATAGTCTGGAGGGCCCAGGTGGTCTACATCAGCTGACCGCCCTCCCATGTCAACCAACGGCCTGCTGTGGTTGGCCGGGACAACCTCCAAGACAGCAGGAGGGGTGTCACACACCCGTTTTAAGATCAAGGTTCGCCTTTGCCATCTGAAGCACAAACTAATCCAAGGCACCAACATAAGGAGGACATGTCACATTCCCTCAATTTTAATATGCCTGTTGCAATACAATGGCCAAATATCCATTTGGCAATATCCCCAAATTACCACACCACACACAGCAACCTGGGATCCAGATGCAATTTAAGAATTATAAACAGCTAGCAGAAGACGGGCAAGCAAATAGCAGGACACCGGTCGAATGATGGCCCTGCACAGTCACTGCATTTTCTGTATACACTCATAGGATATAACTTAAATTTGTACCCGCTTCAGAATGCAGATTCATACCAAATGAAGTTCAAACATTGACCCAAAATACTTACTCAAGATGCTGCACAAGACAAGCACCAAAGCTAATCACACATGTCCAACACAACAAAGCCTGCAGTTACATTCACATTTGCTCATTTGGCAGATGATTTTACCCAAATTGTCTAACACATAGCACTACACAAAAAGTAGCCTAAGCCAAGGTTCCTCTAAACAAAAAGCTCACTGGCCAACCAAATCGCCCCTAGACATGTAACACAGGGGGAACCAAGCTACAACAAAGCTCACAAAAAATACATCAGTAAATAAATGAATAAATAAATAGATAATAAAACAAAGCATGAGCTTTGGACGTGCAACAACATTTGAAGGATATTACTTCCACACCGCAATTATTCTTGGTCCTCACCTACCAAAAGAAACTGTACCATGTGCTGCTAAGGCAAGTTAACACATAACCGGACAATAGGCAAGGATTTTACTACACTAGACACCGAAGGTTTAACATTACAAGCCCATAAAAAAATAAACACTGAGTCAAGGACTTGATCAACTGAGCCCAAGCTACCTAGTCCCATCTAACTAATTTCACTTTCTCTTTAGGTTTAACTGGTCTCAACTTGAGTGTTAGAACAGATACTGGTGGTGGGTACTTGTGCGCTGGTTCCACTATGACTAAAAGCCAGTCAGAAATTGGCAAACGTCTAGAAACCAAGGAAATGCACCAAGGACATTGTCTAGCACAAACGAGAACGTCACTTAAAGTGAAAACAATGGTATTATTTTTAAGTGCATATGGCAACACAGCTTTTGGCGGGGGGGGGCAATTTTTGAAAAACAAAATTGCTGGATGTTTCTAGGGAAACATCATAACCACAGCATACGCAACCCTTGAAAATGTGGTATTTTTACACTAGCATTGTAAATTAAATAAATCAAAAGAGAAGATAAATGAGACTAAAAGAGGGTTTTGGTGTACTATACCCAGTAATCTAGTTTGTAGAATAAAGTGGGATCTGTATATAAATAATAAGTTTTGCAGTCAGGATGGAACGTTTAAGGCATTTTATCCCTTCAGGTGAGGTGGACACTGCAAATATTCCCTCCTCTGAGCCACTATAAATGTTACGAAGCAGACTTTGCATGTGGTTTAGAGGTTTCATTATCCCGTCTTTTGTTCAGTCTCTCTAATATGTGACTGCAGCAGAGCAACACAAGCAGCACCACTATGCTCAAGCCAAGCACAGGCTAACAAGCAGTAACGGACACAGGGTAGTCCACCGCATGTGAATTGCCTTTGGTGGTTATCTTTGCTCACAGGGCCGATATCAGAGTTTATTCAAATCAGACATAGTTCAGCTGCTCCTCTGTGCTACAGCAGCTAAGCTATCAGCTACACACATATCTTCAAAGTTTGACACTCCTGGGTTGTTTGCATCGACGTTATTCAAGGCGTTGGAATTAAATCGCGAGCAACTGGAGGCGCAACATATTTCAAACCCCACAACATTCTGGTCATGTGCACACAACACTACACCTTGACATACTCGGCCTTTAAGGCATCACATTGCCAACTTACTGTATCTAATCACATTGAGGACATAGACACACTTTAAATATGCAATGTAGTTCTTAACAACATTGTTAACAGTGAGTCTCACCAATCTGAAAGCAACAAAGGAGGCACGAGCAATTCTTTTATGAGCAAGGTCTTGAAGAAAAAACAAAAACAAAACTGAAACCTTTACAAAATATTCCCATTATACAATCATTGTTATTAGACTGGCAGAGAAATAATTTTGAAAACCAAATTGCTGGATGTTTAGGGAAACATCATAACCACAGCATACGCAACCCTTGAAAATGTGGTATTTTTACACTAGCATTGTAAATTAAATAAATCAAAAGAGAAGATAAATGAGACTAAAAGAGGGTTTTGGTGTACTATACCCAGTAATATAGTTTGTAGAATAAAGTGGGATCTGTATATAAATAATAAGTTTTGCAGTCAGGATGGAACGTTTAAGGCATTTTATCCCTTCAGGTGAGGTGGACACTGCAAATATTCCCTCCTCTGAGCCACTATAAATGTTACGAAGCAGACTTTGCATGTGGTTTAGAGGTTTCATTATCCCGTCTTTTGTTCAGTCTCTCTAATATGTGACTGCAGCAGAGCAACACAAGCAGCACCACTATGCTCAAGCCAAGCACAGGCTAACAAGCAGTAACGGACACAGGGTAGTCCACCGCATGTGAATTGCCTTTGGTGGTTATCTTTGCTCACAGGGCCGATATCAGAGTTTATTCAAATCAGACATAGTTCAGCTGCTCCTCTGTGCTACAGCAGCTAAGCTATCAGCTACACACATATCTTCAAAGTTTGACACTCCTGGGTTGTTTGCATCGACGTCATTCAAGGCGTTGGAATTAAATCGCGAGCAACTGGAGGCGCAACATATTTCAAACCCCACAACATTCTGGTCATGTGCACACAACACTACACCTTGACATACTCGGCCTTTAAGGCATCACATTGCCAACTTACTGTATCTAATCACATTGAGGACATAGACACACTTTAAATATGCAATGTAGTTCTTAACAACATTGTTAACAGTGAGTCTCACCAATCTGAAAGCAACAAAGGAGGCACGAGCAATTCTTTTATGAGCAAGGTCTTCAAGAAAAAAACAAAAACAAAACTGAAACCTTTACAAAATATTCCCATTATACAATCATTGTTATTAGACTGGCAGAGCAATTTTTGAAAAACAAAATTGCTGGATGTTTCTAGGGAAACATCATAACCACAGCATACGCAACCCTTGAAAATGTGGTATTTTTACACTAGCATTGTAAATTAAATAAATCAAAAGAGAAGATAAATGAGACTAAAAGAGGGTTTTGGTGTACTATACCCAGTAATCTAGTTTGTAGAATAAAGTGGGATCTGTATATAAATAATAAGTTTTGCAGTCAGGATGGAACGTTTAAGGCATTTTATCCCTTCAGGTGAGGTGGACACTGCAAATATTCCCTCCTCTGAGCCACTATAAATGTTACGAAGCAGACTTTGCATGTGGTTTAGAGGTTTCATTATCCCGTCTTTTGTTCAGTCTCTAATATGTGACTGCAGCAGAGCAACACAAGCAGCACCACTATGCTCAAGCCAAGCACAGGCTAACAAGCAGTAACGGACACAGGGTAGTCCACCGCATGTGAATTGCCTTTGGTGGTTATCTTTGCTCACAGGGCCGATATCAGAGTTTATTCAAATCAGACATAGTTCAGCTGCTCCTCTGTGCTACAGCAGCTAAGCTATCAGCTACACACATATCTTCAAAGTTTGACACTCCTGGGTTGTTTGCATCGACGTCATTCAAGGCGTTGGAATTAAATCGCGAGCAACTGGAGGCGCAACATATTTCAAACCCCACAACATTCTGGTCATGTGCACACAACACTACACCTTGACATACTCGGCCTTTAAGGCATCACATTGCCAACTTACTGTATCTAATCACATTGAGGACATAGACACACTTTAAATATGCAATGTAGTTCTTAACAACATTGTTAACAGTGAGTCTCACCAATCTGAAAGCAACAAAGGAGGCACGAGCAATTCTTTTATGAGCAAGGTCTTCAAGAAAAAAACAAAAACAAAACTGAAACCTTTACAAAATATTCCCATTATACAATCATTGTTATTAGACTGGCAGAGAAATAATTTTGAAAACAAAAGGAACTCATTTCAGATCTAACTAAATTATTTGTGTTTATCACAGGCTGCAGCGCTTCGGATACTTAATCGCATTGCTTTTGATTGCTTGCAGGTTTACGTCAAAAATAAATAAATAAATCAGTGTGTAATGAATGGTTAGCGCTTTTAATGTTCTGTAATACTCTCCACCTGCAATAAAAAGGAGGATCTACCCAGGCTACATAAAAAAGTGTCTTCAGAACCTACAATTATACTTTATTTGGCTTATATACTTTCCTTACATTAATCTCAATATTGTTTCTGCAAAATGTATTAAAGAAATGGCTTTTTGTCTTTAAGACATTGATGTCAGTTAAAATGGTTATTAAAGCTTTATTCAGATATGGCAGAGCAGTTATATAAATGGCCCCAATGCTTGCTACTGTTCTTCTTTAAAGGGCACAAAAAATAATATTAAACACAGAAGTTTAGTATTCTGTACACATATTTTGTCCAAATACTGGTTCAGTAAATTCATCAGCAAGCAAATGGTCAAAATTACAGCCCTTACTACATTCTGCATGCAAACCACAAATATAAAGAAAGCAATCCGTAACAACTGATATTGACATCTGTGGGCAGCTAAGGCATGTTCTGCAATTTTGGGTTGTCAAATGAAAACTCTTTTTTCCTTTTTGCTCTGATCTTTTTGCAAAAAGATATAATTTTAGATTTAAAGTTGAATTTTCTAAATACCCCAAGGATTCTCTGGGTGTGTTCTGAAACCTTACATTTATAAAAGGAGGAGAGAAAGGAGAAGGATTAAACAGGCAGAGCTGCACTACAGCGTTTGATAACAGGTGTCAGTACTTGACAAAAAAGCAAAAAAGGAAAAAAAACTTTAAAGAGTGCAGCAGGACTTGAACTAAGCCCCAGTCTAGTTTAACAGGTGTAAGAAAAACCAGCCAACGGGGGATTTAAAATGCTGACGGACACTTAACCAACCTATCAAAACCTGACCAAGCACAGCAACTAACAGTCAAACCAAAATTAAACCTGACCTTTTCTTGACCTGGTGTAAATGGATTGTGCTTCCTGAGTGACAATACAGTTTCATATTTATTAAAAAAAAATCATTATTAAGCTAAATTTTGTATCTATTGTATGGATTTAATTAAAGTATAATGTCACCTAGGCACCTGGACTCCTGCATTAAGGACCACAATGGGAACAAGCCCTCCTTCTAGATGTTGACGGTTGTAAAGAGACAGGCAGTTTAAATAACTAATGGCTGATAAGATAACTGTATATCGATTGAAAGGGGGAAAAAATGCCCTTTACCAGCATTCGCAGTACATACAGTGAGACGTTCTCCAGTCTGTAGTAAACAAAAGAATTTGACAGCTTGTCTCTTGGCATCGCCAGCTCATAAATGTTGCTCTCACTGTTCACAAATGTGAGAAAAAAAACATTATCATTCTCTTTTGAAGTATGTGCACTAGTTGCAGTATCACTATCGAGAAAATTGTCTTACAAAAATTTGAGTTTGACTTTATGTAGGCTTTAATTAATTGTGTGAGAAGCCCCTCGCTGCAAGCTGAGAGTCGGGGTGCGGCTACAAAGGTATCAGCAATGAAAAATGTCAACCTCTCAGATGCTGATTGTTACATTTGATTTATCAGTTGTTATCTTAATTATATTTACTATTGATTCATGCTATCTTAAAAATTAAAATGATATCTTAAAAATTATATCTTATCAGCCTAAATACTGTGACTAGACTTCTATCCACCATATATATTTGGTATGCTGTCTACAGTCTCTTGCCAGGTCTTCCCTTCAGTAAGGTTAAGGCACTGTGCCCATTGCTCATTGTTGGTATGCAAGTTCAGTATGTAAATTAGCCATTTATTTCCTTCTTTCAAAAAAGAATTTGGTTCTCCTCATTCTTGTAAAAGAACGGGTCGCCCTCAGTACATTAGTTTTGATGTATAAAGGCCATGCACAAGACATAGATTATCATCACAAATGATGCCTTTAATTTGATGGAAAATCATACTTATGGTGCCATAATGCCAGCATTCATTTTGAGTGCAAGTTTGAATTCCAGTGTTCTTCTCCATGTGTCTCAGTTTGATGATGACACCAACCATTTAACCATTTAATTTTATGTTTTCTCAATTAAACAGTACCTGACTGTTCATTCAAATAACTGAACTTGCAACATTGGACATCAAGAAAAAAAATGGTGGCTCTATAACAATCAGCATCTCAAGAGACCATGTTTTTCCTTGTTTGGAGTCAATTTATGAACCAGCTTCCAAGGTTACAGTGAGGGGTTCTTAGACTCTGACCCTGTTTGATTCTTTGTCTGATGTAGGAAAGTTAAAATGTTTAACTTGTTACTGGTATCATATATCAGATACAGTGACTGAATGTCAGCAGTTAGGCAGGCCTCAGGTTTCACAGGCAGCAGGTTGTGAACTTACAGTGAATCTCCATGAGTCTCTGACCTGCCTGACAGTCGGCGGGCAGGACACGGTCCGTGTCACTGCCTCGATCTGAACAGAAGGAGGGAAGAGGAGTTTAGAGAAGACAATGAGGTGGACCGATGTACACAAACACACACAGACACACACACAGACACACACACACACACACACACACACACACACAGACACACAGTATGTAGGAAATGTACAACACGCTCTATTGCTAAACAGAAAATGAACCTGAGTCTGGATTCTTTAAGTGTCAATGTGTTGGACTTTTTCCAAGATGTAAGGTAAAATAAAAAAGTCTAAGCAACTGACACCAGTGACTCCTTCCAGGCCCCTGCCATTATATTCTAGTCTTTTTTTTTTGCAATTGGGATAAAGAAAAAAAAAAAAATTAATAAAAAACTCAGTGGCTCTTTAAAAGCTCTTCTGTGTTGTGTTGCTCTGCAAAAGCAACATCAGGGCATTATGCTTCATCCTGTTGCCATCAAACACAATGAAAATGCTGCGCTGTGGTTAATAAGAAGCATCTGCTGCATCTACTGTCTAGCGAGCTCCCTCTGGGTTTTATAAAATACATCCAAGATCATTTCAGTAATGCTGTGTCATATTATCAAGTTAGGGTAACTTTTTCTTTTGGACACAGAAAGGCATAATAAGCCATTATTTTTAGAGAACATTAAAATGATGGAAAGCAACAGTTAAGTATTGAGGAATGTCTTCAAAGTTGTAAGGTGTAACATTCATGAAAATGTAGACAGCAATGCTGAGATCACAAGGATGCTGATTCATTCTTCCTCCACCACTGGAAGGTACTCCAGCCTCTGTTACAGTCACTTTCATGATGAAAAATAAAGAATCCTGATCGTGGCTGCAGTTTTCCTGTAAACCTCCAGCGGACAAAAGAAATGAACACTACGCCAACCATCTTTTTAAACTGGACACACAGCAGACAACAAATTGGACAAGTGGTTACTGGTTAGTTTTGGTTTTGATTACCATGGCACCATACATACACAAGAGCCTGCCCTACGCAACACACTCTGGACTGAACATGGTCATGTGCTGGCATTGTGATGCATTTTCCCATAGCTTGTAGGGGAAGATGTGTGCTATTTTTTTTTTTTTTTATTTGTAATGCATGTGTGCAGTCATTCTACTTAAATTTTCTGCCGTTAAATTCCTATTTGATCAAACCAGTTGGTGGAGAAGGCATTAGTTTGATCGTAAAGACAGAAGACATGATGACATACCTATGAAAAGAGTTAAATAAGTGAGGACTTGAATATGTTGGATTTTCAAGTCTTGCTTAATGCAAGTAAGTGCAGAAATAATTACTCAAACAGTTTGGGTCCTGTAATGATTCCTTCTCTCAATAATGGATATGAAGGGATGCCCTTCTAGCTGTGTCCTTAAGTTCTGCTGAACTGATGGGAAGCTGCATAAAAAGAGGATGATATACTAAAAATGACAGAAACATTGGAATCTACTCATTTTGTTCTAACTCAGGCTGTGAAGTCTCAGATTAGCTTCAGCTCTTTACTCTGAGTTTTATCTCCTATCTCTATCACTAGAGATCGATAACTAGTTCAACTTACATTCGTAAGTGTTATATTGACACAGACTTTAAAAGTCTCTCCCAAGTTCTCAGAGCTCAATGAAACATCTCATTCAGCGATGCAATAATTATTCGATCAACAAAAATAATAAGCAACTATTCTGATTATCGATTAATTGTTTCAATCATCTTTAGACACAATAATTCACTTGTCTCAGCTTCTGAAATGTGAAAATCACGTTTCTTCTCTAAATGGTAGTAAATTGAATATCTTTGGGGTTTGGGCTGTTTGCCAGTTAGAGCATAGCATGTGATAGCAACTAATGTTACGTAAAAGCCACAAGTGACTAGTTACAGAATAATCACCCCAGATATAAGTAGGGTTTTTTTTATATTAATACTCTGTAAAGTAGACAACATGACAGAGTAGTGCATTAAGTATTTAAGTTTAACTTTATCAATAACCGAACTCTACAGGGCAACCCTGCAATCAAAACTCCCCCTTCATCAAATTTCATTTTCTAGTTTCCCAGTTTGCACAATCTGTGGAATTCAGTGACTGATTTAGAGCTTTAAATGTTACGAGATGAACAGTGAACTCCAGCCCCCTAAGAATAGCAGCAGCACACAGCCAGGGGTGGTTTATTGAGGGGGATCCCTAAAAGGACATCCCTTCCTAGGGCTTGGCAAAATCACCCCCGCCCCCCAAATCATTGCCACCGGACCCAGCGGTTATTCCTGGCTCTGACGACGCGACCCACATTTTCCTGCTCTGGGACACGCGATCTCCCTCCTGTTCTCGGACCTGGCCGTCTAAAATAGGGGAGGTTACCAGGGTCGCTCCCCTGGTGACACACTATCATCCAGGGATCAGAAATAGAAAACGGCTCTGAGGGGAAATTGACTACTGCCTTCACGGTAACACTGTAAGTGGAAACAAATTAGATGCATCCGTTTGACCAATCGCTGTAGGGAATGAGGAGAGGTATAGAGGGGTCCCATATGTTGGATTTATGGTTAAGGGTGTTATGGACACCTGAGGTGACCCTTCCTGACCACAGTAGAGCTTATATTAAACAGGTGTCCACTTCTGATTTCTCCTTTTCCTGTCAAAAACCAATAGTTCAACATTTTGGAAACTCAGCTTAATCACTTCCTTGCTGAGAGCTAGATGAGAAGACCAAGTAATCGTCTGGCACATAATCCTCTGTAAAACGGCAAAGTTACATTTTTATACTCCTGTTTTTGTACTAAACAAACGAGCTTTAAAATGTTAATTGTTGCTTTTTTCAGGTGCTGGCCATCACTCTAAAACTCAATTCAGTTTTAGGAGAGCTGCCTATCCCCAAATTTGTGAAGATGCAACCATTACATATTTGGTGATTTTTGCTTAATTAATGTCTTAAACAGTGGTTTATTATTAACGTAGTTGTTGACAGATTTTCTGTCAATACTTTAATCAACTAATTCAGCAATAAGTCCTTTGGACAAACAAGCCAAGTGGGTCTAAACTGGAATTGGGCTTGGACAGGTATAAATGTTTAGGCCTAAGACTAGTTAACAACAGAGCTGATTAAAGAAAACATGAAATTTTGATGGTTAGCATTTAATTTACAGACTTTTTGGCCTTCATTTGACATTTTCCCAGTCTTTTGATCTTATAGTATTTAAAAAGAGCAAAAAGGCCTTCTATACCTATTTTTTTTTAAAGATCTCCATTTACGGAATTCATATGTTGAAATCCCTTACGTCTGAGATAGAACCTTTTATAAATTTTTGATTTCACATACCTAAAATGAATGATTGCTAATTTTTTTTCCCAAACAATTTCCATGGCTAGTAAAAAGAGGATTGATTTCTGAGTTCTAACATTTTGCCTGATGCCTGCTTTGAGGCCAGACATCTTTGCTGGGCTTCCAGAGTGTCCAAGAGGTTCTGCCATGGTGGTGAGCCTTGACTAACCCCAACACTTAAAAAAAGAAACAGTCCTGAGGAAACCGAGTTGGGCCAGCAGTCAAGGACTGCTCTCTCTGGAGGTGCTGTTTAGCTGCTGTGTAATTACAGCCACAACCACTGAAATACCTATTGTGGAAAACAGATCGACGACAGCAAAGTGTAGCAGGACAATCTGGGCAGCTCCTTCTGATTGGTTGGTTATTCTGATAATTTGAAACTTAAAGCTATCAATACCATCCCCCGTTACAGATGCTGCTGTCATCTACTGTATGGTTGATAAACATTTTTAACATTTTAATTGAGTATAACCCGAGTAACGGAGGCTGACACTAATTCCTGTCTGCCTGTACCTGGTTACCCTCGTCAACTACTTTTTCCTGATAACATACCACCTCTTACCTGAATGAAGTCAAACACCCCGTACATTCAATACAGTATATAATCACTGAGGTAACAATTCAAAAGTACCATGGTTTTGTTATGGTCACCCAACTCTGGCTCTGGTGTTACCATCCCATGATCTACTGCAGACACGGGGGGTGACATTGGTTCCTGTTTTCTCATCACTTAAAAAGACACAGTGGGGAAAAAAAAACAACAAAAAAACATTTTCCATGTTCTAATCCTGTGTCCTTATTGTGTTTATACCAAAATCCTTCCCTTCTCTCTTCCCTTAAAATGTTTAAATATTTTAAATAAGTCATCTTAAATTCAGGGGGTGGTTACATAAATCGATCCGATCAAGACGACGCCTACCTTTATATAAAACAGTTAGCTCAAGGGTCGTAGAGGCTGGCAGAGCAATACTATGCGTCGGAGGTGTGTGTGTGTGTGTGTGTGTGTGTGTGTGTGTGTGTGTGTGTGTGGATATTAGCGGGCAACATTTCCAAAGGTTGAGGTCTACATTCCTCCCTTGTTTCTCCTCTTCCTGGTCTAACAACACAGGTGGGGAAGTGTGGACTGAAACAAGAGGTCTCCTGCAGCTCGGTATCTCACGGCAGCTCTGCACTGCACCACCATATTTGCTAAGCTGCACCCGCTTTGAGCGATCCAGTCAAATCTAAAGGATCTCATTTAAATCTCCCCTGTAACTACACCTCGCTCACATATTCTGTTTCACTCAGTAATTTGTCTTCCATTTCACTGTGACTTCAGAAGAATTTTCAGTCACAAGGTCTTGATTTATAACCACACTTGGCGACCAGGACACCTAGTCCACCTTCACTTCAAGCAAAAACAATGAGCCCCTGGTACCAGGTCAAGAGGTGCTACTATGTTAGCTATGTGGTCAGGTCACTCTAATGGATATACATTTAAAAGAAACTTGTAACTACTACAACCGCTAGAGTCTACGGCCACCTGATGCAACAATCCTGGTTAAAAGCCTCAATTTCTAAATCTTTCTGCAGCACGTCTGTTGTACATTACACTGTTGTGCAAAAACTGCTGTTAAAAGCCACTGCAAACATTCTGTGGCCAGGCAAGCAGAGAGCAAGATATAAATACAAGCCTGATATTGGAGTACATGTGGAATAAGATATTTATCATAAAGACAGATTTAACCAGTTCCAGTACGGCCTATTGTACTTTATGGAAATCAGATTGATTCCACTGCAGAAACTATGAAGTTATGCAATGGTCCAGGTCCCTAACAACGTTCTGGACGACAGACACAACCCTTGTCTCATTAGTGGGCCCTCTATACATCTAACAACCTATGATTCAAAACTTTTCAAACAAACAATCACACCTACCTGCATGTCTTTAGTTGCAATCTCCCCTGGAGTTGGCCAGCTGTTTGCATCACCAAAATCTCCAACCTGAGCAACAAATTTAAAACAAAGAAAGAAACAAAAAAACAGACATTCAATGTGGATATTGCAGTGGTATTACAGTTCACCTAGCGCGTCATAAAGGTGTGTGGTCAAGGTGAGATCCACAATCCTGGAACAACAACAACGGAGGCTGCCATCAATGGTGTGAGGTTGTGAATGAAACGGTTTAAGGAAAGTGTGTTTGCTTTATCTGTCGGGACATTGCTTCAGCAGGAACTCAAATATGCATTGTGAGGGGATGATAGTACACACAGCTTGAGGCATGACAGGTAAACACTGGTACTCTGACCACACATACCTTCACTGAGCTGTCTAATTAAGGTTCCTTTTTGTTTTAATCTTTTTTTAAATGGGCCCAGAGATTAGTGTTTATAATTACATATAATAAAGGGTTGTTTGCTGAATTTATAATCCTTTTTTGTCGTTGTATTAACAGCTATAAAAGTATGTTCTGCCAACTAGGCCCCCTACATTTTACTATCTAACACGTTATAGCTCATTTGTTTAGTCTACAAAAAAAAAACAAAAGAGGTAAAAACAACCAGCTGTGGTTTTTATGGGGCATTACTTGCAGTAACTATTACTGACATAATCTACTAAACTGAAAGTAAACACATTATTGATGAGAACAAGGAGCTGTGACTCAGCCAAAAATAAGTCTGGGTACAAACATGTTAATGTACTGATGTTACAAATAACCTGAATGACTGCATCATTTCCCTATTTCACCTCCACCCAAAACACCAACCTTAATTATAAAGAGCAAATCTAAGAGACAGTTGAAGCTGTAAATTTGACAGATGTGAAATCGCAGTAGTTACATTGCCTGTTTTTGTTTACTACTAAAAGAGGCCATGATAGCACTTTTAGATCTTATTAATACTTTGTCGTCAGTGAAAACATCACGTAAAGGCACACGCAAACACAAATTATTACCTTTCCTCCACGTCTGGCTTTGGGTGGGTTCCCTGCTCTCACCACCTTGGCGGGGCCGGTCGACTCTGTGGAAACACATCAAGATGGTCGGCATTACAACAGGCTGGGCACACAAAAACACAGATCATCTAAAAACCCTCTTGCCAAAGCAATTTGTGGAGAGAAAAGCAGGAAAACAACAGATTCCATCTGAAATTAATTGAATTTCTTTTCTTAGAAAAAACAAAGTCTTGCAGAAGAAAAAAATTAAAAAATCAGCTGAACAGACATCAAAAAAAAAAACTCACACACGCATGAAATCAAACACAGAAGAGCTTGTTTTTCTGTCTCATTTTTACCATCATTTACTGAATTGCGTGTCTCAGTTTACATATTTTTCTGTTTTTTTCTGTTTTAATTGGGTTAAATTACTTGCCTTATTGTACCTATGTCAGACAGGCTCTTAATAAATCGTCTGATTTTATTTGAATTTTTCTGCAGGTCTCAGCTTTGATATAAGACTGTGTGATATAATATATATCTTTACAAAAAAAAAAGCTCCTCAGTGTCTTATTATGCTATATTGTTTATTTCATTGTGTTGCTTATCACACTCTTTAGAGTTCTGTTTTTCCTTATTTGGGTTCTTCCACATATCATGGATGCAGACAGGAAATTTGAATGAGGGCAACAAACAAACATGAAGGGCAGAAAATGTGACACAGAACAGAGTATTTCCAAAAGGGGCTACTACATCTGTTGCGTGGACGAGGTTCATCAAGATTTATTTCAAATGGTACGGAAGTCTATTTATGAGAGTCCAAAAGTACAGTCGATTGCTCAAAACAAACCCGAAAACTCAGAAAAACAAGATGCTTTTGCAAGGGATCCTGATAATGGAAGGAGGTGATGGCTGCTGCTGCTGCAAATACATCTCTAAAGACCTGGCTCCAATTTACACGGCCGAGAAACCAGGGTTTTGTGAGCTGCTGACAACGTTCGACCCAAGGAGATTTTGGTCATATTGCACATCCCTACCGTGGAATTATTTTTCAGATAAACTAAACTAAAAACCAATACCTTTTTCTGCCCTGTCATTGTTGTAACCAGGTCACAGTAACAATAACGGCTCATTTCAACAGACCAAAAATACAACACTACAAACCCACTAAGAACATATGATCCAACTCAGAGTGATTCACACTGATTCAAAAAGTGATCAGTTAGCAAATTTGTGGTTCATTAGCTTTCTGTGAATTCACAAACTGATTGATCAACCAATCAATATAGCACTAAAATAATCAAATGAGCTGAAATTATTCTCTGTATCTGCTCATTTTTATGTTTATGTATAATTCTGCCCAGTGCATAACTCTTGAGCCTGGTTTGATCTTTTACTTTGTTGGTTATTTTACTGGATCCCCATTAGCTTCTGACATAGCAGTTGCTAGTCTTCCAAATATTACAAATTCCAAATAAAACATTACCATAATAATGGAGTCAAAGTCTAAACCATAAAAAAGAAAATCATTAAAATGCATAATACGAAAGCAGCTGAGCCCAATACAAGAAAACCAAATAAATAACACATGCAACCATAAAAACAATCTCAATAAAAATATTGCTACATATCATAGCAACAAAAGGACAAAATTGTGCCACACAAGAACAGACAGATGGCCACTTATATTTATTGAAAATTAAGCTGCACTTAGGTACACAACCATCAATAAGATTCATGACAACTAAGTGAACACCAGTCAGAAAAACATATTTAACCATATGGCCTAGGTACACCTGTATTAGCCTGTTAAGGTTCAGGCGGTTGCTGATTTTCTATTACTGGTTGGGGAATTGTTCCATCCTGCAGAGGCCCTGAATAAAATGGCTTGTTTTAAAAGATGAATCTCGGCTCTAGGGATAACTGTTTACCCACATACCGAATGGGATATGTCTGTGTTTGGCTTAAAATAAAAAAAATAAATAAATAAAAAAAAAAGCTTAAAGAGATTTGGTTATGCCTATAAAACAAAGCTTTCCTCATGAAAAAGGAGACCAGCCCGGTCCTAACTGGTCAGGCGTATTTAAAAAAAAACATACAGACAGCGTGACTATGCTCATTTCATCGTGCTGACCTGGCTTGTGTCCTGAAGTCAGAGATCTTGCATCCTGCCGTCTTTGGCTACGGTGTCAGCAAAGTCAGTGATAAGCGGGAGTGAAAGCGGCTCACGGGGAGTTCGCCAGGCCATTTACACCAAAGAGCAAATCTCAGTAAGCTCCTTTACGGACAATCATGTCGAGGGACAGCGTCATAAAACGAAAAGGGAATAACATCCTTTGGCAAACCACATCTTTAACACCAGCAAGAGAGCAGCAGTGTACCAGGGTTACATTACAGACATATGGTTGTATGTATGTAATCAAGAGAGTAAAGTATTATAAGACAAGAGATTTGAGAAGATTTTTATAAAGCAAACCAGGAATACTCATTTAGGTCATGTATCGAGGAAAACTGAAAACATTTGCTGGTTCTAGGATCTCAAACAAGAAGATTTGTTGCTGTGTTTTATGATTGATATCATGGTAATTTGACTATCTTCTTATCAGAAATCTCAGACGTCACTTCAAGAAACTGAAATCATTTTATGGACTGGTCAAAAACAAATAACCGATAAATTAATTGATAATAAGAACAATTTTTAGTTACAACCTTGAAACAAACCAGTCAGACTGAAGCCCCGTTCAGGAGTCTTGACCCCTTAACTGGTCGATGCAAACACATCAGAGGGGAGTCAAAGCATGAAAGGAAATATCTCACACCAAAGCACATGATGTTTTGTTGGAGTTGTGGGAAATGCAGGGTTTGATAGCCACGTTACGCCAGTGTACCAGTGTGAAACACAGCAGGCTGTCAAGCAACTTTTTAAATCTTTTTGTAAACGAGAGCTTTAACTGTATGTCTGAAGTAGAACTCAGAGAGTCCTAGACGACAGGCTGGATGAAGACGCTGTGACTGCTGCTGCAGAAAATGATGGCACATGTGAATTTCTTGACTTGACTGGGAATTTACTGCTCACTAGAGAACGCCGCAAAAAACAGATGAGGTTCTAAGTGTTCTGAGATCAAACAGTTCCTGTCATACTTTTTATGTCCAGACAACAGCGGCCTTTTCTTTTCTAGCCCCGTTGACAAGTCCAGTCTAAGTGCACAGTCACCAGTGAGGGGGATTAGTGCGAGCACAGCATCTACTGTGTAACCTATATGTTGCTCTTACTTCCAGTCTTAAAATCCTTCAGGCAAAAGCTGTGACCAACCGGAGGTCATGTTTGCAGAGAGCACGACTGTACAGCTGCCCTGAGGGGGCAGTGAGGCAGAAAGAAGTATTGCACAGAAAAATGGAAAAATAAGGCTCTACAGGTAGCAGGTAGCAGCCACAGGACGGGTTGCTCTGCTTGCACACAATCAAATCAAAACTCATCAAGACATAAAACTGTCCCCTGAACTACAGTGCAGAGACCTGTACTCAACAACAGGAACAGGAATTTAATGAGCAGAATTATATATGTACAATCAGTTCCAATTAGGAGGCAGCTCTTGATACCGAACCACACACTGCAGGCTGACAAGTGTGCCTCCTGTTTCCTTCTTGGCCTTTGGTATCCCTGAAATGGACGTATGTCATTTACTGCCAGCGACTTACATGATTTCTGAACTTCAAACTTTAATCACTTTGTTAAGCTTCAAGTGAAAAGTTTGGGAATTAAGTTATATTTAACTCGAACTTCCTGCCAATACAGTTCTGACCTTTGCTTCATTTTGTTTGCTAAACTGTGTCACAGTCATGTGTCCAGGGATTTTCAACAGAAGCTTTGTCGCCAGGAGGATTTTTCTGAGAAGCAAGTTCTGTTTAAGGGTGCATAGTATTATGTGTCAGAAAGACTCAGAGAAAGGAGATAAAATCCGACAACCATGCAACCTAATCCCACAATAGCCGAAGGGTGTGGTCCTTAACATTACAAATATGTAGAGAATTATGGTCATTTCACATGACTACAGCTTATTCTAGCATGCTTTTTTAATCTGTGACTGTAACTAGGTAGCAAAGAACAGGCACTTAACACACTATTAATGATACTTGATATCAAGTCTCGTTTTCTTCCTCCGCAGTTGCTCTAACAGAGCTAACATATTGTCTGAATTGAGAATTGTGTGAAAAAAAAAAAACGCAGCTAAGGAAGGACAGACCTTACAGTTAAATAATTAATCCATCCTTTGTTTAAGTACATATTCATTCATTAGCGACAAGTACTTGTAGATGTTGCCCAATGTAAACAGAGCAGCTGGGGCAGATTTAGACTTCCTTATATCACAGGTTATGTGATGTCTACACAATCGGCCTTCCATTTACTTTAAATAAAACAACTCTACAGTGTAAATCTGGTCTAAGATTAGAGGTTTAGGTAGGGTCCATGGATTTTAGGGAAAGATTGTTCCTGGTAACAGTTTATAAAATGAATAATAAAATGACACATTAAATTGAATTCTGATTTTTCAGTCAATTCTTGCCCTGTTATCTTGTACAGAAGCAGTTGTTTTTGGTTCTATATAATATTTTTAGAAAGAGACCATGGGAACTAATTCATCACTGAAATGTTTGTTTTGTGAAGCAGGCAGCTTAACTTTTTACCCTGCCTAAGTTTTACTGTGAAATAAAAGCTTTTTAAAACCTTGTGCTGTTTCCAGTGGTTAAATTCAGATCGTTGCACTTGCTGCAGCGGTCACCAGAATACAAGACCTTCTCCGTCAATGCAGAATCAGGATCCTATTCAAAGTTAGGTTTTCTGATGGCGGATCAAGTCTGCAGCATAAATGTCTTGTACGTCTTGTTTCTTGAAGTGGCTGGTAGACTCGTGTTCATGTGACTATTTCATCGCCTAGGTGAAGATAAGCTGCATTTGTAGGACAAATTTTCCAGTTCACCTAAAACCTGGTGAAGTGACTATAAATTGAATGACTGTTACACAGCACATCAGGGTACAGATGCATATAATGATGCATATAATCCCAAAGAGGTTTGTTGTACTGTTAATCCTGACCACAGAGATTTCTCCACAATAAAATCTAATTTCAAACTACATTAAAAAGCAATAAGAACGGATAATGATGGATACATATGTCCAATTTTCTTTATCCATGTAAATATAGTTGTTCAAAAGAAAAATGTTCAAATATGCCTATAGCAAAAACAAAAAACAAAAAAAAAACAAAGAAAGACATCTGAACTATTTTTTTTTTTAATTCTAAAGGTCTGGTCACACCATCAAACAGAAAGATCTCAGAGCAAAATCAATTAACTTCAGTGGAATTGCTGCAATTAGTGCATTTGCTCATGTGCACCGCGTTCAACTTTGGTAAACTTGATTCTAGCAGGCCAGCTTGGTGTGTTTCAGTGAAGAGGGAGAACGGAAAGCTGGAGAGTCAAAAATGTAGGAAGTCATTGTAGATCATTAGCTTTTCCGCACTCTCCCCATTTATTTAAATTAGTGACTGGCTGAATGATATTTTTCTGAGAAAAATGTGTCAAATGACAATGTCACAATATGAAAGGGGTCACTCATGGTGAAAAACCCATAAAGAAATATCACCTGAATCTGCAGCTTCTTGTTGTTCTTTAGCTGCAGCAGGCAGCTGTATTCAGTGAAAAATAAGCTCTAAAAGCCCACCGCTCAGTACCAAACAGTAGACAGAGATAGTTACAGACCAACTGGTGAACTTAGTGGAGCACTTAGCAGCTAAAGAGCCAGATATTTCGATCTAAGAAGGTAGATATCAGACTTGCATTCATCTGGTCGCCTGAAGTACAGCTCCAAATAAATGTTAATATTGCTCTATAACCTCTGAATGTGCGATAGCCTACTGATTTCCAATAAGTTTGCCATATCTGGTCGGCTACTTTGTTGGATTAACAATCACGTATTTCCGGCAAAATGCTGAAATGCTCCAACTTTCTTGTTGGTTTCACTGTACTGATTTGCTCTGATGCTTGTATTGAATGCCTAATTGCAGGAAGTGGCACAAGTGGCGAAATGCTTAGTCAGGTTTAACTGAGTTTTTCAGCCTAATCATCATGACAGGGGGATCTCAAACAGCGCCTCAGAGTAACTGCCTTTTGCAAATATGGTTTCTTCATCGTTTCCATATAAAGAAATAACATAATAATGTTTTTTTTTTTTTTATTTCCACTTATTTGTATTTCTGGTGTTTCTAAAAGTGAAGACACCAAATCGCTGACCTGAAAGTTTGTTTTACCACTGTGTTAATCTGAAGTTACGTATATTGAAATGTGTGAATAATGATCCAAACAAAGATCCTTGACCTTTCCTCATCTCACTTGTAGGGGTAATATTCTGACATTTTACAGGCCATACAATTATCTGTAGTAAAAGTTGGTAAAAGTCTTACGGATGTTCATGCATCCAAATTCCTTACAGATCCTTTGAAACCATTTCAGGCATCTGGGAAACTAACACAAAACATGGCTGGTCATGAAACAAGCACCGAGCCTGACTGGTTTGTGCCTCATAAAAAACCTGTATGTGACTTGTAAATGAATTTCGGAGTCCATCAATCACCGCAACCAGGGGACAATCGGGGGTTGTTCAATGATACACTGCAGGTTTGTCAAGCCCAGCCACGTTCTCCTGATCAGCTGAGCCATGCACTGCAATTTCTCAAGTACAAGCATGTAAGGCATCACTCACTGTTGCTCACAGGGCTGCTCAGTGTTCACTGAGAATCAGATGATACCAGATGATAGTTTGAGGAGAGCCTCCAGGGCCAGGATATCTGCCAAACTATAAGCTGCTGCTGCTGCTCCTTAGGCAGTCACGGTCAGCACTGCATTTGGGCAAGATGCACTTTTTCTCTTTGGGCCTTTAAACGCCTTCAAGGATTTTTTTTCCCCACACAACACAAGCGATGATTTAGTGCAGAGTGGCCATTATCCCTTGATCTTTCTATAAAATTTTGTACTTTTGTTAGAGATTTTTTAAATTAAATGAAAAAAGGAAAACGGGGGTCCATGTCTGACAGCCGAGTGTTGGTAATAAATTCGGTTGTTTATGTAAAAGGCTATATAGGATTTCTTCATGCAATGACACTAATCTACCTCTAGATCTGGTTCCTCAAAAATACAGTACTTCCTGCCACCACAAACAAAAAATACTGGGGGACTGACCCAGATTTTCAGACTTCTACAGCCCATTGGTAAACAAGCTAGGCCATTTCTAATCACCAATCTGCCTATGTTATTGTTTATTGGTACATAAGTTCTGTAGCTGACCTGCGACTCAGTCAAGTCATTTCCATTTTATCCACAATTATGCAGGTCTGCAAGCAAGGAAGAGCAAGAGAGCAAGGGACAGACATGTAACATTACTTGCTACTTGTTTCATTGTGATTAAGACCTTAAAAATTCAAGTATCACAACTGCACATCAGTAAATTATCATTTTTCAATCTGTTATCTGTGCTATTTGCCTAATCTTCACAATACTACTGATTCACCACAACAAAATAACAGTTTAAATTAACCTTTAGTCACTGAATTTTTATTCTGGATCTTTTGTTAATGGGATTTACAGTTTTAGGGATTATTTGCTCAAAACAGAACCTGGAGCATGAAAGCACAATCTGACTTCACAGGTAGGAGTGAAAACTGGGTGTTATCTAAGCATTATATGCTCAAATATACAACGGTGATGATAAGTGTTTTAATCTCTGTAACTCAAGGACAGGTCAGGTGTGTGTGTGTGTTAGTTACAGGGCCACATTAATCAATAACACAGGAATATTTGGAGGAAAAAGAGTGAGCCATACAATGGAGGAGGAGAAGGAAGAAACAGAAGTGCTGTTGATTCTGCTGTATCTGCACTAACAGAGAGATCACAAACCATGTGCTCCTAATTTATCCAGAGCTGAAGGAACAAATAACAACAAAATGAGTCAGAATCAAGGAAGAAGAAGAGTAAATACATTACTCCTTTTCACAAGAAGCTGAGCCCATATGGAACAAAAACTATTTTCTGTTTTCTCAGTTCTTTGGGGCAACCCAAGAATGCACACAACCTCCTGAAATGTTAAAAAAAAATTTAATAAAAAAAAAAATAATAATTAAAAAATCGTATTTATTTATGGGCAAACAAAATAACGTGATGCCTGACCACATCAACATCTATAACAGGAGCCTTAAAAAGTGCATCACTGTATGAAAAGCTTGCGCAGTCAGACGAGGAGGCAAAATATTTCATTTATTATAATTGTCAGCTTGTTTTTAACCAGCTTGTTTGACTCGCGAATGTGTCACTCCAGTGCAATTTTGAATAAACAAATCAAAACACTGAGAAGGATCAGCCATACCTGATATACTACCTGACACACGGATACAAGAGTAATGGACAAACACACTAACACTCCAGCAGCGGCTTAGGTCACATGAATGCAATTTCAAAACCGACTGTCAGAATTTCAAACAAATTCCAAATGATTTTTGGCAGTCAGTCACTGAAATGTGAGCCCACTTAACATGACCATAAAATCAATTCATAGTTATTTATAGTCTACCCACTATTTCAATGTAATCTATAGCACATCAACAGCATGTATGACAAAGCTAGGCTAGCAATTGTCTTTATGCCAACCTGGGTTCAACAGGTTTTGGACCAACCACAAGATGGAACTGATATTTTTTCTTCACTGAACCCCTGATAAGACAGCAAAGATGGATATTTCCAAAAACTCAGACTATTCCTTTAAGTGTAAAAACACCAAGATACAACCAAAGTCTCTGTGATTTAGACGTGTTCAGATAAACATTCAAAAAGATGAAAATCTTACCATTTTTACACCATCGCTCCATAGCCATAATGTGAAAGGAGTCATGGAAAAGGAGTTTTATGACACAAGAAAAATATTAAATACAGCAGCTTCAAGTCTCTTAATCCCTATGTGCTTAAGTGCTGTATGTAAAATTCCCCCAAGCAGTCTGCCAACAGACTGCAAATGTGAATGCCACTGTGGTTAAATGTAGACTTTTTTGACCCTCTTTTTCTCTGCACTGCAATGGGAACAATCATTTCAATTCAGACTGCAGTGCTGAACACGTAATGAGAAATGTTACTAGGTCTGACCTTATGAAACTGCTGTCTTGACTTTTACGTAAAAGTCAGCGCTCATTCCATCATGAGATCAAATTTTAAAAATGCCATCAAAGTTATGGCAATTTCAAGGGGCTTCAACCGACAGGAACAAAAACTACTGCAGTCATCTCTCAACTGCTTCTCCCTATTTATCAGTTTACCCAGCAAACGTCAGTATGCAGAGACTCCTCTCACTCAAGGCCATCATCGCCCACTCCTGTCCGTTCCTCCTCTCTTCTCCCAAGTCACCCTGCTCACCGCCTTCTTCCTCTCTCCTCTGTTTATTCCCTTCGTCTTTCTTCACAGTACTCAGCCAGGGACAGTTGTTGTAGCCTACTGTGCACACCAGACAGCCAGAGGCTACCATTAACATTAGCCGCCACCAACCCCCGCCAGTTTGCATTAACCATCATCTCTCCCTTTGTTTCATGACACTGTTAGTTCAATTCACTCGGGTTTGTAAGCTCCATATCTGATCATTTTAAACATCCAAAATGATTAAATGTTTTTAGAGTTAATATAAAACTGCGGCTGCGGGGAAATCAATGTTAATTTGACTCGACATGCGTGAACCTACGTTTGTATTATTGTTCTAATGCCTTCATTCTAACAATACCACCCAAATGCTCCCTTCAGATCCTCCTTTCTGTCCACTGACTATTATCTCAAATTTCACCAGCCCAAACACATACAGTCCCTCTCTCTTCTTCTCGTAAACTCACAGAAGAGCACACAGCTCAGGTGGAGTCCAAACACAAATTCCCATGGGTGCTACAGCATGCACCGATGACAATACCTGCTGCAGAGCCCACAGGGTTTATAGCCGCTGAATCCTATAAATAAACCTTTTGCCACGTCGGCTTTGCAGTCTTAGATAAACAGTGGTAGTGTTGGGAGACCAAGTCCTCCACCAGACACAGGGACTTTTTGTTGGCTTTGGCGAGTATGTTTTTTTTTTTTCATGCTCCCAAATGTATTGTAACATCATTCTGAAGTCATATTGCATTTGAAAGATTTACTTATTTAGGTAAGTTTTGGATTCAGGGATTTCCAAGTTACTGTGTCAAATTAAAGAGAGATAAAGCAGCACTCTGAAATCTCCAGATTTTTTTCAACAAAACATCCACAGAAGCCAGGGTCTAATGGAGAAAACCTGTATTAAAAACAAATGCATTTAAATTTCAATATGTTTTTGTTTCTCTCTGCATGAAAAAAAAGAAACACTGCCAGGAATAACCATCAGATGTGTACATTCTGGCAAATGCTCAATTTGAAACACATAACGTTCCTTAAAAGGCACTAAAGACGGAAGTATTTAACTAGATGAGAAGTGACAGTCACCTTGAAATCACCTTATAAATGAGTCATCATTTCTCACAGTTAAAATCTCAAGTAATGTAATCAGTGTGAAACTTAATCTACAGTTTTATCTCCTAGCTGCTGTTAAGTCCGATGGTCTTGAATGCACAGCAGAGCAGAGTGTCGACAGAGGGGGGAAGCCTGTCAAGAACCAAATATGGAGGAAACAGCAGTCAGAGCATACGCCACAGACCGCCTGCCTGCCTGCCTGCCTGCCTGCCTGCCTGCCTGCCTGCCTGCCTGCCTGCCTGCCTGCCACACACACACACACACAACCATATGATGTTAATGACTCATGATTTTAACTCCTGTCATAAGCAAAATTGATATAATTTGAAAATAAGAGCCGATCTCCTTAGGATATAAATTTGTAGTACATGTCACAAATGCCCGTTTTTAGTAGGGTGGGGATACTCGCACCAGGCTGAGTCATTGCTGGCACGGTGCAAACGGTTATTTATCCACAGGATGAGGTAAACTACGTTGTTGACCTTGACTGAGTTGTTGATGGTGTTCTCACAAAAAAAAACAAAAAAAACAACCAACAACCTGTTAATTTTAGCTCTACAACTAACACTGACATAATAGCAATGAATATGTATACATCTTTTGTTACTGCAGAAGAGCAGCACCAACAAAGTTCCGCAAAACCATGAAAAAATACGCTGCACTTCCTGTGGCTGCTTCACAATAAAAGTAGATCAACAGAGTCACATTCTACAAAAGCACTGACAGAGATTTTTTAAAAAACATCACTTTCTCTCATCACCAGCACAGCCACACACGAGGGAGGAGACCATCATAGGCCGGCCACGGTCAACCTGGCTAAGAGCAGAGCCACAACAGTGCAGATTGACGCAGCAGAAGTACTTTTTTTGTGAAGTGGGTTTTCTGACCTCGTCAGAGGTCAAACGTGTTTATGGTTGTTCCACAAGGCCACACCCAAAGGCAGGGTGAAATGCCATCTGTCATAGAGAGGAGGAGGAGGCTGCACTCAGTTGTAAGCCAGAAAGGTGAATGAAAAAAAAAAATAGAGAAGTTCAATCCCAGTTTACTTTCACCCTTGGAGGGGTGCGAATGCCGGACTGATAGTCCTGAGGAGTTACAGGAATATTCTGTCACAAACCCACCGGTCCAATATCTTTTCTTTTCTTTTCTTTTTGGTAAAGCTACTGGACAATTTGACAAGTGCTTCTGAAGAAGCATACAGCGCTGGCAGCTTTTTCCTTGGCTGTAAGGCCCTAGGAGATCCACGTGGCTTGGCAGAGCAGCATGATAGAAGCTGGCTAAATTTTAACTGTAGAAAAATTTCAAAAGTTAACACTGCAGCTTTTTTCTGTTCTCATTGATTAGGAAAACCATCCTGCTGACATACATTTCAATAAACTTCTTCCTGAAAAAATGTTTTAAAGTTAAATCTCTCCAGACTCATAAACTGAAGCCTTTTGCAAGTAACATTGTTCTTGCACCACTGGCTTGAAGCATCGATGGTGAAAACGATCCACACCCTGACCCAACGCCTGTGCTGTCGAGTCTGAGAGATGTGCCTCTATCGCCGAGTCCAGACACAACCCTGAGACAGATAAAACAACTTGAGCCGGGACGACAAGGGATCTTCTGAAAAAGCTGACAGAGTGAGAGCCTGCTTGTGTGAGGTATAGACGGAGAGGTGGAGCAGAGTGTGTAGAAAAGACACTGGGATTCTACTTATCTTAGCATTTCCACTCTGGGTTAACCTGCTCTGAGGGCTCGACCTCTGATATCTGACAGAGTGTACCGTGTAAAGATCAAAACCTAGCGTTACACACTAAACCCTCAACATACAAATTTCTCCTTCATTTCCCTTAAAGGAAGGAAAAATCAACTAATCCCACTCTGAGGGCATCAAATTCATCATCTTGTTCCAGCTCTCAATCAGAGATGTATGATATGATGTGTGTGAAATAACAACAACCCAAGACTCCATGTTTTTTTTTTTACCACTGTGCCTTTCAATCAAATGGAGATGTTCATGTCTTGTGCATCAATTTAGACACATTTCTTAAAAATTTTTCACAGTTTTCAAATCTTTGGGAACTGTTTGGCCGCACAAAATTACTTGTTTTAACAACAACAGCTTTACACGTCTATACATAATAATATATTTTTGTATTATAACACTCCTTTAAGGTATGATTGGTAAGTTAAAGCAACCGACAGATGTATCGCTAATGCAAAAATATTAATAACTTATGTGATCTAATTGGACAAATAACATCAAATATTTGGAATGCAACAGCTCAGGAGTATAAACAATACAGGGAGGCCACAGCAATTAAGATAGTAATGTTCACCTTCTTATCATCAAAGACACAAGCTCTCTCCGACAGGCTGACCAGTCAGCTGAGCTCACATTAACACAGTTAACACTCATTCATAAGCTGCAGCAGCAGTGAAGTCTGCAACAGTATTTCCACTTCACCTCTTCACACATGAACACTCCCTCCTGCTTAATGACCTTTGCCGGGTTCCAACACCTTGTAAAACCCAGATACAAACAGCACTGAGGGGCCTGATGACTGAAGGCGGGGGTCTGCCTTGTCATGGTCACAACAAACAGGGAAAGATTCGAGGGGACGGGGACAAATGCGGAAGACATGTGAGGCCTCAATGCTAATTTTCAAACTGCAACGCCCAGGTTCTGTAAAGCAGGCTGAGGCGGCTGCTGCAGGAATGCAAAGCTGCCTCAGAACACAACAAACCTCACAGGGCTTTGAATTCACAACTTTATCCAGACCGGTCAATAGAGCCACATACAGAGAGAGGAGCCTTTCATGGAAAAAACAACACTTTACTTCAACCCCCTGTATTTAGCTTTCTTAATTAGTGTGTAACATACTGTAACAGCTGTAAGCAGATTTAAGCATATATTAATACATCTGTCAATAACTATAACTTAGGTCCACTGCATACTGTACTGAACATCTGCATATAAGATGTCTATAAGATTTTGGCTGCAGTAATATATCCTCATGTGAAAATACTAAATGTGAAAATCAATTCCAATTGTCCATTCTCACACGTTCAGCATACTGCTGCTAAATATTAAGAGGAGTTTTGAGTCCATGCATGTTATTTGTTTTAATAAGAGTAAGAGGGGAAAGCTAATTCTTAGTAATGGACAAAATCAAGTAAAAATGCTGTAGAGCTTTTGATCTCAGGTTGGGTTTGCATCTTAAATTTCATAGCTCTAAAATAGCAACAAAAAAAAGCTCATTTTGAAAAAAATGTCTTGCCTGACAAGATTAAGATGATGTATTTATAATGCAGCCTTATTCAAAATGACACATCCATAGAAATAAAAGGTCTAAAAAAATGTCTATCACAGACATCACTGTTTTTGTGAAATACAAGTAGAGCATCAAAATGCTCTCTAGTCATTCAGGATATTAGAAAACTGTGTTGATGCAGAAAGACGCCACTGCTTGTGACTCAAAAGAAATGAGATGCAGGATTGTCTGGCAAAACAATTTGATCCTGGTTTAAATTTGGCCACAACTCAGTCCAAAACCATTTAGCTAATTCTACTGTCTACATTACAGACTGTGAGGCAAATGAGCAAAGTATTGCACCCATGATAACTTGAGATGCTGGGGTGTAAAAGGCTACACAATGTCTTGGTATTGGTGAGGTCTTCAAACTGGAATTTCATGTTTTACCTTTTCGCCAGTCCCTTCAGCAACACCACAGCACTTCCCCTTCCATTTTTTTAGATGTGTGGCTATTTTCAGTCTGAACCTGACTTTAATGTCAATTTGCAGCAACAGGTGTCCCAGCATGACAGGAAACTAATTTGCTTAGCCAAATTGGCTGCATTTTGCCGGTAATTAAAGAGTCCATTTTATGCTCTTGACTGTCTGGTCGATTGTATCATGTTTTACTCAATATTTTGCCATTTGCACTGGAACTTCTGTGACTATCGGCTGAAACCCAGTGTTTGTATGAAAAGCATTTTTTTAAGAACTTGGACTAAGAACTTTTGGCTGACAGGCTGCTTATAAAAACACACTGGTGCTCGGTTTGTCGTGACATAAGAAGGATGATGACCACCCCACTGCTAACATTTATCAATAATCCACCGTTAAGTCCCTCAGAGGCCAAAATATACTTATGAATGAATTTATCAAACTGCTCAGAGGAACGTAGCCTAGTTGTTGAGAGTTAAATAAAATTGTGGACCATACACATCTAAAATACACTTAAAAGTTTTGATGAACCCAATTCAGTTTTACTCAAACACATGGCCGGGACAGTCTAAAGATTAAAGGGCCATATCTGTATCAGGTCAGTGGGATGAATTAATTTGGATTTGCCCTTCTGCATCATGATCTATCCATTTTTGTTCAACTGCTCCACTTTACGTTTAGTGGCATCTCTGCAACATAAACTTTGAGGAAGACATACAAAACCACATGTTGTAGAACCAGCTAACAGAAAAGCAGTGATTCAGTGCAATAACAGATGTAAGTATCACACCAGCTTCAACACCATAGTCAAAGCTGAGCCAGTAACAGTATGATTTGACTGGTCACCTGTGAAGTTTGTGACCATAGGTAGCACTTAGGACCGACGTTTTCATGAGGAGGTCATGCAGAGAAATGCAGAGAAAAAAAAAAGCCAGTGAAGAGGCAGACTGCAACCAAGCAAGAATGGATGTACACACTGCAAAAGAAATACTAAAGAAAATGAGAAAGAAAAACCATTTAATATGTTTTTCAAGCCTCAAGAATCCACATGCAATGTGTTTAGTGAGAAACACTGGCTGTAAAACATAACTTCTCTTTGTTTATATGAAAACACCTAATGACACCTTTAAGTCTTCCGGCATTTTTACAGACCAGCCCAGGCAAAACTGTTGTAGCATGCCAGAAGTCTCAGTGGTGGTTTTGCGGTGACAGTATGAAGTATGCCGCCACAAAGCCTGGAGACACGTCACAGTCCCATTTACTACTGTTATTCACAACCAAACACCACTTGGTCTACGCTCCGAAGCTTACCAGCATAACCAGCATTCCACCAAACCATTAACTGGTTTTTATAATCTCTTGACAGGTGACAAGAACTGTGGCCTGGCAGCTCACTGGATTTTAACTGGTCACATTTTCACCAAGAAAGCTGTCTCTGTCCCTCCATTATGGGGAGTTTGAATTTCACCTCCCTGGGCAAGGACTGGAAGTATCAAAGGTCATTTTAACAAAGTGAAAAAAATATTTTTGTTTCTTTTTCCATCAAAGTGGTAAATGCTCATCGTGAGTCAGATGATTATCGGTCTTCCATGTAGTAAGTGGTGGGTGGTGGTGGTTGTAATGTTTTAAACATTCGTGGCAGGGCTGGATGATGAAGACTGTTAAAGTATCATTTGGCATTGAGAAGATTTTTTTCCTTGGGGAAAACAATTTAGAAGGTGGAAGCTCAGCTTTTCAATTCAAGCATGTGAAACCAATTCTGCAATGACCAAGAAAACTATCGACAAGATTATCACAGTATTGTTGTGGCTGAAATGATTAGTTCCCCAATAATTAACAATAAACCCAGCCAGTTATTAAAATGAGCTACCTATTCTGATTCCTGATTAAATTTAAACGATAAAATGATTAATCAAATAGTTGATTAAACAGAAAAATAATCAGCAACTATTTTAATAACCAAGTAAGCATTAAAGCTGTTTATAAAGACAAGGTAGAAATAAAATGTCAAATATTCTCTGGTCCAGCTATTCAAATGAGATTTGATGCTTTTCTTTGTCATATATAATTGTAAACTTACTTTCTTTGTGCTTTCAGCTTCTGGTTAAATTAAAAAAAAAAAAGGAAATATGAAGAAATCTTAGGCTCTGGTTATTTTTCACATTTTTGGACTATGTAATTAATCAAAAAAATATTGGAAGACTAATCGATTACAAAAACAACTGTTACTTGCAGCCCTCATGCAGATACACCCTTCTCTTGCCAGAAATGAAAGTAACATAAGGTAACATGTGACCTATTGTGAGCCTATAAAAAGCTGTCTGGGCTGTGGAAATTAATTCTCATTCTTTCAGCTGGTGATTTTATCCAGGGCAGGAGTCCAGGATCTTGTTCAAGGACAGAGTGGGTACACACAATTGATTAGAGAACATTCAACCCATTCAAAAGACGATCTTTTACTTTCTTTTTGGTCAACAATCTTTTTTAACAAAAAAGAAACATTGCAAGACTTTGAGTTTTGCCAAGGATGCTTTCATCTTAAGGAAATACCTTTAAAACAGTGCAACGTATGACTATTGTTACACTTGAGTCTACACTAACACTAGTGTCAAGACGATTTGCTCAAGGTGTTGTCTAGAGCTGAAGCTATTACTTGATTGTTTGATCAATTGTTTGACAGAAAATTAATCAACATTTTTGATGATCATTTAAGGCATTAATCAAGTAAAGACAACAGTCTCTCATTTCAACTTTTCAGTAGTGATGAATTGATACATTTGTAAATTAATCTCTTTGGATGCTGAAGTATCGGTTGGACAAAACAAGCGATTTGGAGACATCATGCTGGGCTTTGGAAGATGGTGATGGAATTTTTTTTTTTTTTTTTTACTGTTTTCTGACATTTAGTTGACTAATGACTAATGGACTATTGACAAAAATAACTGCCAGGTTAATCCCAAAAAAGAACTATTTGTTTTCGGCTGTAACATGTTCACGTTTCAGTGGTTCGTGACTATGGGAGTCACGACACTCCAATTTTAAATGTCTAATTGCAAACTCTTAGATGTGCCTCCCCTATACACTGCACACTTGGACCTCTGCCTGCCTCTACATGTTACTCTAAATCAATCAATCAGCCTGTGAAGAGTAATTCACTCTTTGATTGAACTGCTCACGAGTTGAATCTGTGACGTCACCCCTAAGTAGACATGGCTTTGCATTAAAGAGCGATGGGAACAAAACGGAATTTCGACGATTGTCTAAACACACAGTTGACAATCGGCTTACAACCTGCATTTAAACAATCTTTGGTCTTTCGATGCAGCATAAAAAAAAGCACAACTATCTAGTTATCTCAACCTCCGGCTCCCAGCCAGGTTTGCTTTGCTGATATGACAGCCATTGGAGCGTATCCATCAAACCCATCCGGACTGGTCCAGGTTCTGGGTACAGGCTGTACCCTGAGGTCTACATTAGTTACACATGCTTCAGCACAGTAAACAAAACCCACTGGCAAACAAAAAGACAACATAAAACTGCCAACGGGCTGCAGTCAAACCCAGGATGACTGGACTGTGTAACTACTAACCAGCCAGTGTCCAGGAAAAAAAAAAAAAAAAACCCACACATGGCTCAGAGACATGAACCACGTTGCCTTAACGGGGCAGGGAGGAGATCTGCTCCATGTGCATCGCCATTAGCCGCTTCAGATAATCGATCAGCGGGCCCTTCGTTTCACACGACCTCCTCGTTCGCACTAATGACAAAGCACAACCGTCTGCGATGCTTTTTTGGGCCGGATCGGAGCCGGATCGCGCAGGAGCCACGACGATCCCTGCCAATCGGGCTCCCGTGCTAACGACAGCTAGCACGGGCGGACGGAGACGGGGACGCGGCGTGACAGCCGGGTTGTTGACCGCGGGGCGGCCCGGCCCCGGCGGGCCCCCGCTCGGGGCCGACCTCGAAGCGGGGTCCGGGGAGTCCGCGTCGCCGCCGACGCGGAGCCTCCGCTAACTTAGCTAGCGGCTCCCATGCCTTTCTCTCGGGGAACACGTGGAGTGAACACGTGATGTCTCATAACAAACCTGCTACTTTTCTCATTTCTCTCTCTCTCTCTCCGTCCGAGATTAAACTTGCGGACGTTTCGCTCTTGTCCGCGTTTCTCCGTCGAGGAACGATCTTTGAAAGACTTTTTTTTTTTTTAAATAAAAAAGGTTGACATGTTTTACACTCGGTGGCTGTGGGGGAGGAAGAGGAGGAGGAGGAGGAGGAGGGGTGGCAGTAGCAACCTGGAAGCTAAGCTAACATCTGAGTGTGAAGGGCTTGACGACGCACTAGGCCAGAGAAGTGTGTGTGTGTTTGCTATTGTTAGCAGGCTTCACAGCCACACACACACACACACACACACACACACACACACACCCGGCCAGTTTCTCTCTTTTTCTGTGTGTGTGTGTTAATTGATGCTACGCTAGACATGGGTGGATGTATTATTAATGTCTGGCGCCTCTGCGTGTCGACAAAAAAAAAATAAATAAAACTTCCTCAAAAACAAACGTGTAAAACAGAAACAAACTCCGATTTTAGACGTCGGGGCAACAAACGGGGGAGCGTGTCAGCTGAGGTCTGGCTGACCGGGTGGCAGGAGGTCGGACTCTCCGGGGATGGAGGACGGGGTGATGGAGGAGGCTCAACATGAGGACACTACATCCGTTTTGGGAGCCAGACTCCTCCGTCTGTGCTCTACCTTGAGAGTCTAGACTCCCCGCAGCCAACATGCACGGTGACACTGCTAAAAATTAAGATGCGTCCCCCTCCTCCTCCTCCTCCTCCTCCTCCTCCCCTAAAAAGAAAAAAGGCAGAAAAATTACACCCGCCGAGACCAAAAACCCGACCTGCTCCGATGCCCCAGGTTTGTCTGGTGCGATGACACAAGCAGGGTAAACTACAACACAACGTGTCCTTAAATGTGCAGAACCAGCGAGCAAAAGCGCCGTTTCTGTCGGTCCGGGAACCGACTCTGTCGAGGAGGAGGAGGAGGAGGAGGAGGAGGAGGAACAGGCTAAAACAGGACTGCATCTCAAAAAGACCCAAAGGTGTCATTTAGTAGCACTTATCTTGTGGTTAAATTTGTTGAGCGCTGACTTGAGTCCTGTCTGAAGTATCTAATATGTTTCTTTTGTTTAAAGCCCTTTACATATTATAAAATCTAGTGGAAGAACTTTTGGAAGATTATAACTTTTACCGAGGGTGTGATCCCTCGTGCGATCAGCCACCCCGCGGGTCCACTCTGTCGCCCCGACCCCCAGGAGCAGTGGTCACCGGGAGGAGGAGGAGGAGGAGGAAGAGGGGGAAGAGGGGGAAGAGGGGGTCGCTTCCACGCCAAATACACCCAGCCTGCAAGGAGCAACAAGAGGACGGCCACAGCCGGGGGCTTGTTTACGCTCCCCCCCCCCCGTGGCTCTCCCCGTTCGGTAAAAACGCTACCGGACCCCAAACGTGACGGACGCTCGGTCGCGTCGTTGAGCCGCACCTGGACGGACGGACGGACGGACGGACACCGACGGCCACAAAAATAAAAAAATGAACATGTAAGGGAGGGTACCAACCGTGGTGTGCTTGCCCGTTCACGCTGACCACGGTCACCGCATTCATTTTCCTAGTCCACGGGTTCACCTTGGGCGGGGGAGCTTCTGTAAACTCCTTTCTGCTGCCGCCTTTAACACCCTCCTCGCTCTGCTTGTCTTCGCTGTCACTGCCCCCTCTGCTCCCCTCCGTCGCCTGTTTGGAGGTCTGCTCCTCCGTACCGGGGGTGCCTCCCCGCCCGGGGCTGCCGCCGCCGCTGCTCCCCTGGTCGGCGACACCCGTCTGCCGCTTAGCCCCGTCGCCTCGGCCGCCCTCCTCTTCCTCCGGCTCACCCCGGATCGCTTTGCCGTGCTCCTCCGCTTTGGCAAGCGGGTTGCCGGGCAGGAGAGCCTCCACCTGAGTGGCCATTTCCCACCACCGTCTTTCTTCCCCCCTCAGGATTACCAGTCCCCCCCCCCGGCCCGAAGTCGCCTTCAATTTCAAGGAAATGTGAAGTTGTTCCGCGGAGTCTGCCGCTCCTCTGTCGCTCCTAGACCAAAAGAGCTTCAGTCTAAGACGCAGAGCAGTCAGCGCTGGATTAAAACATATATAAAAATAAAGAAACGTGTCCGAGGGCCTCTCCGGATTATAACCTTATCTCCACTACCAGCAGCAATATGGATGATCCCACCACGCGATAGACGGGTGCGCGCACGTACGGTGTAGAGGGGGAGTAGTCACGTAAAGCCGGGAGCGCGCTTTCGGGTCAGGACGAGATGCTGCTTTCAAGAGCGGCCTCGTCGTAAAACCTCTCATTTTCGGAAGTCATAAAGTGCCGCTTGGGCGGACTTACCCAAGTGTGTTTAGAAACAGAATATAATCGCGGATGGACTGTAATTGTTTGCACCAAGTGAGGTTTTTGATCCGGTATAACGTGGTGTTAAAAAGAAAAGTTCAGCTTCGTGATGCAGCAGGAGAAGAAACCGAGAAAATGTCCACTTTGCATATTTGAATGTTTTAATGCATATTTTTGTCACATGTTCTCTGCATATAGATACAGATGAGATGCACATTTGTTCTTGGACAACACGTGTAGAAGAGGAAATGAAAACCTAAGGAACATTTTCTTATGCGGTGTGATAGGAGTGCTTTATGATTATTATTTTTTTTTTTTTTTTTAGAAAAAAATACAAAATATTCTTGAATAGAACGAATGGTTATCTATCTTTCTTACGGTAAATGGATTATTTTAAAATCATAATATTGTTTAAAAAAAAAAAAGTGAGGCCAGAGTGTGTAATACGCCACCGCCTGATGTATTTCCTCAGCTAACGCCATTTATCCGATAAGTTCCTGAACGCAGCGCCGAGACGTGGATGACGTCGTCTCACCCTCTGAACGCGTCACTTCACCGTTAACTCATTAAATATCCGTCACACAACAAATTGTTTTTTTTTTTTTTTTTAATGTAATTGCCGGTGCACGAAACCCTGTGAATACTATGCGACGGTCGTTTGTCTCCGGCGCTTGCGTTTTATCCGCGTCCCTTTGCCGAACATCTGGACTCAGGGTGGGAAGACGCAGCGCGGCCGCTCCTCGCGGTGCCTACGCTCCACACACGTGTACATACCGGAGCTGCACGTGTGCGCTCACGCTCTGGGTCCAGGTTTCCTCATTAATTTCAGCAGTTTATTTTTTTTTTACCCCCCTGAAGCTCTATAACCTCAACGCAACCGACCAGGAGCTTAAGTCTGTGTCAGTGTCATGTCCGTATCTGCTGTGTGGGATCCGGTGTATTGTGCCCGTGGTGACATCCAACGTGTGGCTCAACATTAAAGAATCTTTTTTAGTCTGGGTGGTTTATTATATAATGGCAATAGCAGTTCAAGTCGGACTTAGCGTGTGCCATTTGATACTCTGTGTATGTGTGTGTGTTGGAGAGAGAAGGAGTGTGTGTATGGGGAAGAGTGAAAGTGAGTGTATTCATGTTTGAGGACTAAAGTTGTGTCTCTTGTTGAATGGGAAGAGGGGGGTATGTAGCTTCACATTAGTTAACTGTACCTCTACAGCCACTGCTGCTTTTTATTGAGATTAGTGTAGAAACAGATTTACATGGACATGCAAAAGGCCTCAGCTCAGCCTGATTTAGTAACATTCACCAGTTCATGCAGAAGTATTAGATCAGCTCAGGGATGGAAGAGGTTTTCAGATCATTAAATTATACATATATACGTACATCATATACAGTGGGGTCCAAAAGTCTGACAGCACTAGAGTCAAGCCACTTCAAAATCTCATTTCACACAATTTTCCAATGATAATATCAGTTTAATAATTTGAGTGAAAAAGTACATGAATTTCACGATATCTTATTATTATTTGGTCTCTGTCCTTCTGCTTTAATTACACAAGTTTGTGCAAAATCCCATGACCCACTTTATCCCAGCAGGATTTAACAAAGAGGTTCTTGTGATGTCACAGAGTGCTTGACTTTCCCAGTCTTCAACTGCCCCAATAAATAAATAAACAGGGTTGACGTCATGTTGACGTCGCATGGAGTAAAGTCTGTGACAATCAGGACTTTGGTCTGTTTTGGTCTTGTAGTTGTTCTTCAGAATCTTTGAGGTGCATCTGGAGTCATTGTCCTGCTGCATTATGAATCACTTTTCAAAAAGATGGACACCAGAGTTTACTCCTTAGTAGGCAAAACAACCCCAGACTCAAACGTTCCCATCATTGCGATGGGCAATTTTCAGGCAACTAAGCTTGATGTATTGATCAGTCAGTGGTTGGTCCCTTTTGGTTCTGCCTGTTCATACTTGGGATACAACCAATCAAGTCTCTGCAAAGATTTTGGTAGTGCCCTGCACTGCCCCTTTAGCAACCTTTAGCCATGATTTGATGCCAAGAGAGCCCCTCCTTGCTTAGAATAACAATTTGACATCTCTTTCACTTTCACATATTTGTGAAACCATTTCCCCATTATCACAACGCTGCTTAGTAAGCAATGATCTGCTAGTAACCTTAGGAATAGCCTTATTTATAGCATGTGCACACCAGGGTAGCCAGAGAAAGTAGCAATGCAGTGAAATGCAGTTTAGGCTCAAAAGAGAAAGCAAAATTTGTAACAAAGTGCATATAGCTAAATAATAAGTGAGAATAAATGTTCAAAATGAACATCAAAACCAAAATATATGTATGTGAATGCAAATGCAACTGGTTTATGCACTGTATAAATAATAAGAAAATGATGCATTGACATGATGAGATTGAGCTAAAGACCATTCTACTGCTACAGTCACATGAAACATGCCCATCCCTGCAGAAAATATTTTTCATTTATTGTGCCCCCAGTAAAATTGTTAAACAATGCAATTAGGCCTTAGTAGACTATTTTAATGCCATTCCAAAAACCTTTAATGGCCCTTTAATTCAGGTAAAAAAAACATGGAAAACATGTTTGTACATGCACAATAAATTCTTATTTATTTCTCATTTGGCCTGGCAAGTATTGTTTGGACAATTGTTTGGCAGCCAGAAGAGGTGACTTCGCCTCAGGTTCGCTGATTACATCTATCTACAGGAGCTAAGGATTCAGTATACTTCAAACAAAGTGTGTGAAAGAGTCATCTTTCTTGCACAGTGTGAAAGAGTCATCTGACCGCATTTTTAAGACAGCGTTATAGCCTGTGCTGAGGGGCCACACTTGAGGGTGGGACATTATGAACCTACAAATGAAGAGAATATCAACATTTTCAGTCTCTTTTCAAAGTTATTTATGATATTGCACTCAGCTGTACATATCTTACAGAATTTCAAAGACACAGAATGGGGTTTATTTGAATTGACCAGCAGAAAAGATCATACACAATAAAACCTCATGTTCTTTGCAAATTCAATTTACACAGTTCTTTCTTACCCCCCCCCCCCACACACACACACACTCACACAAAAAAGTGTTTTTCCACGGAATAATATAAAAGAATAGAGTAAATACATTAAGTAGAATAAAATTCCAGATTGTTCGTACTTAATAAAACCAAATCTCCAATTTTAAACTGACTCCAATAACATTTAAAAACAACTCTTAAACTTGTCACTATCCTATGTTGTACATAAGATCTGCAAAGGATAGACAAAAATATCAAAATATACTTGAAGCATTAACAAATGCTGACAAAGAGCACAGTGACTTAAGCTGCTGCACACAGCCTGTAGGATTCCACATTCGTTTATGACTAAAGTCTGAAGTATGCCATCTCTCAGGGCCGATCATGACACGTATTTGTTTTCTCACCATGTACTGTAAATGGTTGCATCATTATGTAAGGCACAGCAGTGGCCACTAGTTTTGAGTGTTTGAATGATGGGCGTGTCAGGGGCTGGACAGGAGAAAACAGTTTTGTGAAAGAAAGGAGAAACTGTGGCGCAAGAGAGAAAAGAAAGATTGAAAGAGTTTAACATTTAACATTTAAATGACATTTCCCCCGGGGGATCCGTCACATATTCACACACACACCCTCCACAGCTCCTCCTCATACCTGTGCTACTCCTGTGGGTGGTGCTGACTCATGAGTCCAATGAGAAATAGAGCCAGCCCTCATTACTACTGGCACTGTGCCTGTACAACCGATTTTATTGCACATAAATGTCTATAAATATGACATTCTATTATTAAACTGACCCAGTGGCCTTATCATCAGAGAAACCCAATCTACTACCTGTATCCAGGCAGTGGTTCACACACATTCACATAACACATAAAGTTGGAAAAGAAAATAAGTGCTTAGAAAGAAAGAAAGTTCAGTGCAGCACAATACAAAACATGAGATGCCACCTCCTGTAGCAGCACCAAATCCCCCCCAAACCCCGCAGCTAACTACCATATTTCCCCAGCTGAATGGGGTGGGGTGGACAAGACTGGACCGGCCACGATCCTGTAGCTGCTTATCCTGTAGCTGCTGTAAAGCCTCTGGCTGTTACTCACAATTTAGTCACATGATCAACAGACATTCAGTCCTCCAGGTGAGAAAAGCAAACAGTCAAATGTCATAATCCTGCCTGAACACAATGCAGGTCTCAGCCCGAGATAAAAATTGATTGAGTTGATTGAGTTCATAAATTCTTTACAGGAAAAATAAACAATAGCACTAGTATTGCATGCTACGTGCAATACATTCAGATTAAAACCCTGCACGTTTTAAAAATAACATTTTTTAAAAGTGCATTTAAAAAGGTGCATTTACAAAATATTCAGTTATCCAGTCTCCCCATTATTATACAACAGCAATTTTTCCTGGAAAGTTTTAGTTTTTGGGTTTTTTTTTTTCAAAAACTAGTTTAAAAGCTTCAAATCTGTTTCACCTCTGACCGGACCTAGCATCTCTGCAACATTAGTATTCAGCGGAAGTGATTGTTCCTGGCCCCCTAATGAATGCAAGTCCAATATTCACTCTCTTTTAACTCTGTTTTTGGTCTCTACCAACTCCTGAGGAAAACATCTGGCTCATTAGCTGCTAAATGCCCCAATATGTTTACCAGGTAGTTACTAACTGTGCCTGTCTGCTGTTTGGTGTTGAGCGGCTAGCGTGCGCACTTATTTGGGAAGAGCACGGAGGAAATAGTGTTTTATTGAACGACTGGCTGGCGATCTCGAGGAGTTCAGCCTAAGAGAGACCGACTCAAAGCTGGCGGCCTGTTACCCATTTTGACCCCTGGGGTCAGCTGAGATTTGCAGGGTGTGGCGGGAAAGACAGATAGAGCTGTGCATCATCATCATAGCAGCGTAAAGAGAAAAGATTTTAAGCATATAATCAGACCAAGGGAGGTGATGTTTATTGAGAAGAGAGGCGAACCGAGCACAGTTCCTTGCACTACTTCAGGGCAAAGGAAGTGAAGCTTGAACACTTCTCCTTGCCATTCCACTCTGAATGACCGCCCCCCAGAGGCAGGTCTCAAACTGAAGAAGCTCTGTAGACGAAGTCACCAGTTCAAATTTAGGTAAGCTATTTGCAGATGTTTTCCACACAGGACATCTTTCCAATATATTTGCAGTTAAGGACCGAACCAGAATCAGTGATCACCATTTTGCACAATGAACACGTCTGTCTTGAAATCGGAAAGATGTTTGACGATAAGTGTAAAGCGTTTAATATTTGAATTTGTAATGTCTTTGTCCCCAGATGGTTAATTTCCTCACAGTGATTGTAATCATCATTCTGTTATTATTATCTCAAATTTTAACAATTGGGTGTTGACAGTGAAATGCTGAAAATGTTTTGTTGAGTGGCGTCATTTGTGTGTTTTTGGTCACATATGAAAAACAATTCATGAAACCTCCGTGGGCCCAACCTGTGTTGACAATAGCTTCCAATCCCTCTGCTCTGCATCCTTCTCTCCTTTTGTCAATGCCAGGCTACTGTTTGACCATGTTCATAACAACATAGCCATAACACACAACTGACAAGACATGCATACATACATGTGGTGTGAGGCAAATGTCTCTGCTACCTTGAGGCAATGCCAGGCTGGATCAGTTTCCTAACTGACAGCTCAATCCGTCTGCCGTGACTGTTCACGAGTTGCAGCTGAATATGTTTCTGTGTTCCGGGGATATGCATAAATATACAAATATATATTTTTTTACATTGTACCCACAACACCAAGTCTAAGTTTTTTTGAAGTTTATGAAAGATTTTTACCCATATGGATCATTAGCTCCATTTCGTTCCTTGATTCCCAGAATCTAACACCTTGCCAAAGCACAATGTTTTTACACTTCAATTTTGTATGGATCAATACAACGAGATAGAATGAGATAGAATGAGATAGGCATTAATTCATGAGCTTTACAGGTGCTGATTGTGGATTTTTTTTTACCTTTAGGCAGAACCAGACTAGCTGTTTCTCCTCTTTTCCTATCTTAATTCTAAATTTAGTACATTTATAGCTTCATATTTACATTACAGATTTGAGCGTTTCATCAACCTTCTCATATTTTAAGCAACTGAGCGTTTATCCCTAAATGTTTAAACTACTCCTTCAAGTTTAAAAGGTTAATTGCCAATGATTTCAACAGAGATCAGAGGAAAATTACCTCAGTATTATGTTAGATTCCCACCTAAAATTTGAAAAACATAAACATGGAAACCAAGGTTTAGAAAAGCACTGTTGAAGAGAAACTGATCATGCTTGCTAAAATGAGATTTAACCAGAATTGCCGAAATAAATACTTGGCTCCCCAGGTTCTCAGTGAATTGGTGAGACTTTGTTTGTGGTTCAGTAACTCAGAGCCTGTCAATGTGTAATGTCATCTTGGAAAAATAAAGATGGTGTTCTCTTGGTAGATGACCAATACGCTAGAACTCATCATTCCTCAAAATTTATGTTTCAGGCACACAGTGATGTGTTTGGCACCATTTCTGTAGTCACTCTTATTGCTGGTTAAGCTTTTTGGGAGGCTCTGACATCTGGTGTTCTAAGTCGGCGGCCAAATAAGTGTCACATTTGTAAGCTATGCGACAAATAGTAGAGCTTTGAGGAGCATGATGTGAGTTTGGTAATTGCTCTCAAACCACTTTTGTGAAAGCTGTGATTGTTTATGGTAAATCTCTTATTCTAGAGTGAAACATCTTTATCATCAATTATGACTAAAGCGACACATTTGACCTCTGTTATTACAGAGTAAGTGTCTGCAGCAGAAGTACTCAAATAGCACACTTGTGGTTTTAGCTTGATGACAGACAACAAGTCCTCTATTGTGCGTCTGTTACTTGACCTGTATACTGGTAGGCTGTGCACTGTGAAGACACAGGAGTTTGTTTTTTGTGTAACAGAATGAAACTCTTTCTCTTTCTAAGGGACACATAATCATGTCTGAGTGTGTGAGTGGTGAGGTGTATCACTGTCAATGTTGTCGAGCAAAGCCCTGCATTCAGTCTCCTGTAGGGTTACATTAGACACACACGTGCACTAACACACACACACACACACACACACACACACACACACACACACACACACACACACACACACACACCATCCCCCTGCCTGCCCACGGTGGCCCCTCACTGTAAACAGGCAGATATGTCGTTCAATGGCTCCGTCCTATTCTTTGCAGCCGATGACACTGGTGACATGTAAAGCTCTCTGGCATTGTCCAGCTCTCTGGAGCTCTTTAGCAGTGTAATCACCAGTGAAATGGCAATGGGCCACTGGGATGAAAACACAAGTCAGCAGCTGGTCAGCAAATCACAGTTGAAAGCCGTTATATGGTAGATTTGCCTCGTAAGCAAGACGAGCTTGGGGGGCCTTTGTAGACCCAGTTTGTGAGTGCACAGAGTTCGAAGGAGAGACTTTTTTCGTAAGCAATTATAAATTTGTGAGATTCATAACTTGTTAAATTAAAAAAAAAATCCTCTGGATTATACTGTATATGTTCTTCTTTTACATCAAATATCTCATCAGTAGAATGGAGGAAATGGAATATATCACTTGGAAAAACTTTAAAATTTGTAGTTGATCTCAGACTTTACACTGTTCCCAGACTTGGTTTAAGATTTGTCCTCAGACAGGTGATCAGAAAAAGTGGTTTTCAAAATAGATTTCAACTAAAATGACTGCAAATGAGCCAACTATTGGCCAGACTCAGTACAACTGAATTTAAAGATTTGAGTAAGAGTAACAGAGTAACACTATGCTGGTGCTGGTTAGAACACTATCAATCAATCAATCAATCAATCAATCAATCAATCAATCAATCAATCAATCAATCAATCAATCAATCAATCAATCAATCAACCAACATAAAAACCTATCTATCTATCTATCTATCTATCTATCTATCTATCTATCTATCTATCTATCTATCTATCTATCTATCTATCCTCCAAGGAGTGTTTAAAAAAGATGGAAAAACATAAACATATTTTTTTCAAAAAACAAGGCAAGATTTAAGGGGAAAAAAAATCTGTATTTTCTTTATATCAGCTGCTGATTTTGTAGTGGTTATTCCTGATTTTCGTAACCCATAAAAAAAATTATCACAGGATAAAACATAGAGGCAACAGCATCAGAAACATGAAAGAGTGAGCAAAGTATGCCCCCCCCAAAAGAAGAAAAAAAAACCCAACTCATTTTAAACAATGTTTATACACGGTTTAACTCATACAGCTTCTCTCCTATGGTAGACGATCACGCGCTCATATGATGAAAGTGAACTCTCCTCTTCCTGTGTCCATGTGTTTAAACTTGCTGTCTCTGAGAAACTATGATGTAATAGACCCAGTCAAACAGGCAATAAGTCACCATGTGGGATCTCCATGCTCCGCCTAGTGGCAGTGTAGGACACAGCTTTCCACGCCTCTCCACAGTAATGTGAAAAGTACTGTTGCCTGCAGTCATTTGTTCTTAGCCACTTGTGGTTAATGCAGCCGTAGAAATGGAACAATTTCCATAAGTTAGTTTGGTATCTTTATTGTGTCATGCACTTTCGAGTTTGCGGTTCACAAGAAATTATAAGACAGGGAAAACACCCGCCACAGTAGTGAAACATGTAAGATATGACTGTCATGACTGAGATCAACTTTAGCAGCACGGTGTACACAAGGAGCTGTCTTCTGTCCACAGTGTGGCAAATAAAGTTAATTATCATCATCCATCCAGAGGGACTCTCTGTAACCCTTAAATCTTCATATACAATACTGAATAATAAAACATGACTTATGCTTCATCTTGAATCTCATCTAAATCAGATAAAGAACAAAGTGGGACCAAAGTGATTAAACCTACCTCTCTCTATGGTTTACAATAATGCACCTGAGTGTAAACGTGCAAACGGAGACCTTTGTTTATTTGTTGAATCCCGCTTCACATATTCGGTAAGGATTTACACTGTAGCTGTTTTTCATGAGACTATATATTCATAATTTATGTCCGTACAAAACATCAACAGACCATCTTTCCTCATACATCAGGAACAGCTTGTGTCCAGCTGTTTAGAAATTTAAAAAAAAAAAGAATCATACAAAAAATTAAGATTTCACCCCACTAATCCAGATTAGTTTTGTTCAGTTAGTTTTTCTTTATGTGCTGTTGTGTGTTAGACCTACAAACCTTTATCATTTCTAACTAGGATATTACATTAAAGCGAATCTCCTGTTATTTTTGAAAACTGAACCACCAAAACTGAATAATATACCACACTTCTTCTGTGAAAAGCTAATTGGTTTTAGCTAATCTTTCAAAATGTAGATAAAACAAAATCAAAGATCACATCTGTATTTTTATTTTTTGTCAAAATGTTCGAATTGAAAAAATTTAAGATACAAAATGCAAAGAGAAAATGAAAGACAAGGATTATTTCAATGCTATATATCACGGTTAAAGATCTTTCTAGTCAGCCACTGTTCAGCAACAGTCAAAGTCTCTTTAAAAGTTGAATCCTCTCACATTTACCAGAGCTAACCACAGCTGTGAGTGCGTGTCTTTTTATGTTCCAGAGTCATGGTCACTGCCACAACTTCCCACAAAAATACTTTGACTCCTTTATTGTGGTTAATGCTGTTAACTGCAACAAAGACAGTAGTGGATCTTGTTACACTGAACAAATTCATATGAATTTAGAGAAGTGCATCCTAGCGTGCTGACCTCTGACCCCGATCAGAGTGAACAAAAAGAGACAATATTTTGCCTCATCATCGTCATCATCATCATCATCATCATCATCATCATCATCATCATCATCATCATCATGTGTCGGCCTTATTGTCGCTTCTGTTCGGGTGCATTTCTTGTGGTTGTGACTGAACAGACCACCACGTAGTGTTTCCTTCAGGGAGTTGCAGCAGCATGCAGAGTCTTGCCAAGTATGCTTATGAAAACCCATTATGCAACAGGCATCCTGAACAAACACACACACACGCACACACACACACACACATACACACACACACACACACACACACACACACACACACACACACACACACACACACACACACACACACACACTCCATGCTATATCACTGCAGCCACCGTGTTTGACGGATGATGTGGTGGCTTTGGGCCATGAGCCGTTCATTTTCTTCTCCATCCTTTTCTCTCCCCATCATTCTGGTACAAGTTAATCTTTGTTTCATCTTTCAAAAGAATCTTGTTTCAGAACTGTTCAGGATTTTTTAGATGTCTTCTGGCAAAGTCTAATCTTGGCTTTGTGTTCTTGAGTGTTAGCCGTGCTTTGCACCTTGTGGTAAACCCTCTATATTTATATTCAAAAAGGGCTATGACACTGATATGTCTACCCCCTGGAGAGTGTTCTTGACCTGGCTGGATGTTGCGAAGCGTTTGTCTTAACCAAGGAAACAATTCTGCAATCATCCACTTTAGTTGTCATCTATGATCTTCCAGGATTCTTGGTGATACTGAACTTGCCTGTGCATTTCCTCTTTTTAAGAATTGCACTAAATTGTTGATTCGGTCACTCCTTAAGTCTTTGCCATCTGTCTGTTTTTTGTTGTTAAAAATAGCTGTAACTCCTAAACGGTCAATGAGATATTCCCATTAAACCCCTTGAAATGCTTAACTTCAGTCATATCTTGATGGCTTCTCTGCATATCCAATGTGGTGGTGTACAGAGTCAGAGTTATGAATTATATATTGCATTTTATATATATATATAATTTATTATCCACACTTACACCTACATACCTAGATTATAGCTATAAGTATGTAGCTGTAAGTAACTAAGAAGTTTATATGGTCTATCATTTATACAGGTTTTTTATGGTCACCTCTCTCCCTTTCCCTGATTTATTACTTTATTTTAATATATTTCATTCTAATCATACTTCGTCTTTAGACTCTCATTACGTATTGATCAGGCATCTGAGAACAACTCGGTATAGGAACCATCATCTTACGAAGCGCTCTATCTCCATCTAGTGCGCACATATATTAATAGAATGGAGTTTGGAGAGAAAAACGTCTCCAGGGGATAATCCGGTCAGGTTTATGCTGCTTTAAGCCACGATCATGAGCTCTAATATCTCAGACAGTCGTCTTTTAACCGCTCAGCCCTGCTCCATAGCGTCCACCCCGTTAGGTGTTGGCTCAAAAGAGGAAAACGAGTCAATTACAGATCACTTGACTAGAAACACGTTTGCAGAATCAAAGAGTGTCACAGCGATACAGAAAAAAAAAGACATTCGGTCCTTTTACTTCGTGCAGCCACGCGTGATGTTCATCAAGAAATCTGTGTTGCAAAGTTTGTGAACGGATTTTTTTCTTCATTATTTGTCACACCAGGCTTCGATCCCTCAGCACAGGATTATTATACAATCAACGCTGTCCCCTGTGCGCGTTTGCAGACATTTCCAACAAAAATTCCTCCGTGCCCTGCTTTTTTTTTTTCATATACACTGAAACCATTTCTATTCCCTTTCCTTCAAAATTGAAATAAGCCCTATATAAGGATACTTTGTGCCCCTCGCCCCCGCCCGGATGCCCTTACCCGTTATCCACTCCTTTTTGAGGGACGGACTCCTTAATAGGGTCAGTAACTCCTCTCTGCCTCAACATCATCTCTGCGCAGTGCAGGACTCACACATCTGACCTCCTCCTCTGTCGCTGCTCAACATCTGGAATGGCTGTGAACGGCAAAATCGCGGTTGTGACTGGAGCAGCGAACGGGATAGGGAGAGCAATAACGGAGATGCTTCTGCGCAACGGTGCCAAGGTAAAGTTCTGTCTCGGCTGTGGCTGGTCTGCTGTTTGTGTGACTCTGTAGGTTTCCCCTTTAGCTCTTTGCGCTGCTTACAGATGAATTATGCAAACAATCCTGTTTATTTCCATAAAAGCAGAAAAAGGGGGGAAGGGGTTGGTAAGTGAGTGGGTGTATGGACAGAGCCACTAACCCTATTTTGCAAGTTTCTATAACAAGAAAGCACACAGCATGTTCAGTGGAAACATCTCCCTCCTATGAAGACATCTCGGCGTGGAACTTCTGCTCCTTAAATTCTGCCTTTTTTATTATTAGTAAGAAAAATGTGTTTTAGGAATTTAAACCTACTTTCATTTAATCTTCATTTGTTTCCATAATTGAATGAAATAAACTTCAAATTTTAGTGCTGTAACCTGAATTACTCTCTCTGGCCAGGAGATAAAGGTACTCAATCTTACAAGTTAATTTAAACTAAAAACCTAGCGAAATATTCCTGTTGCGCTGCAAAATAAGGTTTTTAGAGCTCAATTATAGGCAGAAAAGTTCTCATAAGGTCAGATGATTTTGCAGATGTCAGCTTCCCAACACTAAAGCTTCACCTTGACCCACTCTAACACAGAGAGGACCCATCTGTTGGTTTGAAAGGTTTGTGAGGGAAGCCTCTTTGTTGTGGAAGGTGAACCTGTTATTACTCAGGCCTACCACCTTTTCAGCATGTGGATATAATTGGTTAGATATTAATTATACCTCTTACTATAACCTCAACAGCACCAAAAAGTACAGCCTCTAAAGTGATCACAAATTTTAATCAAAACACAAAATATTCTACAAAAACTGATTATTATACAAGGTCTGGCTAGATTACATAAACTTTAGATTACCAGGTCTAATAATCTATTATGTATCCAATGGTCCCTCCTTCGAACAGGTAGCTCTCTTTGATGTAAATGAAACTGCAGCAGAGAGCTTAATGGAAACCCTCCAGAAACAGCACGGACCAGGGAGAGCTTTGTATGTGAACTGTAATGTTGAATCGGAGGAGCAGATCAAAGGTAATACAAACACACACACACACACACACACGCACACACACACACACACACACACACACACACACACACACACACACACAAACACACACACACATGGAAACACACTTGAAAAACAAAGTCTGGCAGTGTAGGATGTACTGCAGAGTGGATAACAGCTGCACCCATATTCACTGAAACGAACATGCCAAGCTAATTAGTCCCATCTGGACTTCAGAGTCGTCTGTGATGGACTTTCCGACAAAAAATTCCAGTCTGCAGATGGTTTTCTATACAGATACCAAGAATTTCACAAACGTTGTAACGTTCTGTCTAGAGTTAAGTCACTCGAGTGGCATTTCTCTCCGGTTCGAAACCACAACCCAGATTAGTTGGAGGTTTACCGTTATAACATAAGGAAATCATTAACGGAGTTCTGAAATGGTTGAGTTGACTTTAGATAGCAGAAGCCTCAATGTACTTAAAATGGATTTAAGGTTGTTACGTGCAAAGGTTTTTTTCTTTGCTCTGTTTAGAAGAACAGATCTGAATTTGATTATCTTGTGTGGGAAGATTTGGTAAAAACAACGTTTACAAGCTTTCTTTTGATTTGAACATGCACTTGTGAAAACACTGCAGAAATGAGACACAAATGCAAGCTTTAGCAAGTATGCAGACATTATTCCTTCCTCATTAATGCTAGCTAATGTGTATACATTGTTATCATTAATTTAGAACAATATGAGAATAATATTGTAATTACATTTTTAACCATATCGACTAGTCCTAGTGTTGAATAACTAGCTTGAATCGAATCAAACAAATGTAAATTGATCACAATTTCCCTCAAACTGGATCTCAGAAAGATATTATAGTTAATCATCATAATTTCATGTCAGTGAATTAGGGTTATAACTAAGAAATACTTTAATAATCAAGACACTCACTGTTTATTTTCAGATTATTTTCCTCTATTTGGTCTATAAGATGTTTTAAAGTAGTGGAAATTTTCATCACACGTTACCATAGTCTAGGGCCTTCAAATGTCTTGTTTTGTCTTACATAATGTTCAAAATAAAAAATCTATTCATTTTATTATCATTATTTTCTGTACCAACTCTACTGCTCTACAGTGATGCCACTCTGCGTTGGCTCTGTGGCTATCTAAGTAGGCAAGATAAAAGAAAGAGCTCAACTTATTGTGAGATGAGAAGTTAACTACTAACTGATATTTATCTGTTCCCAAGCTGCCTTTCAGAAAACTGTAGAAACCTTTGGAGGAATAGACATCGTGTGCAACAATGCCGGCATCATGAATGAGAGTGCGTGGGAGAAAACTGTCTCCATAAACCTTGTAAGAAGCACAAAGAGCGATATACTACACCTGGCTGTGTTTTGTGTACTTGCTCATACTTGGCTTTTACAGCTGACTCCAAAATAAACTGTAGTCGTTCCATGTTTCAGGTTGGCGTTATCAGGGTAACCTACCTGGCTCTGGAGCACATGAACAAGTTGACCGGAGGTCGGGGAGGGGTCATCGTCAACACAGCATCCATAGCAGGTAAAGACTTTTTTCTACTAGTACATATACAGAATTTCTTTTATGTTCATTTTGTTTATCTAAAAATTAGTTTTTATGAGCCTGGCTGAAATAGTTGTTGCTGTACATGTAACTACATTTTCAAAAAGCAAAATGACACTTTTTTAAAGCACAGATTTGTGAACCTATGCCAAAAAAATCACCGGATTCCTCTCAACTCTCACAGTCACTATACAACTGACACATAGTCCACAGTGGTCTGTGATAAAATCAAATGAAGCCTCACTGTTTGTTTTATAAAGCAGAGGGGAGAGTCTGAAAAGAGTGAGCAGAGATATTATTGGCTTGTAAACTGATGTGGCTAAAATCGGGAAAGGCAGTTGCAGTTATAACTTCATCAGTTTACACAGTATAAATTGATGAAGTACAGAACTGTAAAACTGGTGAGTTTTTTTATGAACAAACTGCATTTGTCAGACACATGATATGCATGTATACTCGGTCTTGTGAAACAGTTATTCCATGTTTTTGTCTCTGTGAACAACTTCTTTTTCATCGGCACACAGCTGATGAAATGAATTAATATGCCTCTAAGAGGTCAGAAATAGAAAAATATACTTCTTTACATATATAAGATGCTTATATGATGCAAAAACATTGTTCAGTTTACAAAGAAACTTCAACAGCCTTCAGAGCAAGAACCATGCTTCATAGATAATAATTTAGTGTGGAATCAAGAATTAGTATTTTGGCCCCATCTCTGCGAACCAACAGTAAGATGTTCACCGTCAATGCACACGGATGGGAAATTTAACAAAAGCCACGAGGTCTCAATATTACTTTATTTAGAGGAAAATTGTTCTAAATAAGAGAGAACGCACACAGGAAGTTTGCTCAGCCCCTTTAAGTTGGGATTTATCAACTCACATTTTTTAAACCTGATGTTGACTGATTCAACCCACATCTTACAGGTCTGGGCCCCCTACTGAGCTGTCCTGTCTACACAGCTACCAAGCATGGAGTGGTCGGCTTCACTCGAGCCATGGCGGTAAGGAAGGTTTCTTCTTACTACTATTTTTTTTAACTCCTTTTTTTATTGGGTTTTGCAGGATTGTATACAATTTATGTATATTACTTTATAATGATAAAGTCAAGAATTTAAGGGGGAAACTAAGAGTGAGTTAAATTGTTTTACATTTGCATATACAGAAAAATTGTTTTGCACAGGCAGGTCTAGAAATCGTTGCAAATGACTTCAATAGCTTTCAAGTGCTGATATATATGAGATCACAAGCTAGCTAACTATGCTATGCACTTCCTAGATCCATTAAATCAATTTAATTATTATTATTATCATTATTGTTATTATTATTACCTTTTTATTAGGCCACTGTTTAATAATTTGTTAAACAAATGCATTATCATTGCTTTGCGGTGCAATTTTTTGCACCAAAGAATGCAATAATCTACTTGTCAGAGAATCCACTCTCTGTTCCATGTACTTGATAAGTGAATGGCCCATTTTTTATATTGTAATTTACTGAATAAAATTAATTTTTTTTTTTTTGCTTCTCTCATCTGTACACACTCTCTCAGTCAAATTTGGTAAATAACTTTTAAATGTCGATATTATTAAATTCATCATTTACGTGATGGCATGTGATGCAGCGCTTTACAGGAGTATGGTTATTTACCTGGGTGCTACTTGGAAATGTTGTGAAACCAGCTGTGTGGCCGCTCCCCACCACTGCTCAGCACTCACAGTAGCCCTGTTCCAGGCTGCAGGAGGCAGCTGTTTTTGACAGGCAAGCTCTAATAAACCTACTGTACACAACCTGCCCAGCAACAAAAGGCAGAGAGACAAAATTAGCAACTAGTCAGTGAAGAAAGTTGATCATCAAAAGAGCGTCTACAGACGAAAAACAGTGCTCAAAGTAGAGAGAATATACATTCTTACTACTAGAATGGGGAGATATTATAACATTGTTATGTGTCTGCATAATGTGCAACTGAATGGTAGCATGTTAGCCGCAATAACTCCATTGGGTGACTTCAGGCTGTTGCTCTGTCAGCTTGATATCGAGATCTACTGCCCCCAGGAGCCCATAAAGAATCAATTAATATAGCTTTAAGAACTGCGCATGAGTGTGTTAATGTAAAAAAATAAACAGAAGAGAAAACAACAGTGTGATTTTTTATTTTCTTTTAGTGCTTGTACTACACATACAAGAACATCTGAAGCCTGAATTTGTATGTTTCACCAGGCTGCCTCTACCGCATCGGGCTACGGTATACGGTTCAACGCTCTTTGCCCAGGTTTCGTCCAAACTGACCTCTTGTCCACCCTCACATCCAAACTGGGACAATTCTCCAACCTGGCTGGTACAACCCAACAATTAGTGGAAAAGTTTAAGACACTAAGGTGAGTCTTCGCTTGTGCTGTTTTGTTAAAGTTGGTACTAAGCCTCAACCAAATCTACACTTTGTTCTGTGCTCCTTTAAATTATTTTTACTGTTTGCTCTGTGAAATCACATTACACATGCTAAAGTAATTCATAGCATGTGTATTAATTGATGCCACTTTTCATTTCAGTGTCTCTGAGGTAGCTGAGTCCCTCCTGGAGCTGCTAACCGATGAGACAAAGAATGGAGATGCTTATTTGCTCTTCCCAAAAGGGCAGAAATACATGACTTTTCCTTCACTCATCCTGTAGCTCTTGGCAAACCGAATCACAGCACTAACATGCGGTACCGGCCCTTGGACTGGAACCCACAATCAAAACTGCAATGCTTCTTGGTAGTTTAATGTGAAAAATTAAAAAAAAACCAACCCACAAGTGCTTTTTGTGCAGTAGACAGAGAATTTCAGCTAAAATACCTTCAGGAATAGTCAATATATTGTGTATGGAGAAGTCTGAATTTTGGGCTTTTTTTCTGAATAATTTTAGGACCAGCATTTGCATTTGCTACTGTTTTTCCCAATCATTTTGTGTAACCTCAAACATGTCAACATTCATTGGAACATATGAAAGATTACTGTCACCCAATTTAAAAATTGCTATTTAACCGGCAAAGATATCCATCTCAGTTCATCCAGATTCCCACCACTGATTTTAATTTCTGGTTCTTTCATTTTATGATTACATTCCTTTCTGCACACAATCTCACGAGGTCGTGGTTTGTAGATAATAAAAATACTCATGCAAATATATCATGCTGTCATCAGTTAAGATGTTCCTTTCCACACTTGGTAACAAAATAACTAAAACATCATCATATTTTACTTATTTTGTTAGTCATTCTCTTATTGGTTTTTTTATCTCTCTCTTTCATCCTTGTTTTCCTGGACAAACCTTTGGAACCCACAACCTTTGAACTTTGAAATGTTTAACTTGATAAGGTGTAGGTTTTGAATTGTTTGATACTTGTTTTAGTTTTTGAGATATAACTTCGCTTTCTCTCTTGCATCAGGGCAATGTCAATAGCAAAATCTAAAACTATGGCTCTCAGGAAATGAAAAAAAAAATACACTCAGTGACCACCTGTACAGTCTAATTCAATATGAATGTTCTGCCAAAAAGTTGACTTTCATGACGCACATTATGTTCAGTTTTTGTTGAGACATGTATTACATATAAATCGCAAGGAGGCACATGCACACAGACACAAACACACACACACACACAGACACTTACTTCTCCTACATTAGTTCTAAGGATACTGGTTGACATAATGCATTTCCTAACCATCACAAATAAATGCCTAACTCTAACCTCAACCTAATTCTAACCCTGACCGTAAAACCAAGTCTTAACCCACAAACAGCCCTAAGAAGTGGGGAGTGGCCAAAACATCCCCACAATGGGTAAAAAATAAAATAAAATAAATAAATAATTGTTATGCAACCCTTAGCCTTCCACAGAAAGATGCACACAAAAAGCCCATGCATACACACACACACACACACACACACACACACACACACATGCAGAGAGTAAAATCTGGGTCAAGCGGGGGAATGGCAGACCACCCCTTGCGACAAACACCACAATATAGGGAGATAATTAGTGATTGAAAAAAAATGCAGGCCATAACAATAACACTAATAAAAACTGGGTGCAGGAATGCAGGAAAATCTTAAGGTTGATAAATTTCACAAAAAAGACACAAAAAAGAGTAACCCCTTTGTCTGCATATTTTTGAGTTACATGAAGAGGTCAATGTGAACAAAAGCTAGGAAAAAGACATTAAAAAGCCCAGTAATAGACATACACATATACACTGTTAGTCTTCAGCTACTCAGTGACACAAAGTAAAATACAAAAATGAAAACAAGGTAAAGGTGATGTTTGCTTTATCCTAAGAAAAACCTTCCTTACTGCAATGGCTTGAGGAGTAATAACTCCAACCTCTCGGTGTTACTGGGCAACTATGATTTTTTTTTGTAAGGTAATAATACTATATAGTTTAAAGCTTTCTAAGCCTTTACACATCATGTCAGAGGGGAGTGCTTAAAAATCTCACTCACCACAGAGACCTATGTTAAGCACAATACTGGCGCTTCTAGTGACAAACCAATAACTCTGATGGTTTTCTTAGCCTTCAGCTGAGTGTTTTCTCTACCATGCTACCCTTTATATTTCTAAATCGTAATTGTTGAGTTCCATGTAAGGTCTTAGTCTACAAAGATTTTTATAGATAAGAAATAGCAGCCTGGATGACGTCAGATTTCTAGCAAGGTTTATGGAGTTTTTCCCACTTGTTCTCTTTCCAGATGCCAGCATTTTTGCTCAGGATGTCTACTCCTCCAATGGTTTAAACAGTTTTCTGAGAGGCAGCTTGAGAACAGAAAATAGCACAGTTAGATGTTAACTTTTGATTTTGCAAAAAAAGTCTGTCTGCGTCAGTCAAGGCCTCTAGCACACGCAGACAGCTGCAGAACCTTTTTGTTTTGAAATAGAAAGAATTACCATTCATTATTTGTAGGACTTTCAGACTCGATTCCCCATGAATTTAAACAATTTTATTTCGTGATTGTCTCCGATGCTGTGTGAACGTGTATCTGTGGGACTGGCTGTATTTTTGTTTTGTCCTATTTCTTTTCTCTCTGCTGAATTCAGGTCTCTCCTGCAGAAGAGGCCTTGATCTCTGTGGAAGTAAGTGAATGACTGTTTTATTTGTTGTTTTTTTTTTAAGTTGACCAACCCGGGTCATACCCTAACCACAGTTTATCGCCATAAAAATTGTCCAAACAAAGAAACAGAGTACAAGCTGCAGAGGACCCGTGAATTTCATGACGCCTATGATACTTATTTCACTGTTTCTGGAGAAAAACCCAGCTGTTGGCGTCAGCTTCCAGTTCCTCCTCGTTAGTATAGTGGTGAGTATCCCCGCCTGTCACGCGGGAGACCGGGGTTCGATTCCCCGACGGGGAGAACACGCTTCTTTTTTTTCCATCACGTGTCCTGTTGGGCCCGGTTCCGTCGGTGTTGCTGTGTCGGTGGTTGTATCCTGTCCGTTAAATGGCTTTAATGTTGTTTCTGAAAGTTTGGTTTCTGATTCTTGATGTAACATATGAGTCATAACGTGTCGCCTATTATTACGGAACCTAGAACGCTTTATATTAACATGCTAATTAATTAGGATGCTTCACACATTAAAAACCTAACTATTGCTAATGTGTAATGTGCAATGACATAATAAAAATTTATATTTATGTCCCCTTTAAAATCTGATATAATACATACTAACCTTGGATTTAACTATGTAAAATCACAACTATTTTCTTTTCCCAGTTTATTTATATGTATATTCCACCTGATTTGAGTTGCAATTCCTATATCGCTGAATCTGACAGTTTTAAACCCTGGATAGAAAATAATAATAATAATAACAACAACAATAATAGATGTTTCCGCCCGGTTTCGAACCGGGGACCTTTCGCGTGTTAGGCGAACGTGATAACCACTACACTACGGAAACCGTTGATAACTTCAAACAGATTTCATAATATATACAAATGACAGAGATAGAGCGATGAGAAGCTGCGTCGACCAGACTATAAACGATATAAAATAAAGGCCGAGGAGAAGTGAAGTGTAAACATTGTAAACAACGGCAGGTAGCGCTGAGGTTTCCCTGTGGGAAAAAAGGCTTCGGACTCGAGAAGCTCTGCTGTATGAGACGATGATCCTCCAGCAGCACCGCTCTCTGTGTGCGAGTCTGTACCGTCGGTGGAAAACCTGTCTCCACCTGCCGGCGGCCTCTGGTTCACCACGGACAAAGTGGCCGCCGACACAGACGCCAGCCTCCGGGGTGTGAACTGCGCTTTTAACGCCCGGAGGCTCGTCGTCACCGTGGCCGTCGCCATCTTGGGTCGTTTTGGGTTTTTTTTTATAGGAACCAGATGTAACATAGGGAGACACGTGTTTCCACTAGCTAACGTGTTGCATGTTGCTAGTGATCTTGAGGAAAGACAATAAAATCATGCCCCTCTTGCTTTGCAACTGCACTGTCAGCTACGAATGCAAACTTTAAAAAGCTGAACATCGAAATTCAACTTTGAGAATTTGTAGAGGACTGTGTATTTTTGTTTGATCCTTCATACAACGAAATTTCTAAATGTAGGGGGGCTAATGCAAGAATCCTCCTATGAATCCTATGAGTACATACGGCAGATGAATTGAACCTTATTTTAAGAGAATAGGAGGAGTATGCTTTGAGGAATAAGGTGGTCTGTTGTTAGTCAGCAGCAGTGCTACCTACACAGCAGGTAGGTAAGGGGGAGGGGCTTAATAACAGCTCTGGACACAGACGAGAAAAACATGACAGTGATGTTCTGCTGAGTCAAAGAAGACCACAGTCAGATGAGCTTTCAAGGCCTTGACCTAAGCATTCGTACACCTTGTGCCAGAGTGTCCACAGGTTTCATTCGGCTCTGCAGAGCTTGGCTGAGGAAGCCACTGTGAAGATGTAGTGATGTATCAAGGCCCGGACAACCGTGCTTTCAAAAGCAGGATCATTTTATATCAATACAGGCTCCATGATCTTTTTGGAACCAATTTGGCACTTTTTGACATGTTGTCTGACTTAGTATTACTATTAAATCCAAAGAGGACCGATTCAGTCAAGTCCTCATATGGTCTGGTTACAGCTCTGCCCCTTTTAAGCAACACCTTCATCAGCAGGCAGAGAGGTGCCTTGCTGCAACACAGTTCATTTTAAAGGTGCACTTCTAATGTTGCTACTAGAGGCAAAGTCAGTGATTTGGATTTGTGTCTGGGTAAGAAAGTCTTCATATTTGCCCTCTGCATTTTTCTGAGCAGAACTCTGACTATCATCAAGATGTTTTTGCTCGCTGTCAGCCGATGCAGCATTAGCACACAGGAGGGTGTTGGATTGCAGCAAAGTGGCCTCAGAAAGTGCAATGCCAGCACTGATGCTGGGAGCCAAGCCAACAGACACGGTACCTTGATTGGCATTAGACTTCAGTTGGGCCTTATGCTGTGCACGGGCTCTACAGTTGGACCATATAGTGCAGTACTCTGGCAACATGTCTCACCATGTAATCAACAGCTGTAATTGGAATGGGGCATTTTGTGCCAAAATCAGCAGGCAGCTCAGACAAACTGAAGAAGTCTGCACCCACAGCTATAAAAATGTTGATTTCCCATGTTGCTTCTTTTCCATCGAACTCGATAGGTTCCTCTGAGCTCTCACAGTATATCTCCCCATTCACTTTTACCGTCACAGCCAAACTCTGGCAGAAGGAGGGATTAGGGGTCCTCCTTGTTGACTCTGAAAAAACTGACCAGTCATTGTCTATCTATAAATACAGAACACAAGTTACAAGAAAGAGCGTGTATATATATGTATATATATGTATATATGCCAACTAGGCAAAAAATACTAAAAATATAAAAAAATGTGGATGCACTTGTGGAAATTCTTTTGGCCTAATTGTGTTTCTGATTGGGTTAGCATTAAACATCTGTGCTGATTTGTGTTGGTTGCTTGGGCACTATTTTTCTCACCTCATCAATATAAATATAAATATAAATATAAATATAAATATAAATATAAATATTTATAAAGAGAGAGAGAGAGAGAGAGAGAGAGAGAGAGAGAGAGAGAGAGAGACCAGTAGGAGGCAGCAATGTGCTAAACGCTCTGTCGGAAAGAAGGATAGGAAGAAGGAGAAGAAGAGGAGGAGGAAGAAGACGCTGAGGAAGAAGCAGAAGAAGCAGCAACAGAAGCTGCAGAGTTGCACATCGGCCACGCATGCGTATTGGGACGCCGTCGGTTGTGAGTAGAAATCATGGACGTCGAGATGCAGACGGAGGACTTTCCTTACTTACCCTCGGGGCCGGCTGAGGGTATGGCCCGTTTCGTTACTCTTACAGTCGTTGTTGTAATAGGAGACCGCCTCGATCACGGCCGAGGCGACTCTGGCGTGAAACACCCATGTTGCCGTTACCTTCCTGCAAGCTAACGTTAGCCGGCAGTGCAAGGTTTAGCGGAGCGGCTTTTGCTAAACTATGCTAAGCTTAGCTAGCTGTAGCCGTTTGGGCTCCAAGGTCGATGCGAGCGTGTCTGCATCCGATTCGGCTTGAAAATGATCGTCAATCAATCCGTCTGCCGGTGCAACAGCGAAGACTGAGGGTGGCATCTCTGGGTCTTGTTTATCAGCCATGCATGTTTTAGGTCATCTGCGGGTCGCACTATAATCCTGCTCTTGCGCATGTACCCAGCGTCAGTTATTCCCTCTGAATGAACACGACGGGAGCTAAACTTTGTATTAGTTCTCTAAATTAATTTCTAGTAAGCAAATGTGTTGTGTTTTTTTTTTGTTCAAACACCTTTATTGTTGTGGACCACCGCTGTTGCTTCATGTAACTTTTATAGCCTGCTACTGATGTCATGGTGACAGTGATGCCAAAACAAATTGCTCAAAAAGAAGAAATGCTGTCTCACCTGCTAATAAAGAGCCTGTACCTTGAGATATGATGGAGTTGTACTAGCTTAAATTCTGTGCAATCCCAATATTAAGATGTTTTCCTTCCTTGATTTTTAAGGCTACATTGCAGCTGTAGAAATGGCCAGTTGTGTTGGTGCCCTTACACTTCATTGAGACAGTGGTCAATTTTTCATCACAAGGGTTGAAATTAAAAGCTCTTTGGTCATTCATAACTGCGTGATCTTGGTTTGCCATAGACTTTAAAAAAGAAGCTTTGAGAGCAGAATTCTTGCTTACTTTACAAAGATCTTCTAAAATTGCCTTGACAGTATGATTGGTGCCCCTTAGAGGTGGCGGTAAATAAGTGGATTGTAATCATAGTTAAAGCAGTTTATTGTCATCAGTCAGTGCCACCAGTGCCATAAATCTCATAATCAGTCATTCAGCCCATTTAAATGGAGAAAAGTGCTCATTGTGCTCTTTGGTATCATTTTGTTCACCACACTGAACATGGACAAGAAAAAGAAAAGAGGAGAGTTGTCTGAGGAAATGAGGCAGAAAATAATTGCCAGATATGGTCAATGTAAAGGTTACAAGACCATCTCAAAGTAGCTTGATGTGCCTGCGACCACAGTTAATAATAATATTAATATTATTGTGTGGTTTAAGGTTCATCAGACCATAGTAAGCCTCCGTGGACATGAGCACAAGAGAACCATTGACAGATTAAAGAGGAAAGTTCAAATGGTGGAAAAAGAACCAAGGAAAACTGATCTTTAAGATCCAGCTACAACAGTGTCTGGTTGCACCATACATCGCTCTCTGAATCAAAGTGAGCTCCATGAAAGAAAACCCAGGAAGACATATAAAAAGCCAAAATTCTTGAATGCATGTTGACAAGCTGAAGTACTTCTTGGAAAATTTCCTTTGGTCTGATGAAACAAAATTAGAGCTTTTCCGTAGCTCGCATAAGTTCTGTGTTCACAGAAGAAAAAAAGATATGGCTTTCAAAGAAAAGAACAGAAAGTGAAACACGGAGGAGGTTCAGTTATGTTATGGAGTAGCTTTGTTGCATCTGTGCCTTGAAACTGCATTTCACAATGAAATCAGAAGATTATCATGGCATTCTGGAGGGAAACATACTGCACAGCATCAGAGAGCTGCCTCATTTGCAGGTTATGGCTCCTCCAATGGGATAATGACCCAAACCATACATTTAAAAGGAGCCAAGGATGGATGAGTAGAGAACACAGGACTGTTTTGAAGTCACTTACTAGGATGTCCTTAACTGAACATCCATGGAGCTGAATCTCTCAGTTGGTAGAAGGAAACCATCAAACCTGACAGAACTGAAGCAGTTTTCTCAAGAATAGTTGGCCAGACTAATGGCTGAGAGGTGTTGAAGTCTCAGTAAGTGCTACAGAAAGCTCTTGTTTGGAGTGATTGTCTCTAAAGGATGTGCTGTAAAATATTACTTAAAACATCCTAATATTTCTGTCCATGCCATTTTCATTTGCAATATTGTATGAAATAATATGTTCCATGGAAAATCAGATACAGAATATCTTTTCTGTTGAGTATGGAATAAAGAATAGTGGATGCCAGTTATTCTGTTAAGGTCTTGTCATGTTACTAAATTCTTAAAACTTCAAAACACTGTTAAAACCTTAACAGGTAGATGTGGCCTGAATTGTATAGTGCTCATACAAACTAGCTAAGCAAATAAGACCTCATTACATGTAATGCTCCTACAGTGTGCTGTCTAACAATATTAAATCTCCTCTCCGATACTTGGCTTAATCATATCTATATATCACCAGTTATTCTTTGAGTTGACCTGTGGGGGCAAATTCATTTTTAAAAATGTAAGAGCCAAGAATAATGGCTCAGAGTTACGGGTAGGCCTATATAACGTGCTTCTGTGTCTGTGAATATGTTGCTCACAGTTGTCTGCATAGGCATCAACATGTGCACAACGTAGGCAACTCAGATCTACAAGGAAGGAACTGAAGTTGGAAACTACAGTCACATGCCCTTGATAAATGAAAAGAGGAATCTTGAGTTTTAGACCTTAAATCTTACTTGAACATTCCATGGAGGTTTTTTTATATTTTCTTATTATTACAATATCCCAGAAGATATAACCTGTTTTGAAATCCCTGCTTTTCTCTCCCCCTTCAGTAAATAAGATGATAAAGGAGCATGGCGACCTGTTTTCCGACTCCCAGTGTAAAGTCTGCAGTGCTGTCCTGATTTCTGAGTCTCAGAAGTTGACTCATTATCAGGTCAGTGAGCCCAAAGTCTGCTGCTGCAGTTTCCATGTCCAGGGAACTCACGTTTTTTTATCGTGTTACTATGATCATATAGAGGGGAAACTGCATAATTATTAACTTTAATATATGATTATTGAATTCGCATAACATATTAATGGCTTTATTATCATTATATGACATAAATGTCCATGTATTATTGCATTAGAGGCCTCTTCATCATTGATGGTTTTTGTTGTTATTAATCACCCCCTGGTGTGTACGATGGTAAAACCGGTATAAAAGTTTCATTTTATGTGATATTAGTCTTAAATTTTGATCTGTGAATCATGCAGAAACTAAACTAAATCTCGAGTTTGGCTGCATTGAATCCCATTTAGGTGATGACAGAATAGAAGTATAACCAGCTGAGTGTAAGCTGACTTGCAGCCTCACTGCTCAACAGATGTTTGCTGTGATCCATATATCTGTTGTTTGATGACATAGAAGAAGTTTGTCTGTTCTCCTGTTATTCAGACATTTCAGTGTAGATGAAGATCTTTACAGAGACCTCCTGGAAATTTTAGTGTTGACCAAACATCATTTTCTAAAATAACAGTTCTAAAAATGAGTTACCTTAGCATGGACATGAAGAATCAATGTTATATTTTTGTTAAACCCCTTAGATTAAAGCTGAAAATCTATACTTCAATCACATTTTGATGGCTTCATTTCTAATCCATCGTGTTAGGACACAGAGGCAAAATCATGAAAACTGCATTGCAGTCCAAAATACTGATGGACTTAACTGTCGAAGTATATTAGTAGTAGGTAGATGACTAATAATATTTCTGAAATGTTCATGTTAAATTTATTTTTAACAAAGTAATTCATCATTTTACCAGAGGTGTCCATCTGTTTTGTACATCAGGCAGGAATACAAAAATTACTGTCCACTTGAAAAGTCATTCAAAAGCAACACATAAGCCATGAAAACGTTAAAGCTTCCTTTTGAAAATGTATTTAATTCAGTGGATTGTGTTGTTGATGTCTGTTGTCCACTTTGTGATCAACATTTGTGCTTCTCTTTTAGAGCAAGAAACATGCCAACAAAGTGCGGCGTTATCTCTCCATTCAAAATGAGAAGGAGCCAGCACTCAAAAAGTTAAAATCGTCGTCATCTGACAGTGTGAGTAAAAAAAGTGCTCAGTATTAACATTTAATGCAAGCTGAACCCAAATCACCCAAACCAACATGAAGAGAAGTTACAGTTGAATGCATAAGTGTGGGTAAACCAGGGCAAATTACATATTCTGTTGATTTTTTAAAGTGACATAATAAAAATGAATCAATTGTTAATGCGCTGTTATTTTTTATTTCATCAACTGGAAAAATAGAAAAAAAAACAACTGATATTGCAGCATGTGCAAACGTTTGGGTACATTACTATGTCACTACTTGGTGAGTTTGTTGCAGGGGTTTTATTTACTTCCTCTCACTTCAGAAATCAATAAAATACAACTGAACTTGTGTGATGCCAAACTGAGTTAATGCTCATGCTGAGTCACCATTCATTTGCCAAGCATGAATCGGAAACAACAGTTCTTCGAAGTAAATTTTCTATCCTGAGCAAACCGACCAGGGTATCGTAATCATTTCTGGATGGAAGCCTGTGCATTTTAAGTCCAAACCTGCTGCTGCTGCTTTTTAGACCACATTCGTTTGCACCCACAGGACCTCTTTCCATAACTACCTGATACAAAGCCCCCTCACCAGCCTGCGGTTGAGTCTGTGTCAGTCAGGGCTGTCGTGTTTATTTGTTATTTTAAACCACAGTTAAATAAGTTGGCCATTAATCATTTTTTCAAACGTGACCTACATGATCTGTCATCATCTACATGATTGTGGCTGTGGTCACACCTGATTTCACTACCCATTCATTTCTATGAGGAACATGCTGAGACCTATTCACTGCTGTGTTTGCTTCACGCACAGTCCAGTCAGACTGAGGGCACATGAAACTGAAATAACAGAACCAGTATAGAGGGAGATGTCAGGCGTTGACCCAAATATGAAATGTGCGTACTGCATCTTCTCATTCTCTTGAGTTTAGATTCTTGCAGTTGACCGCCAGGAGTGTTCGAATGTTGTGTATTCAGTATTGAGAAAAGACTTTCTTTCAGCGCACAGTCAATGTCGCTGTAATGTCTCGAATATCAGTGAAAAGTCAGTTATAAAATGTTAGTTTAGAGAACAGACGTACAATCATTACAAACAGTTTAGCCTATTTTTTCTTTCTTTTTTTTTTTGAAACAGGAAAATGATATATTTCAGAAATGATTTATGTTCCTGTGTCTTTGTCAGCAGGACTGTAACAATGGAGACACTGACCGGTCAAAGGTGTGTCATGTATGTAACATGACCTTCTCCTCTCCTGTGGTGGCCGAGTCTCACTACCAGGGTAAAGTTCATGCCAAGAACCTGAGGCTGAAGGCAGTTGGCCCCCAGACCCCAGGTATACAAGAATGTATTTACAACTTCCAGCTTCTTACCCTCCATTATCTTTATCTAATTTTGTGTATTGTTTTTATCTCATTTCCATGATTTCCTCCATTTACATTTTTAAAAATTTGTTCTAAGTTTTTGGTTTCCCCCAAATCATATGTTTTGCAAAGCACCATTTCTGAATTTGTTTTATTGTATTTCCTCTTCAGCAGTAGCTCCCCAAACAGCACCAACAGCTCAGCCGAAGAAGAAACCTGCAGAGGATTCGAGCACCGTGCCGGCAACGGGGGACAACAGCAACAACAACCCAGACCGTTTCTGCTCCATCTGCCAGGCTTCCTTCAACAACCCGCTCATGGCTCAGCAGCACTATGTGGGCAAGAAGCATAGAAAACAGATGACCAAGCTCAAACTGATGGAGACTTATGGCCCCTCCACAGCACCAGGTCAGATCCCAGAATCTGGAAATCGTGTAGCTGTATTTGGAAACTGCTGTTTTTTCGATCGCTCTGCAAAGTCGTTGTTCCTGTCAAGGTTATTAATTTTGCAATAATTCGTTTTTTGTTTGTTTTTGTTTTTTCACTTTGTGGACTGATTTTAGTCTTACAGACTTAATGAAAACTAACTTCTGTCCTTTTTTATGTGTCTGCAGCTTCCACACTAAAGGGCTACCCATGTACCCTCTGCAACATTGAACTAAACTCTGTGGAGCAGTACCAGTCTCATATCAGTGGCGCCAAACATAAGAACCAGTAAATACAAACACTTTTGTTTTTTGAATAAGAAAAGATATTGTTAACCTGATAATTACACCCAACTTTCATTTGACTTCACTTCATTGTTAAGTCTGACATTGTGTTCACCTTACTCTATTTCCGTATGGGATTGGGGTTATTTTATTTTCACCTCAAAATCAGAAGTTGGTGAGATGTGTGTCAAACCAACTTAATTTTAGTCAACATGGGAGCTAGGACACTAGGAGCAGTCAATGACAAGTCAAAAACTGTTTTTTGGCTATTTTAGCTATAGTAGGCTGACTAACAACTGCCCAGGCAGTTCAATCAGGACAGGGATTGACTTTTCATCGATGAAATATTGATTGTGTTATTTTGTCACGTTGTTACATAAACGGCACAGACCGGGGGGGGGGTTGCTGCTTGCCTGAACTGAGTGCAACTGTGTTTTGATAAAACACTAAATTTCAACTTGTGTTATATTGTGGTTTGCCTGCTAGCCATATTAGCTCTAGTAGTTTAACAACCCTGCCCACACTATTCTCCCGTCCCACCTGCTTTTGGCCTCCACCGCCTCACCACCTAATGTCACAAAACAGTTGCGTTTTACAAAATCAGCAATATCATGGACAGTAGGTTTGAGGGATGCTCCTCATCAGAGCCCCTTACCAGTGACTTTTAAATTTGGTAATAATTGTTTTTCTTTCAATTTATACAGATTACCCTTTTTCCTTCCCTGTCAGCTATCAGATGTCACCCGATACTCATTTCCTAACCATGTTTTAGAGTTTCTTCTTTTAGTCAGTAACATTCACCAGAGTTCTCTGTTCGTCAGTTTAATCACACTTGGAAAATATAAAATAAAGTAGTAAATATTCCAAACTTCTAATTGTCTCAAGAAAGACTGATGTCTTCAATGTCTTTTCTCTTTTAATTTTCTTTTATTTTTTAAGAATGAAGAAATCAGGCCTGAACACCGCAGAGAACCAACAAGCAGCAGAACAATCGTTTGCGGGCGACAGCCAGCACACCGGTGGAGACAACCAGTACACTGCCACAGAAGACCAGTCTGCCCCCGGAGATGACCAGTACGAGGCCCCCGGAGATGACCAGTACGAGGCCCCCGGAGATGACCAGTACGAGGCCCCCGGAGATGACCAGTACGAGGGCCCCGGAGATGAGCAGTACGAGGGCCCCGGAGATGAGCAGTACAACACAGCCCCTGGAGATGAGCAGTACAACACAGCCCCCGGAGAAAACCAGTACACTCCAGAGGACACGGAGTACTCGGAGGAGTACCAGTATACTTGAGGCTGGACTGGGAGGGACTCTATACTTGAGGTTTCAGTCAGGACTTGGAATGACACGCAACAACCAGCCCCTTTAACACATTAACAAACCATCAACCTCTGTGGACCTTCAGCTCCTGTCAGAGTCTCTTGTCAGTAGGTTTTCCCCTGGAACAGAGTCCTCTAAACCACAAGTTTGAACCCTGGAACAGCCCAACAATATTTTTATTATTTTATCATTTTGGGTTTATTTAGTGAAAGGTTTTTATTTTTGTTTTTTTTGTTTTTTTAATTTTGTTTACTCCTCTAATGAAAAGTTGTTTTTTTTTTAATTTTTGGTGAGTAGTTATACCTGTCTTTGACGGTTCTACTTCTTTTACAATCTTGTGTAGTGACAGTAAAACCAATTTTCATACTAATGTACATTAGGGCTGGGTATCATCTCATCCCTGCTTTGTGAAATATATAAATATATATGTTTTTCATTTAACAAACAAACCAAAGTCCTCAAATGCTACAAGCTGTCTAAACACAAGTAGCTGTACAACAGCCAGGCCTCAGCAAAAAGCTGTCTAAAATGGGATTTAAATCCAATTTAAATCAGTAAGTATCCGATCAGAAAACAAGTTAATAAGAAGACAAATCTGACCAGATATTTTACGCCAATTTTCAGTGCCTCAGTGCTCCTGTCAGGCACATTTCACCGGGTACCAAAAAAGTATTGAGGCTTGAAACCCAGCCTTAGTGTACATACATTGGAATGATAACAAGAGGAAGTCTAAATCCATTCATTAAACTTTATTTAAAGTTTGTTATATTGCATCAGTCAGATACTATAAGGTATTTAATTGTCAAGCCTCTACTAACATCTAATCAGTACTAACATCTAGTAGCAGAGCCACACATAACCAATGACAAAGCTGCTTTCTGGTTCTCTTGTTCCTCAATTCAATTGAATTTAGTTGGTTTACATCTCCAGTGAATGTATTTGAAACTTGTCCTCACCTCATTTTCCTCCTGTCTCCATGCTTCGATCATTTCTGAATCTAGTGTTGAGGTTGCAGGCATTAGAAAAAAGTGAAGTCAAACTTTTGTAGAGCTAGATCAGTCACTATAGCCAGTTTTGACAATACCAATACTGTCAGTACAGATCGGAAATAAACAGTCCGAGGCTTTATGTCTAGAGAAATCAGTTGTTGGTCGAGTTTTATGAGAGGCTGCTTTTTCTTCTTGTTTAAAGCTGAAATATCTTGGAATAAGCTGACTGTTGTTGTTGTTGTTTTTGTTTTGTTTTATTTTTTCATTGAAATGTTTGCTTGTAATGTATAAATCATTTGGTCCCAGATGATGGAATTCATTAGATTTTCTTAAAATGTGGTAATCTGGACAAAGCTCATACTTCTGTTCAGGTTGCCCAGGATTCGTCTCAGTTTAACACATTTGCTTATCCTTAATTACAGTCATTTTTCACTCTAATAAGACAAACTAAAGTTTGGTAGAACTCAAAGGATTTACTAAAGATTGTTTCTAATTGGTTAACCATGCATTTTCCTGCTCACAACATTTGATTTCCAAATTTAGCGTGCCCAACGGAGGAGCAAAATATTTTATTAAAAGACACTTAAAATAAATTTGATCATGGAAATCTAAATCAGACAGTCATCATTAATTGATGAAAGATGCAGATGTCAAAAAAGGGTTACATGCTTCAGGTTAGAAGACCTGTGAGAAGCTAAATTACATCCTCTACTTCTTCAAAAAGTAGCTTTTTTAAAAACCCAAGCTTTCAGTCATTGTCAGCAATAAATATTTTGTAGAAGTTGATGTCATTTTTATAAATTTTATTTTTTAATTTTTCAGGAGTCTGGACAGTTTCAATTACAAGATGGAGATGAAAGGGACTGTGATGAAAAATACTAATGCTATCCTCACATTTCAAATACAGTACATCTATAACGGCTGCCGGTTCATGAACATGTATGCTTTTTTCTACTATTGAGTTATATTCTTGGTTTACTGAGAGGTGAAAGATTTTTAAATACTTGGAGCTGTCCGAAATGGGGCTAATAAACTCTAGAGGAGACTAATAGATGCTTTCTGAGCTCTGTAATTACTCTCAATAGCAGAGATTACAATATTTAACGCAGAGATTTTCAAGAGTGATGTCAAATTAGAAAGTGATGTCAATATTAGAATAAGAAAAGCATTTTTTTAGTCCATTTGTCCCCATAAAAGATGATTGGTCGAATATTTTAGTATTGAATGTCTTCAACTTTATGGTCAACAACAAAAATAATTTTTTGGATGTAATTTATACAAAGAGGGCTCATACATACTGTATAGTACATTGTGTATAAAAGACAAATGGCCTTTTTGTTTTCATCCTCATTCTCTGTGTGTTAGGTGTTTTGTGACCAAGATTTACTTTGGACATACAATAAGTTATGTATACTTGAGGGAAAAATGCAGTGAAGATGTGCATCAAGTAAAATGTTTTAAGACAATTGTTCAATTGTTTTTCCTTGGACACGAGATATTGGGGTGACCCCAGGTTGCTGTATGAAGAGTAAACATGTTTTCCACTGTGGAAGAAAGGGGTCTCTTAAGTAGAGCAGACTTATCGTTTGATAGTAGGGTATTGATGATACATATCACTATCAATGAATATATCAACTGATAACCAAAAAGAAATTAATGTGCAGAAATACCAGCTATAGTACTGAGGTGGTTTAGAAAGTCATGCCTTTACATAGTTTGTCCATCAGACAGCACAGATGAGACGATTTTGCAACTCTAAAATGTCCCCTTCAGAGATACTATGTGTTTATTTAAAAAAATTAATATGGGAAGATAACAGATTTTTTTCAAGCTTCATGATCTGGGATTCCACGCCTAAGTTCACCGATCTAGTCAGCAGGTTTCTCTTCACTTAAAGTACATAACCATTAGAATCTAGAGCATTGGTAAACGCATTGCACAGAGAAGTGAATCAGGCTTCTGGCAGCCGGATGAATCTGGGTTGTGCTATGACGCCACCTGCTTGAATGTACAATATCACCTGTAAAGTGTCTAAGGCTCCGAGAGTTTTGGTAAGACCTGCTACACATTCAACATGACAACGCCTCCATACACAAAGTCAGGTCCATTAGGACATTCCGGTTTGGTGCACTACTGCATAGAACTTTAATCCCACCGATGAGGTGGAATACCAAGCATGAGTCCGACCTAATGACCAGACATCACTGGCTGATCACACCAGTGCCCTTGTGACTGAATGGGAGCAAATCCCTGCAGCTAGGTCCCAAAATCATGTTGAAATTATTCCAAGAACTTTGTTGTAGCAGCGGTTTAATGCCCACAGTTTTGGAATGAGCTGTTTAACAATCCCAAATGTATAATGTTGTTTGTGCCTTATCATTTCCTGACAAGAAAGGTACAAAAAAAAAAGAGAAGAAATTTACATCATTGTCCAAACAGACTAAAGTGAAATCACACACTAAAAAGACAGCATGAGCTCTGAAAACAAAAGGAAAAGTCAAACCTCAATTTTAGAGAAAATGAGCCTAAACCAGCCTTGTAAACCTCACGCAGGCTGATAGCATGTAGTCCACATGGTGGCAGACTTACTCTTCGACAGTGCTGGATCAACACCAGAGTTTCTGCTCCCACCTCTTGTCAAAGGCTTGTTCAGGGTTGAGGCTCGTGGCATTTTCCTCATACGACCTGGCAGTGAGCTGAGCACGCAGACGAACCAACCAATTTTCATTTCCCTTGAGGCCAATTTTACATTAACTGACAGACGTCAGTTAATCCCATTTAGCCGCGGTGCTTGTCACTCACTCACCTGACCTAAATGTATCGGGGAAAACTTTGCAACAAAAGAGCACAAAAGTGTAATAAATGCTGATTTTTACATAGACATGTCATTTCCTATTTGTATATAGTTTAACAAAAAAAAAAAAATTGCATTGGATTCCACTCGGTTTTTACTTTCGACAAAATGGAAGCATTTCTCATAAGAAACTAGAACTCAAGCTTCAAATTGTTTCTTGCAGAAACAGTGATATCTTAGGATCTCTAAAAGTTTAGTCTCAAATCTTAAACATATATTCTTAACTAAATAAACAGGAAAGTTCATATGTGAAAGAAAACATTGCTCCTTTGTTTATGATGAAAATTGAGCAAACAACCCTCCAACTCTGGTCAGATTTCAATTCAATTTAAATGTTGCTGATTTGTGCATAGAAGAAAAAAAATCCCAAAAGAACCCCAAAACAAACAAAAAACAAAAACAAGATAAAACCAACCATAAAACTAGTGAAAACAGAGAAGGAAAAAATAATTAAATAAATGTACTGACTGTGAAATAACTAAAACTGTTTCTGTAACAGAAGATTTTGTGTTACTGTAGGAACCCACTGATATAATCAGAATCAAATTGTTTTCAGGACTTTTAAAGAATGTGGAGCTCTGGGTTTCTGACATGAGACAATGAGACAAGCATTCGAGACCCACTGATTCCTGTAAAAAAAAATTCTGCATTCTGTGGTTGTCAGTGTTTATCCACAGCTAATCCAAATTTGAATGCATATAAAACACACAGACTATTCTAAACTCGATGGCCTTATCCCTTCCAGGTTAAATCCTGATGCTTTGGGTTAGATTTTGAAAACACTCTTTGACGCACAATGGATATAGTGTGTGTAGGTGTGTGTGTAACATGCAGAGAGTATTTTTTCAGAACCAAAGACAGCTTGTTTCCTTTATCTTTTTCTGGCTGTGAAGCGGAGGTCTGCGAGCCCAGTTTCTGCATAAATAAAAGTTGTGTGTTCTGGCATGATCATGTAGGAGTGAGAGAAAAGCAGCTTAAAGATGTGGAATCTTGATTTTTTTTCTTTCTTTTAAATGTTTGTTATATAACTGTTGTTGCAGAGGTGTGAAAATAAAATTACTCTAAATTAAAGGTAACAACAGAATAACATTCAATATAACCGTTCAAACATTTTAATGAAAGTCAATGCCATCCTAAAAAAAAGCACAAAAAACATTCACCATTCATTAATTTTACAGTAAAAATATCGACGCAATTTTGGAAACTGGTTCAGAAATATCTCAGAAAGAAGCTAAAATCTGAATTTCACTACATGGGATCAGACTACATATCAAACCAGGACTAGCATCAGGGATGCCACCCAAAAGTTCTGAGAAACCTTCAAGTGCTCCGACTGTCAGCCACTTAACATTGTCCATGCAGAAAATGAACCAGACTTTTGCTTATGGAATCTAAAGGGTTAAGATAACCTCTAATTTGCAACTCTATCCCTTTTTTTATATAATGTATGTATTGTATTATATGGTACTGTATGCTGTGAAGCACATTGTCACTCTGGTTTTGAAAGGGGCTATAGAAATAACGTGTATTATTAATATTATTATTAAACTTGTTATTATGAACCCCAGCGTCATGCTCAAAAAGCTGTTCACAGTGTAGCAGTGCAGCTGTGTGTATATCCAGTGTGTGCAGTTGTACAGAGCACTCAGGGTGACATCAGGATAGTCTGAGAGAGCAGCCAGACAAGACAATTTGTCTTGGTCCCCTACAGGTTGAATGGGCTTCACCGTTATTGTAATTCAATTAAAAGAGGAATGTCAGTATTAAAATGCTCCCTGTCGTTTTTATACAGCGACAGTATCATCTTACAGTATCCACTAACGGATGAGCCTTAATAAATTGTCTTTTATTGTCAGTAAAATTTTCCTACTTGCCTTGAAAAATTCTTTGGTTGCCAGTGTGTGTTTGTGAGAAACTGTTGAGAAACTCACGGATCTCTATATTTCTTATTGTATGTATGTAAACCTCCAGCTGGTTTGTAATGACATGTATTAGAAAAACAGAAGATCCATTGTATCCAGATGTTCTATTCTACTTTCCTTGTCCTTAGAGTAAAAAAGCAGACGCACTGGGTGAACAATTCAGTTGGTAAAAGCATGAGTGCGCTTCAAATGAAGCGTGCGTTGGATCATCAAAAAGTCTGAAACCCCCTGCACCCACACCCTTTTGAAAAACCAAGAATCCAGCATCAAGCATGTCCACCTCATGCGATGACTGGCCAGGTGTGTACAGCTTAGTCTAACACCGTGAAGGCTTTTGAGGAGAAACTGTTCAAACAGGTGCACAGTCTTTCTCCTTTTGTCCAATACTGGCAGGATTTACACCCCACTTTGGAGAGTGACCATTCAGAAAAGGTGTTAACACCTGAGACATTCTGCAAATGTTAATACCTGGTTAGGTATGAACAACAGTACTACGAGTACAGGGTCTGTTACATGACCATACTGGTGTTGCTCACCTTTAAGATTTCCCATTGAGGAGGAAATACATCCACTTCTGCCAGATTGCATGGTTTTCTGAACAGCTGGTCTATTTTTTATTTTATTGGGTGGGTTTTTGTACAATTCGGTGGTTTTCTACAGTGGAACCCTTACAGACAACATTCCAATCAGTCAGCCCTTCCTCTCCTCCTGTGATAATAAAGACCAACTTATAGTTGTGTGTTGAGGGCTTAGAGTTTACCAGTGGAGCTGATGCACGAAGCTGCTCCATAGCTGCAGTGGCCCCTTCATAAATGTAACTATGTGTTGTAGCTATGGCTACAATGACACCATGTGGAGATGCTTTTTTCTGATGCAGTTTTAGCATGTAGTTACGGATAAACACCTCAGTGGTATAACAAAAGATCAACATGTTGTACCTCAATAGAAGTTATTTACTTTGCTGGTCCTGTTCCGCAGTTTGTCTGCCTGCTAATGGCACAATAAAAACAACTGACTCAAAAGAATCTGGGGGGATTGAACGTAAGTTATTACCCCACAGTACACTGTGACATGGACTAATTTTTACTTTCATTTCTGTGCTGAATACTTCCCAAGGTAAACACCTTAAGTTTTTAAGATGCTCAAACAGCAGCCTCAAGTCACTTTCCAGCAGGATCCAAAAACCGAGTTACTGACCCACAGTGTCACCAAGCTGCTGATTCAATCAAAACAAATATCAGCTTTCAGTGATACACAACTACAGTACAGTGAGCAGTCAAGCAACTTCCCTTTGAAGCCAGATAATTTTTCCTAAAACAGCCAGTTAAGAACAACTTCTTAGATATTTCATGGCTAAAGCATTGAGTCACGAGAAAGGAAATGCAGAATAGAGTGTAGCTTTCCTTTACTTTGGTGTCTCGTTCCATTTCCTGCACTGTGTAGTCTCTGTGCTCAAGGGATCAAAAGGATCAATCCCATGAAGTTGCTGAGGGTTTAACGGAATCTGATATTTGCTTCATCTGTCCAATTCACATCTGAAATCTAAAAGACGTCACAGCGTGTGACTCTCCTTTATTTAATCACACAGAAAAAAACACTCAGGAAGGAAGGCTATAAACCCTCAAATGCCCGTTGGAACCAAAGACGTTTGCAACAGGTTTCATTTTTCCGAAATGGTTAAGTTGGGAAATTAATAAGTGAGAAACCAGGGAGCTGCTCTATATGTCCAGCATCAGCTCGGACATTTCAGGAAGCTGCACAGTGCAGTTTTCTTCCTCAGAGAGACATCATTTCCTCTAAGAGATCATTAAATTTTCATTTAATTATCCAGTTTGAGTCTCATATATCCTAATACATGTCCAACCTGTCCAATCATGTTTCAGATCCAGCGTCTAAATTTAGATATAATCCGTAAACATTACGTAATTTGTTGTGCCTGTGTTGAATGTTTTCATTTTTCACTGTATCAGGCTTGTGTCTCCATGACTGGGTGATCAGCTGATGTTTGTTTGATGTTGGGAGGTGTCATGTTGCATATTTTGCATGTAATCTATTGTTTGTATGCCGGGAAGCGAGGAGGGATATGTTTCCAGTAAACATGTTTGCTGTTGTCATATGCAGTGCCTTTTTTTTTTTTTTTTGATTGATTTAAATCTGAAATATTGCTCTGATATCTGTTTGCATGCTGAAACCAGGAAAAGAAGACACAGAGGGAGTGAAAATGTGAAAACAAATAAACAGAAAGAAAGATGGAGAGAGGATAAAAAAAAAATGGCAGACAGTCAGACTGTGCATGGAGTTTTCTATTCTTCAGTGTGTGACAGATTTTGGAGTGATCATCGTATTGAAATGGAAACATCCAAAGGCCTAGCCATCGTATCTTACCAAGAAAAAAAAACAATCTCAATCTCCCTTGCTGCATACTACAAAAATTAAACAATTTTTAAACAATCTTTCCTTCACATTATCCAAACACTTTGCAGAGCCCCTTTTTTATGCTGCCAGATTAATGAACCCTTAGGTCCAAAGGCACTAATAATCAAATCCTGAGGATTCTTTTGGTTGCACTGTAACGAAGTACATGGTGAGGCAAATCTTATGAAGCATGAGGCTGAATAAATGAAACTCTGACAACATCTAATTTGCCAGTTTATGAAGTGATGCTTGTAGTGACAAACCCACAGAGATTTCTCATAATTGGTTCTTCTCCGAACTATCGAGAGCAACCATCAACTTGTTCCAGTTCAGTTTCGGTACCTTCATCAGACTCATTTGTAGCAGCACTAGCTAGCTGTTTCCAGCAACAACAGCTTTAATAAACTGTACGCTATCTGCTAAATGCCAAACAGCGGACAGACAAAAGCCAGCGACTAGCTAGCCCTTCGAGGGACTGCATGGGAGATGGTCCAGGAAATCAAAATCAACTAGTTAGAGCTCACCCTTGTAATCTTCTCTCTTGAGGAACTGAAATATAGTGTTTAACATGTTCCTGATGAAAGAGAGATCCCACCTTTGTGCATTTTGTCCAAGCAGGTTTTTGAGTGTGCAGTAGTGTCATTGGTTCCCCTTGTGGCTGATGAGGGAAAGATGGGGACAGTAAGGAGTCCTTTGTGGCATAGTGCACCAAAGTCAGACAAGCTCCACAAATATGAGATTTATGCTTAAAGTTAGGGTTGCAAATATTAAATATTTGTTTTTCTTAGTTTTACTTAAAATTCTAGGGGTAAAATCCCAACAAATTAGTCGCTGGAGACATTAAAGAAGCCAAAATGATTTAAACAAATGGAATAATAAAACAATAAGACAGTTACTCAAATGTAATATTAGTGTCCATCTGTCCTTATTTACCAACTGCCATTTCTTGAGGAGATGTCAGAGCCCGATTCAGTGTAGCTCAGGAAAGCCTGCGCCGTCCACCATGTGTATAGACATCATTTCCTTTTAAATCATAAGGTAAAGCCCCTGAGTAATGCATAGAGTAGTGTACCAATAGTTTGCCCGAACTGCAAAGATGAAGTTAAGAGATATGTGAGCGCCACAGATATAGTAGACAAAACACAGATTATTGATTAAGTATTTTGAATCAGTTAAAATCTTAATGTCAAGTAATGAATTAACCACTGATCTTTGACATTCCTATGCTGTATTGATGTTGATGAAGTGCTTAAAAAAATTAGCAGAATACAGCATGGTTGCTAGGAGGTCTTGTAACAAATTCCGTGCCAACAATGACAGAAAAAATCTGTTTTATTTAATTATTTATTTATTTATCTATTTTTATTTAATGGCAGTTCTACAGCTAGTGTAACACGGCCACAAATGCAGCAAAAATCAACAGCCAGTCAAAGCAGGCAGGAAGATTAGGCTGTCATCAGCTCATTCCCCAGCATGCAGCAGGCCCCTTTCCCATCATCCATCAGTCAGCAAGCCACTCTGTTACTGAGAGGTGTCCGGGTAGGAAACGCCAACATCTGCCTCCTGCGCTACCTGATGGCCTGCAGGTGTGTGTTGTGCGCTGGGTCAACGTGTGTGTGTGGTTTTGTCTGTGCGTCTATAATTTCATCACTTTGTCTCATCAGTCATGTCCATAGGTGTTGGTGTGTCTGTGTTTGTGCTGATGTTTTGTCTCTGTGTCGGTGTGTGTGTGTGTGTGTGTGTGTGTGTGTGTGTGTGTGTGTGTGTCTAAGACTCAAAGGCTGGGAACCAAAATCCTAAAACACCCTAGTGTGGTGTTGCTGTGCAAACGTTTGTAAGCCAAGTTTTAAAGGTGCTACATGCAAGGTTTTGCTATTGCTACATAGCCAACTTTAGCTTTACTTGCTGTTTACTTACCAAGTGCTTCAGCCATCACTGGGTTTACGAGAGGTTGAATACTCTACTACTCTTTCATCCTCTTGCGTTGGACTGAAGACAGACTGGACGCTACAGTGACTCTCTATCAGTAGATGATGAGACTGGCCATGCTGGGGTTAGCTGGTTAGCATGCTAACTTCAGTAGAAGAATGGAAGTTATAGAAATAGAGGCAAAACAAGACTTACCATTGTTGTTGCTTTCTATAGGAGAAAGCTCCTGGTGAGTAAGGGAGTGAAGTTTGAACTCAAGACATTTCTTCTAGACTGATAAGTAAACAGCTGTTAATGCTAATGTTGGCTATGTAGCAATAGCAAAAAATTTGATATAGCACCTTTTAAATAATGATGTGCACTTTGAGGAAACTGCAAAATGAAGGTCTGGGTTTTTTTTGTTTGTTTTTTCTTTGCTTTTTGTTTGTTTTTTGTTTGTTTTTTTTACATCCTGCATTACTTATAAAGGAGATTGGGCCAGTGGCATAGCCTGAAATAAGATCCTAAAATCAAGCATCCTAAGTCGCCCTAGTTGATCATGAGCGAGGCAAACACTCAGTTATGTCTTAAAGTTAATTATCTTGAAGTGAACATTATCAGGCAGCTTTACATTACAAGACAACGTGCTGTGGTCTTTAGTAATGCAAATAATGGAAACTGTCTTTAAGACTAGACTGAAGAACCTCAATAGGTTTAACTTTATCATTTGGATGAGAAACATCTAGCTGAGCTTTATCAGTTACTAACTGTGTGTAATGAAATGACCAAGCCTAACTTGTCAGTTTGAGGCCTGCATAATTGTCTGGCTTGTGAATGTTCCAGGTTTTCTTTTTGGTGCTATCTTTTGAAATAATTATATCAAGTATTTTGTTTCATGATCAGTATACAAGGAGTTTGTTCTCTGTTTTGTACTCACACAAGGGAGCTCTCTTCATCACTGACGATCTCCTGTCAGTTTTTACTTGTGTCCTGGTTTCTGGAAGTGCAGCATTTGCTGGTGCTTCTTGAGCTGACACAGTGTGTTATCCATAATGTAAATTCATTCACCCATTGCTCAGATCGCTGGCACTCCCAAAAAATTGTGTGGCACCCGACTGGCCTACCAAGGCCCACCGGACTCTGCAGAGGCAGACTTCCAGGTGTAGGAATGACAACAACATGTCATGTGTCTGAAGAGTCTTACAAGTTGTCAAACTAGGGAAGAGAAGGAAAGACATTCTGAATATTTTAGTCTTTCTGTCTAGGTTTCCCGAGGTGTCCATATGCAGAGTTACTTATTTGTCACATTATCGGGGCATTGCACAGGCTCTTACAATAGGACTAATAACCGTGACTGTGCAGCTGTGTAGGACAAATATTTCAGCCACAATTTTCCTGAAGGAGGCAAGATGAACTTGGAACGGAGAATAACAAAAGAAAAAGGAAAGACGAGTGTTTGGCAGCCTCTGAAAATCATTCAAAGTTGCAAAGGGCACTTTTATAATTATTTCATAACTCGGATCACACAAACATCTGTCACAAATAAAGCTGCTGATTTGTGGAACTGTGTTAAAGCTGAGAGATACTGCTGACTTCTGCGTAACGTCATATGATTCACATTTGTATCAGAGTTGGAGACAGGAGAGGAACTTATGCCAGTGTATGTCTTTTCCAGTGCGGTTTCTTCATTATTTTTTCGACTGTCCCTCTGTACGTTGCTTCAGAAGTTATCTCAGTAACATAGATCGGGAGAGATAGAGAGAGAAACAGAAAGAAAGTGGGAGAGAGTGCGTGTCCTCTCTTTTTCTGAGTTTCACAGCCGTCTGCTGCAGGTGGCTGGGTGGTCGGGTTACAACCCCAGTGAAAGTATACACACACACACACACACACCTCTCCTCCATGACATCTGAAAATTCCTATGGATTAGTGTTAGGACAAATGGTGATGGTTTTTGTGTGTGTGTGTGTGTGTGTGTGTGTGTCTGTGTGCGCGCACATGTGCACGCGTTCATGCATACAAGAGCAGCTGGGACCACGAGGTAAAACCTGTATCCAACAGGCTGCATGGACAATCAGCAGACACCTGTTTGAACCCCCTCCTACTCCTCCACCTCCTCCTTCCCCTCTTCTGCCTTTTCTCCCCCAGACACTTGATATGTGGGGGAGACAGGGGGAGAGAGGGGAGAATGGAATGAGACAGAAACAGATAGAGGAGGAAGGGGAGAAGGGGAGAAAACAGCTGGATCAACTGAATGTTTCCGTTTTCTGTTTCCCGTCTCAGTTTTGTCAGGACTGTTTTTAGCAGTGACCCAAGAGACTTAAAGGGGTAATCAGTAACATTTTAACTTTCACCTCAAAGTTGTGAATGATTAACACTGACATGCTGTGATTGTTTTATTTTACCAGATGTTGTGACTTCGGATTTTCATTTAGAATCCCTCACAGTCGAAAAATGAAAGTTTATCCACTGAATATGTGCAAAAAAAAGAGGAGAGGTTAAAAAAAATTCACAAATGTAAGGCAATGTATAACCAATATCATCAGGATTTCACATATGTTTTGGTATTATTGTGTTAATTAATCAGTCGGTCAATCGACCCAAAATTTATTCGCAACCATTTCGATAGTCAATGGTCGTTTTGGGTCTTTTTTTTAAAAGGGGAAAAAAAATACCCTGTTCCTGCCTCTCATATACGTTTATTTTCTTGTTTCCTTAGTTATCTATAATAGTAAACCAAATATGTCTGTATTTTGGACTGCTGGTGAGATAAAATTAGAAATTTGTGGACACAACTTTTTTGGCTTTGGAAAATTGTAACAGGCATTTTTTCAGAATCTTTTGACATTTTAAAGATCAAACGATTTGTCGATTAATCAGGAAATTAATCAACATAAATCTATAATGAAAATAAGAGTTAGTCGCAGGCCTTACTGATAGCTTTACATATATTTTTAGATTACAACTGGTTTTATTTTAGTTTTGTCTTAACATATTTTTTGCTGTTGTTATTTAAAACAATTAAAATTTTTAAAGACTGTTTAAAAACTAACTTCCCACAAACATATCTCTTCCACAAAATGTTTGTTCATGTTATCATTTTTTTTTTTTAATGAAACGTTGGGGCTGCAACTAACAGTCATTCTTGTGATCACTTACTCTAGTGATAGACATCATTAATGGATTTATCAACAAAAATGTTGATGTCTTCAAATTGCTTGTTTAACAAACCAACAGTCCAAAACCAAAGATATTTAGCTTTAGCACAAACACTTTTTATTGGGGCCTGTGAACAATCCATGATGGGAATAGTTTGCCAGTGTTCCTCAATGTGAGACCTTCATGGTAATATGTCAGGGCGTCATTGACGACCGTCCAGATGAACTACTGAAACAGTCAGTCGGCTTCATTTGTTCCTCACAGCCTGTGTTCAGATCTTTAGTGTTGTTGCAGGATCTCCTCATGATTTATTCAGCGTCAAAATGTTTCCTGGGAAACACGGGACAGACAGAGTTTAGAGGAAGCCGAGGCAGCCTCCTGCCCGCAGCGAAACAGTGCCAAAGCCACAGTCAGACAACAGGTGAGCGGTTACGCTCTCAGGCACGTCTCATTGATATTCTAACCTATTGCACTTTCCCAGGGAGAGGACTCCCCTGTGGAAACACATTACTGCCATATAGCTCCCCCCTTAAGGCTTTGATCCTCTCAATGAGAAGCAGATCTCAGACGAGGCCGAACGACAGTTAATATGCCCAGCGTGCCTCATAGGAGATATATGAAAGTATCTGTGGAGGTTTGAGAGTGAGTGGATGTTTGGAGGGGTGAAGAAAGCTGATAACTTACTCAACATGTGGTTTTTTAAATAAAGGGTCAGTTCACCCGAATTAAAAAAGTCAAGTGGATAGTTTTATTTCATTTTATTAGTCTGAAGTCCCTGCCGCTGACCATTTAGTTTTCTTTTTCAGTAAATACCACATTCAATAGAAAACAGTGAAAAAAAGCTGTTTAGTGAGCAGTGGTGGAAACAAACTAATTCACTTAAGTACGGTGAGTGCAGTTTTACAGTTTTACTTTTCTTGAGTATTTACATTTTATACTACATACCTCTATTGCACCATATTTCAATACATCAGTGTGACAGCTATTACATTGCACATTTTACACATAAAACATATGACCAGCTTTTAAAAGCACTGTTACAAATTAAAGTAAGGTGTATATATATATACATATTTGGCAGTTTATTAGGTACACCAAGCTAAAACTAATGCAGTCAGTCCTGCAATTAATCCTCCCTTCAAGAAGGTTAGAATGTTCAGCTTTTGTTGTTTAAGTTGTAAGATTATTTTGCAAGGTTTGGCTGGTTGTGCTGTTTAACAGAGAGGAATTTCTTTTATTTAGTTTCCCTCATTGATATGAATGGGTAGACAAAATAACAAACACCAGTCCGTATATAACAGAGTGCAGTTCAACAGCATCGCAAATAGCAGCCTCCAAAATGACCATAATGTTGAATCAACACCTCTCCACAACAAATTCATCAAAAAATTGAACATCTCTCATGAAGGGAAGATTTACTGTTTATTGTATCAGACTGCATTGGTTAGGTGTTGCTAATAAACTGACAGCTGACTGTATTAGTGGAGCTCCACCCAATAAGCTACAACATTAAAATGCTGCTCTCATTTAATAATCCAATTGTCTAATTACATTGTATATAATATAACACTCTGCACACTGCATAATGAGTACTTTTACTGTTGCAGTGTACTTATATATGTACTTGTATATTTTGACATTGAAATGTGTATAGTGGTGCAGCTGGCTCCATCAGTCAACATAATAATGGACAGGACACAAGGACATGTTTACTACATGTGTTTATTGACGTAAATGAGTAACAGAATAAGTAGAGACCAGAAACCAAGCACCCAAAGGTGCTGCTGCAACAGAGAAGAGAGAAAGCTGAACAAAAGGATCCGCCTATATGGGCTCAGCTTACTAATCAGCACAGGTGCCTGCATATCAGATGATTAAAGCAACAGGAAACGCCAAAATAAAACAGGATGTAACAACAGTTTCACTGAAATTAAATTTTGAATGCAGGATTTTTACTTGTGATGGAATATTTTTACATAGTTGTATTTTTGCTTTTACTTAAAGTCCACTTACAAACACGGAAACATGTCTTCCTCTGCAGCTTTGGTTGCCTGACCCTCACTAGAAAAAAAGTAAACTGTTTAGGTCAGCTTGTAGGCTAGATAGCTAATTAACTAGTCAGCTACAGCGCATTAAACAGCTTAAATATTTACCCGAAGATGTAATTTCTGTCAGTTTAAGAGAAGGTAAGGACCTTACTCTTCAAATCACTGAAAACAATACATTGTCTTCCCCTGGCTTTAGTAAAATTTCTGGGGGTTTAATCTAAAATGTTAAAAAAAACCTGCTGAGTATGAATAATGTGAAAATACAGGTTTAAACAGAAAACAAGATCTGCAGCTCACACAATGTAGTTTCACAGTTACTCAGAAGGAGCCCAACTGAACTTCAGCAGCCAGCAGCTTGGCAACTTTTAATTTTTTTTTTTTTTTCTCAAGACAACTAGCCTTAAATGAAAGTGAAAACAGTGAGCCAGACAGGGCGGGAGGTTTCCAGAGTCCTACAGTACAATGGCTTCCTTTCAGGAGGCTGCAGGTCAGAGCTCAGTGGAGCCCTGAACACACCGTGTTGAAATGAACCCCCGTCTAAATCCAACACCTCTGTTTTGGCTGACCTCTGGGTGTTTAAGGAGAAACGGGTCACTGCCCTCCCCCCTTGCTGGATGATAGTCTGCGGATGTCCGCTCACTGTGCTAGGCATCTCTCCCTCACCTGGGGGTGGGGGGGGGCAAAGTTCCAGAAAGAAGGATTACACAGTTTGCCAAATACCTGGAGAAAAAACTCAGGAAACAAGGCCTGCGGGTTTATTATTTAGGTTAACAACCTGGGTAACTGAAAAAAAATACAAAAAAAAACAGAGCAAGGGACTTTAATGTTTGTCATATGAAAGCCGTGTCTAATCTAATCTGGGGCTGATTTTCATGCTTTCAAGTATGTGCTAGGACTAGATCTTTCTCCATGGATTGAGACAAATTGTAGGGTCATAAACTAGTTTCGAAACCATTTTGATGACGGTAATGCCATAAAAACACAGTCTGACCAAACAAGAAAGGCTCTTTTTCTCGGGTACGAAAAATGTGAAGATACGCTTGGATTTTGCCTGGCAAAAATAATTTGCAATCCATTTGTTTGGGAGCCCCCTGGTGGTCTCTAGCCGCCACAAATATCCCCTTTCCGCTGCAAAAATCTAGTAACCCATAACTTACGTCAACTAATAACCTGAACCCTTTGATTCAAGTTTCTCCTTGCATTCTTACCCTATTATATAAAGCAAGACGTTTTGGTTTTAGGCTATTACCGAGGCATTGTTAGGCAGGCAGATGAAGCAAGCAGCTGTGGGACAAGCAACAGTAGAAGAAATGGTGTTGACATTTCAGTTGATCTTCTTTCACGTTTCCATGAACAAGAAATGCAAGTTTATACACTGACAATAAATCCAGCTGGGACCAGTCTTTTTTTTTTTTTCATGTTGCTGACCGATCGGGTTAGAGCTGAGGCTAGGTTGAGGTTAAGGTAGGATGGAGTTTGGATTAGGCATAAAGCATAACTAAAATGACATTATGGATAAGATGGGCTCAGGTTAAGGTCAGGGGAAACACAGATGATGGGGAATTAGACTTTAACATTACTTTAACACAGGCTGAGGAAGAGTGATTTTATCTCAGAGGCTGAAAGTTTGTCACACTGATGTTCAGCAATCATGTCATTTAAAACAAACTCACTGCTTGTGCTGCACCATACATGGGATACTTGTTCGAATCAGCATGGAGACATTTTGAGGGGGCCTGAATTCACTGACATAACATCAAATTAAACTGCTAGCTCCCACTTATTTTGGATCCCGTGTTTCATTTGCTCACTTCGCTCTGTACCTCTGACTGTGTTATGCTCCACAAACATATCATAATTTTATCAAAACCAGAATGACAGCTCATCCTATATTTTTATATTTAACTTGTGTTTAGTCCTGAAATTTCCTCAGAACTATGTTTGGATGAATGTGGGAACATATTGATATGTTTTACATCATGCTCCTTATTGTTCATCCCAGAATGTCTGTAAGTTTTTGGGGAATGAACAAACTTTTTACAAAGAACGATCTCTTGACTTGTTGGCACTGCTTTCATGAAGCTCTTTTTTACTTGGACTAATTAAGGGAAAGATATTTTTCTTCACATCTTACTCCACATCTCCACCTCTCCCTCAGAGTCATGCTCATGAGAAGCTTTTGTGTTTCAAATCAGGAGGGATAAAAGAGCAGGTTATTCTTTGGAGCTTTACTAGGGGGTTTTAAGAATGAAGGGATCTTTTACTTTTGGTGCTGATAATCGGCAGCTTCTCTTGTGTCCCTTCAGAAGAAAAAACTCCTCTTTCTGCCTCCGTTACTCTCCAAGGGAGTGATTTCACCTCCTTGGGGCGAGTCTGAGCCACCTGTAAGGCTGGACTTATACTCCAGAGGGAAAACACTGCTCTTCTTTTTGTAGTGATCTTAAATAGTAGGTGTTTCAGTTTCTTTTTCTTCTCAAAATTGTGGGGGAATAATTCTGGATTTTGTAGTTTTACACACATCAAATGTAAAATTCACATCCAAATTCATTCTGTTTATGGAAAGAAAAAAACAGCCCCCTTCCTTCAAAGCCAGATGTGTGAAAGCAATACATGTTAAACAGTTTGTGAGCCACTCAGCTTCCCTGAAGCTCGTCGATAAGAGGCTTATGTGCCTCTGCAAAGAGGAGGAAGTAAAGGATGAGGGGATGGAGAGGGGAAGGGAGGGCAGGAAGGATGAGGGAATCCCTGATGCTCTGCTCCTCAGGAGATCACAAGGCTCAGAGTGGGTTTACAGGAAATCAAAGGTGAGTGGAACAGTTACTCCCACTTTAGGAAGGGAGTTTTTGTATTTTACATCAAAGTTAAATGAATAATGTTGGAGCCACACTGAGTGAGCAATATTTGAACATGTTGTACTGACACTCAGAATGCAGGAAAATGTGCGCAAACACTCCTTACTAATAAATAAAAAATGTTTTTCATTAGCCAAGCTAACAGAATGGGTGTATGGATGGGAATGTTCTGTCTGTCGGTCAGTCCGGCACTTTGTTCCAGACTGAAATATTTAAACTGCTCATGGATGGATTCACATTTATTGGGTAAATGCACCTCTGGATGAATTACTATATAAGTGATGCTATGACTTTTCATCTAGCAGCACTGTCAGGTCATAATTTAAATTTGAACTTCACTTTGGTTTATGATGAAACACCTGCAAAACTGATGACTTTACTGTCAACCTTTTAGAATACCGCTTCCCACGGAAACCATGGTTAAAGCTGCAAAGGGTTGGAGGATGCAGACAATATGGTTTGTCTCTTCTGCAGTGAAGTTCAGTTTTATATCACAGCAGTCTCAAGAATCCAGTTTTAGTCAGATATGTAAAATAATACTGCAATAATATTAGATTAAGCTCACCAAAGTTTATGACAGATCTTTTGACATCAGCCATGAGAGAAGTTGGACGGTGGCATCATCAGGGCAAGTAATCTCCTCCTTATATTGCAGGACAGACATCAACTGATCTGGAGGAAATTTCCCTTGATTCTAAGGTAAATCTGGTGGTGATGAAGATCAAGATGAGCAGGAAATCTTCCTGAGGCAATAAAGGATATCCCAGTGAGGGCATAGCTAATACTTCAAGCACCTATAAACCCAGTCATTGCATGCTGATTTTTTTTTTTAAATAATTTTAAAATTGTTGATCAATACACTGTCCCCTATGGAATGAACAAATAAAACATTATCATAACATGGTTGCACAGATAGCCATCTCTGATCAAGCTTGATGTACAGTATTGGTGCAAACTTAAAAAACTGCAAACGGCAACTTAACCTTGTCTTAGTTGTGCTATTCCCCTTTGTCCTGCCCACTTCCTCTCACCCCTACATTCTGCCCTTTAGCTCTCACTGTTGTGCTGACCTTTACGCTCCCTTCACCCCACTCTTCCGAAATCCTCGGGGATAAGTTGTGTTTTTGAGCGGTGGACAAACAGAAAGCCGGCGACAGACAGTCAGACAGAGGGTTGAGATGTCAGACAGAGAGCTGCACAGACCAGCCGACAGTTGGGACCGCAGACAAGCTGGCGGTGGGCGTCTCTCCTTTAACGAGGCCTGACAGCTTCCATGCAGACTCATGCAACGGTGAAAGGGAGGATCGAGTTAGACTCAGAGTGTTTGATGTCAGGGTGGTGCTTGTGTTTGAAGGCACCGCTTATTTTGCCTCTGTTTGCTCTTTTAAGCCCTTGTTGTATCAGAATGCCCGGGCTGCCCGGCGCTGGGGCAGGCAGAGCCTTCCAGTAATTCAAAATGGCAGTCAAAAACAAACCACCTGATAACTGCCCCCCCGACTGCCCCTTTCAACGCACAAACTGATACTAAAACGATTTGATTACATAACGTGCAGTTTTTTATTCAGGTGCACAGATGAATTTCATTTGTTATTGTGCAGGCGGAAGGGTCTAACTTTTTTTTTTTTAAATTTTGTGTTGTAAGCCAGGAAATCCCGGGTTGGCATGCCGGCCTGGCCGCTGTGTCTATTGTCTGGCCGCTTGCTCACTGCTCCCATTGATGCTCTTCATCGAGCTGTAAAATCTGGTGTGGTGGTGATGTGTGTGTGTGTGTGTGTGTGTGTGTTTGGAGGTGATGGTGGTGTGGGGGTTGTGGACTCTGAAAACAAGATGTCAACCCCCCACCCCCCACCCCCCACCCCCCCTGCCCAGATGGGCCATAGCGGGGTAAGAGTGCAGCTGCGTAGCCATCGGAAGGATAAAATAAATGCCGTGTTTCCTTCCTGTGATCTTCCTTTGCAATGCATCCTCTCCCTCCCTGTCGCTCTCTCACCAGACCTATAGGTTTTCATGTTGCATTTCCCCTCTTCCACCGCAAACGTTCTGCAGCGTTTAACAAGGGGGGCAGATTAGCATAACAGCCTCCGCAGGAACCCTGTCAGCATTAAAACACACTTCCTCTGGAAGTGGTTTTCTGCATAATCTGTTCCTCCCACCACCATCCTCACCCCCCAACTCCAATACAGAAAAAACTAATGCCACTACCTCTCTCTCTCTCTCTGTCTCCATGTCTCCCTCTGTCCGTCCCTCTGTGTCTCTCAGTCGTAAGGTCCTGCAACATCTGGCTTGACACATGCACATATGCAGAACCGTGCGGTTGCTTATAGGAAGTCTGGTTTATATCAACTTAGGGGAATAGTTTTTATAATTTTTTTTCCGATGCCTCTATCAGTTACAATAACAAAGACTCACAGAAGTAATTACTGAGATCTGGAAACATTGTGACACAGTACAATTGCTGCAACGAAATCTGAGGGGGCTCAAGCCAGAGCAGTCAGATTATATGAAAGGTTGTAGAGAAGCCAACAGTTTATCCAGACTATCTCTACCACCTTATTTAAGGACAAGTAAACGTGAGTGCACCTGAAGTGTCTGTAATAAACCTTTTTGTCATTTGATAGTTTTTAGTGCCAGTGTTGGGACTATGCATGTAAAACAGCTGTTGAGCTAACCTGAACACATTTAAATTTATATTGGAATTGAATTTGATGCATTAAACAAACAATAAACAAACTGCTTTGAAATGACTACAGTTAAATTAGATGTGTAAAATGAACAAAGCATTGTACTCGGGTTATTATATCAGAAAACTGCATAACATAGCTAAACTCCATTACAGATCCTCTATGTCTATTCAAAATAGTAAATTATCATTTGAAAATTTCCCTGTAGCCCTACATGCAAATCAAATATGTTAAGTAAAGCACATGTAAATGCTCAGATTTTGCTCAGCAATAGCCTGCCTGTGGTTTTTTTCTGCTGTTAAAAGAATGAATGAGGTGAGTTACAGGAAAATCAAATCTTCATATTACTGTAATATTAAAAGACCACAGCACTTGGTCATTGCAGAGTCGTGCAACAGCAGAGGAAAGGAGTTTTTCTCTGTTTTTTTTTTTTTGTGCCCACCAAGAATGAAACATGAAACCACATTTAACAGCAAAACACAAGAAAGTGAAGCCAACAAAAACACGAGAAGTGAGCACATCCTTTGTTCCGGGATATCTGAGGCAGATCAACGCTTTTCAAAATTTCAGCTCTGCCACATTCCACCACAAAACCCTTCCGGAGGATAACAAGACCAACTCTTCCGATTTGAAAAAAAAAAAAAAAAAAACCCTTCACTTGTTTTGCTTGTGGAGTCATCCATATTCTCATGTTCCCACATCCGGATCAGGAAGCAGCTCTGAGCACAAGGAACAGGTGGATCCACAGCACAGTCAGCTGGACGCACTGATACAGTCTGAAAGCATGGGAAGGCCTCCGCATTACTGTAGAGGAGAGCAGCATAAAGTTTTCTTTCCTTTCCCACTCAAATCTACTCTGGTCTGCTTGTGTCTCCTCTGTTTTACTGACTCCTTGCACGGCTCCATTATTCTCCAAAACTTTGTTTTGTACTAAAACTTTGTCCTAGTACAGAACTTTGGTCCAGACTAAAATATCTCAACAACTGTCGGATGGATTGTCATTAAGTTATGTAAAAAAAAATTCATGATTCCCAGAAGGTGAAGCCTGCTAATTGACCTCTGACTTTCCATCTAGCATAGTCTTCAGGTCAAAATAAAAATAATAAAAAAAAAAGGATTAGATTTCTATCATCTTCAGCTGTTTTTTTTGCATTTGGCACTAATTAGCAAACCCTAAACTAAGACGGCGAACATGATGAGACATTATACCTGCAAAATGTGAGCCAGTTAGCATTTTCAATGTGATCCTTTTGGCATGCTGTTGTTACCATTAGAGTAAAGCCAGACTGTGCAGAGTAGAAATGCAGTGTATAGCTTATTTAAAGTGAATTTAGGAGATACGACACTGAAGACTAGAGCAAAGTAAAGCTATGTAGAATAGAGCTGAGGAGAGAGGAAAATATTGAAACGGAGCAGAATAAAGCACAGTAGAAAAGAAGAAGAAAATGAGAAAAGAGCAGGGTATAGTCCCATATGTTCATAATAATAAATACACACATGCAGACATTTTCTCTCTCTCTCTCTCTCTCCCATCATTGACATATCACATTCCCTAGTTTCTTACCATAGCCTTAACCATCAGAACGAAATGCCTAACCCCAACACTCACCCTAACTCTAACCTAAACCTATTTCTATCCTGAACTGTAAAACTCTCAAACAAACTTGTGGGGTCCAGCAATTTGGTCCCTACAAAGCTGTTGGCCCCCACAAGTATAGTGGTCTTCCGGTTTGCAGACGCCACAAATGTAGTAAAACAACACACGCATACATAACACACATACCATACACGCACTTGAGGCGGACAGATAGCGCAGCCTGCCAGGACTTGAGAGGAAACAGATTGGAGAGACGGTCCAAGTGCATACTTGGGATTTCAGATCAGGTTTCCGCCTCTGTGTCCTTCAGCACCGGATAGATTTGATTACGGTAACAACCACAGGCCAGATCTAATTAGCACATTATTCACAGCAGGATGTCAACCTCGTGTTTCAGCATGAGCTACAACGTCCATACTGTTTTATGGTCATCAGGAAGAAACTGAGGGCCCCTTGGTGCCTTGCCTCAGAGTGTTTGTGCTGCCTGATAAAATGATCAGTGAACACTGAGGTGAAAATATATGACATGCCGAGAAAACCAGAGGGTTTAATATGTGAAAGTCTATAGCAAAGAAACAGAGACGAAGCCATTAAAGTTTGACTTTTATAGGTAGCAACAAAGCTATGATTTAATGCAGAGTACAATGGCCTGTGGAAATTCAGACAGTTGGTTTATTCAAGTTAGATAATGACATCATGCTTTCTATCATGTTTTATTGGTTTGAAAATATGTCGGTGTTACTGGGTCCCAGTTTTCAGTCTTTAAAATCCAAAACGAAAGATGGTTCTACATCACAAAAAAAATTGCTTCACCCAAAAACAATCACCAAATGAATTTTTTTACAGTATGATCTCTTAAAGACTGCTTGGTGTCACATTTTTATTTTAGCCGAACGATGAAAAAATTCGGAAAATCAAGCTGTAGGAAGACACAATAGAGACAGGTGTGAAAAAGATTCACCAGGTCACAGTGCTTACATCGCTGCCTCACTGCAAATAATCCACTTAAACAAGCAAAGAAAAACTGTCTGTATCGAACATTACGTTCAAATATCAGTAAAATGACTTAAAACTAGCATTAAAATCAGATCTCTACACAACTTAATCTAACCTTAAAGGAGCACGCCACCCATTTAGCATTTGCATCGTTACGACACTGTCCGACTCATTATCGAAAAAGGATCAAAATTGATGCAGCTGAACCAAATTTGCCATCTTTTTCTATTCCCTACCTTCTTCTTCCTGGTTCTACAAAATTCAATTGCATAGTTGTATATAAAAGTAATTTCCAGATAACAGGACTGCCTATCAAAATACTTTCAGACAGGAAATGTATGTTGTGCTAATTTAAACACACTGTTAGTCAAGGGGCTTATGTAGGCAGCAAAGTTTGATCATTTCGTCTGGGCGGGAAACGATGTCTATGATATTAGTTAGGTTGACATGCTTCATTAATTGTGTCATAGTTCCCAGGGTTCCCTGTGCTTAAGTTTCAACCTGCTCAATGTAGCTGCATGATGATGAGATCATAGAAGGTGGATAGTGTGGTACAGGCAGTTATTTGGATTGAAGCTATTAATGTTCTTCTTGTGAAGCGGTTCTTCACAATGTTATCAATTACCGAATGTTCAGTGCTTAACCGGGGCTCCGACTGCACAGTCCCACTCACTGAACTGAAACACGGCTTAGCAGTGTATATTCCTCATGATCCCCGGCTTCTGGAACCAGAAGTGCTGTTACTTTGACAAACACGCCAAACTCCATTCATAATTGTCAATATTTTAAAAGGTTCCTCGCTAGATACCAGAGATGAACAGAAGTTTTTAATGACTTTTAAGTATGTTTATTTCACACTGATCTACAGTTTGGCACTTAGCTTGAACTTGCTGGGCCTGATTCCAGCCTTTTGAGCCACTGACTATGACTCAGGGTCATGATTACTGTGTAGCAAGTTCAGTGAAAGAACAATCGGACATGCACCATTGTATCACTCATGCTGTGAGTCTTTTCATCCCGTCACAGCTGCAGTAGCAGTGGTGAGTCTCCACACTCTCCACTCACACAGGCCAGCCTAACATGTTTAGGATACGTTTATGGGGAAGGCTGTTAAAACAATGGGGGACTTGAAGGTGTTCGTTCCTGTTCATGTTGCTTCGTAACCTTAACCACGTGAATAAATTTGGCCGTTAATTATCTTGTTCTAGCTCAAGTCCACCTTAGCCGTTAGCTTAGAGACAAGAATTGCCCCTGTGTGAGTGTGTCCCTGCGAGTTAGCGAGTTGAATCACTCACTCGGTGAGTGAGGGTATCCCTGCAGGTTTGCTAAGAACCCAACCAAACTGAGAAACGACCAGATCGTTTCAGGAGGGGATTCAGTCCGGTGTGTGCCCCCAAAGAGTTGTGCTTTGGAAGGAAGCATATGTGAAAGACGCAAGAATAATAAGAGGGAGCCCATAGTATTGCAGTATTGCCCATCTGCAACATTAGTGCTTTGTGTTGAATGGGGGGCAGCTGTATGCAGCAGTGACCGCTCACTGTCTGAAAGTACCTTCATTCTGAAGCTGCACGGACGCAAAGCGAGAGGAAGCTTCCATCACAGGACTGTGAAGATCTCAATTTTGTGACTAAAGGCTGAGAGCTCCTGAATAAGGCTTAGACGTAACTCACTGGGCACAGTGGTGTGGTTTTGCTGCTTGACTTGGCCATATCCTGAGTGAAAGGCCGGGAGGAAAGGACAGTTGCATCACAGAACTCAGACATTATGAGGATCTGCGAGGGATTTGGTTTTGTTCATTGTTCACCTAGAGCCCCGTGGCTTGACTTAACTGCTTGAGTTGAACTTTGTTGTTAGCTGCTGGTCACTTCCTACCAGTGATGCCTGGACCACCCAGACATTAGATTAGTTATGCTGTGTAGGCTGTGCTACGTCATTTCAGCCCTAAGCAGACCTGTGACAAAAAAAAAAAAAAAAAAAAAACCTCCGAAGATTTATAGGCTAGTGAGAAAAAGATCACTAACATTCTCTTGAGCAAGGCACTAGAATCCCATCTGCTCCAGTGGAATTGTTCGCATGTACAACAGTGGGAGCAACAAGTCCTCTTACCTAAAACATAGGTTGTTTTATTTAACACTGACAATAGGGAGGTAGAAGTACAAAAAATGACATATTTTAGAGGTCTGTTTAATGTATTAAAGTTCAAATGTAGAAATGAAATCAACACATTAGTTGCTAAAATGCCCTCTTAAGAGAATTTGTCATTTACAGGAGCATTAAATTAGTACAAACAAAGTAGTAATATCCAAGATCTTAACCCCTCAGCTGTCCATTTACACATTCTCCATGTGAATTTTCTGAGTGAACAAAAATTCACCAAAGATCTCCAAATGCAGGTGTATGCAGACAAGACTAAAATATTCTGGGCAGACATTAGCTTATGATGACATGTGACTATAGTCTGGGACAGAGGTTAAGATCAAGGTTCAGCTGCCTTTGCCTGACTGACAGGACTGACCTTCCAATCCATGCAGCTCAGACTATAATCTACACTCATGCAAAACAGGATCACACTGGGATTAATAAAGTTCACCAGGGCTAATATGTTTAATGGACTGTCTGAAACGTATGAAAAACATATGAAAGCAGACTTTTTGACCATTACAAGTTTTGTCGGTTTAAACAGAATGGGCCTCATGCAAGAACAATTTGGCATTCTTATCTAATCTCTCTTACCCTTTTTTGTTTGATTTCAGATTCAGCACACTCAACTTGATGAATGCCACCTTTTACGTGTAACTGAGCATCTGTGGTTTTTAACAGAACGGGCGCCCAAAAATTACTGTGTGAAGTTGCTTGTTTTGCTTCACTTGTGGGCCAGCTGCAGGCACGAAAATGTCTCCGAAGAGCCAAAAGAAAAACCTCATATTGCGAAGGTTGTGGCGCTGTCAGAAATCAGCAGGAAAAAAAAAGACAAATTTAGTAGTGTCAGTACTGGTATAAAGGGACTTTGAAAGAGAAAGAGAGAGAGAATATCACAGCTGTGAGTAAAGAGGAAATAGTTGGACATGAAGTTTGCTGCCAAAAAAATTTTTGCTTCAGCAAAGTTGTCCATGACTCATATGAGAGTCAATGGGATGTGATGGTCGCAGTGATGGGCAAGAGGAAACTGTTTCACTTTTGCGTGCAGGATGTTTCTCTAGGCAGCGACCTGCTTAAAGAGACAACTGTTTTTAGCGTGAGCATTATCTGCTTAATTATATCATGTCAGGACAAAAATTCTTGCCAATAAAGTCTTTTAAAAATTACTGTTTGGTGAAAGCTCGAAGTAAATTGGTAGCCATGATGCCAGTCGCACTGATTCAGCAGACAGACTATTAATTTCACATTAGATTTTATTGTATTTTTATTTCCATTTTCAGGAACATATTTAATCTCTCATATTCAGATATGAGAGATTAAGGCCTTATATCTCTCAGGGTCACATAAATGTTTTTTTTTCCCCTGTGGAGAAAGAGAGACTTTGTGCAAGACTTTCGACAAGTAACTTTGGTCAATGTGATGAGTTTTTACATCCCACTTAAGAATATATCTTTTCATCCCAGTTGTTGCATTGGGCCTATTGTTTGTTTTAGAAAATTATGCTCCTTTTCCAAGATTAATTTTTTACATTTTTGATGTAATGTATACTGAAAATATTTGTATAAATGTGTGCAGAAAGCAGAAATTACCACTTAGCTGATCCTGTGTCAGGGTCCTTCATTTACACTTCTCAGTTCTTGGCCTCTGGGGACATGTGATCTCTGTGTATGTCAAAGGTCAAACACACCAAACTCACATTTCTCTGCTTCACAGGGATGCGAGTCTTGTTAGGGCCAATTTACAGATCTTTTTATTTTTCAGGTGTGAAACAAATGCCTATGAGAAAAAACAAAACACTTTTAAACTTACAAAAGGCAACATAAATTGTAGAAGTTCAAATTTCTAAGCCTCTGAGCTCTCTGGCCCCTTAAAGGTCTCTTACATTGTAAAGTGTTTCAATGTAAATGTGAGATGTTCACGATTGAATGACACTATTTCTTATCAAAATCTTTCTTTTTATTCAGCAAAGCTTTGTTGAGTGTTTGCGACTAAATGATCTTCTTATGACACCCAGTGGTAATAATATTCTTGGGTCAAGACCTATCAGTTGCACTGCCGCATCTTTGAATCTCAGTAGGGAATGTAAACTCTGTGAAGAAGAAAGCATAGAGTAGAGAGAGGATGGGTAGGAAAGTTGGGACCATGTCAAACTAACTCGCTGGCAGTTAAATGGGAAAACATTGTTGTGCTGTTCAGTTTTAGACCTCCAAGGAACGTTTTCACAACAGTTCTGTACTCTCACTGTTGTTTGAGATGGAGACCTCCCAGCTGCCATGTGTAGTTTTGGGCCTCAAAAATGGCTTCCAGGGACATGTGACCTCTAAGTTCAAAGGTCAAGGTTCACACAGTCCAGACTCACCTTCTGCTCCCCGATGCTGCAGACAAAGCTCACTTTGAGTCGGAGATCTGGAGGCTGTTGGGCTCCAAAAGTGTCTTTTTTAGGATTTATTGGCTACATTCCATACTTCTGGTAAAAGTGACCAAATTTGTTGTTCGCATGAGGCACAGATGTAAAAAAAAAAACACAGAAAAAGAATCTGATATTTCTGATCAGTTTTGAGCCAAATTTATTCTTATTAGAGATACTCTGACATGGGACTCTGACAATACAAATGTATTATAAAAATCTAATTTTCAACTCATCAAAATTAGCTTGTAGTGCTGTCAGATGAACAACTGTATTGATTGAGACACTTCTCCATGTGACATGGATCATCTTCTTCTTAAAAAATAAAAATAACATTATGTTTATTTAATTGAGGATTATAAATAAATAAAAGCAAAGGAATTATCAAAAAAGAACACAGACATAAAAAGAGGATACAAGCAGAGTCACAAAAATAAAAACACAACAGCACAAACAAGCCGTAGCTGTTTCACAATAACAAATAACATATTTCGGAATAAGATATACAAACAGGACTAAATCCAAGCTACAAGTTCTTCCTTCTCCCCAACCTACCCTTCTGTTTGTTTCTGTGTTGACTGCAGCTATTGCAAATGTTTGTAGGTTAGTATCATGTCAAAATTTAACTATGTACGCACATGCTGTCGGGGCGTTTTTAAGTCACTGTATTTGTTTATGCTTAAAAATTCAGATGCAGGGGCCAAAAAAGTCAGAAATAGGCAAAATTTCTGATCAGGGTAAACATGCCAACAACAATACGAACCTCACCATTCTTCCCTCTGTTATCAGACTAAAATAATAATAACAATAATTGTTATTATCTTTGGTACCTCCCTTTTTAAGTTGTACTATTAAGGTATATTATTTTCTTTCTCTTTTCTGCCAATATTGCCATGTGCTTTTCAATTTGCTGGATTTTCTCTAATCTTAACTTAATGATTGTTAAATAAAATTTTATTTTCATTAAGTTTAATGTTCAAGACAATCAGTGGCTATTTCCCTATATAACGGCATTGTTAAATGTTATAGTGTACTGGTCTAGTATAAGTCAAGCCTTTTTATTTGAGTTATGTCTTTATTACTCACAGGCACAAGCAGAATTTGGACTTATTTATGTTTTTTATACCTATTTTGCTTTGTGTGTTTAATCTAGTATAAATATGTGAAAATTAAACTGTCATAATTACACCAACAGCACATATTGATTTCTCAATGACCTGCATGTTCTCATCTACAATTATAACTACAGTGTATCACCTCTTTTCATCAGAGCTCAGAGGAAAAAAAAGGATATTTGCACCTGAAAATGAGTTATTATGTGAGATTCAGCATAAAAAGTCTTAGTCATGATCAATTTAACTGTGAATTTGTTGCTTTTCAGAGTGATGATTTTCTTATCTTATCAGTGGACTGAACCACAGGCTGAATTTTAACATCCTCACGTTTGTGCCAGATCGCAACAACTGTGTGCTGCTCTACAGCTCTTGCTTTTCTGCAGAGTAAAAACCTTTGAAAATCTCTCTAAGAAAAAAGTACAATTACTGATATTAAAAATGACATAAACCCAAATATAATAATAATAATAATAATAATAATAATAAAAAGTTTATGCAGTGAATCTCTTTCAATTAATTCAAGCTTTCATAAACCCAAGCTTAATACATTTTCCTAGCCCTTCCAATCCCTTGTTATAATGAGCCAAACAACCAGATAAAGCAGTGAAAATAGTCAACATATAATAATCAACACAAGTGATTTTCAAAAATGCTCATGCACTTTCTCCCCTCTTTACAATGCCTGCATTTATCTGCACTGAGGACTGTAGAGGTCCTGCCCGGGTCCTGACCTGCAGACCTTCCACTCATAGCCTTGAAAACAACAGCTGGCATGGAGGAAGGGTGGGAGATAAAGGAGGCCAGGATGGGAGGAAAGGAAGGGAGTGTGGAGAAGTGAAGGAGGGAAAAAGATAGGAGGAGGACGGAGACGCAGAGGAGGATGGAGGAAGGAACTGCGGAGGAGTGGATGGAGCCGATGAGGTCTCACAGATATCTGCAGAGATTTTAGTGAATCGGTGAGTATTTAGTTCCCATCCAGGCATCTTTTAAGACATATATTTGTGCACTGGAGGCTTCAAGTGTCCTCATCACACTTATTAAACTAGTTGTTTAGCAAAATCACCTTGAAAAGTCATTATTTAGGATGAGCACATAAAAACTTTCCTCTTTCCACGGATGAATGTTTGAACAGCCTAGTGTGACATGGTGAACACAAATCTTTCTGTAGACTGAAGCTCATTCACTCAAGTGTTATAAAAATAAGTGCACCTGACCCCTTAGAACTGTACTATCATACAGCCAGTCAAGGCACTGATCTGTTTCTCCACCTGTCAAATCAAGATACCTTGACAGTTGCAGACTGGATTGCAGCAAAATTTGAATGAATAACCATGGTCTTTAGCAGATGATTCCTCAATTTTAGTGATCCCCTTGACAATGGTGTCAGGTTAAAATTTACCCTTGACCAACACTGACCAGATTATGATAAAATGTACTATTATTATTTGTGCTCCCCAGATGATTAATCCTACTGTCTTTGATGACCCCTGTGTCTTTGTTTATACCATAGCATTACCAATAAGACAAAAAGTCCAATATTACACAAGAAATTCACACAGTTATTGGGGAGTTTGTTTGAAAATGTACTGAACACAATCATGCTACCCAGAGGATGAAGCATTTCCATTTAGAGCACAAAAGGTCAACTTTCCACTCAGTATATCTTATATTCAAAGATATAGATTGTCCTGAAATTTGCTGAGCAAGTTCTTGCTTCCAGGGGGATCAAAATGTTAAAGTTTAGGGTAAAAAATAAAAATGACCAAGGTTCAGGATTCTTCTTGATCATAGTAAGACATGTGTGCGCGCACGCACGCACACACACACACACACACACACACACACACACACACACACACACACACACACACACACACACAAACCAAACTCTCTGCCAGCCGGGCTCAGCTTAAAGATGTTTTCAGCTGTTGCTGCTAGTTGTATAAGTGCCTCTTTGTTCCCTAAGAGCTTTGGGCTTCTTCCCTTTCCCCTTTTCCTCCCCCATTACCTCCCTTCTACCACTTCTCTATCTTGCTTTTCACCCCCCCCCCCCAATCTACCTATATCCTCTCTTCATCCCCCGTGACCTGAAGTCTACCTCACCCTTTCCCTCTCTTTCTTCCTACCCCCCTCCTCCTTCTCTGGGTCCCCTTGTGTAAAAATAAAATGTCTTTATTAAATGATCATTAGAATTCCTGGCAGATCTTGGTGTTGCCCGTCCTCCATCTGGGTTGTATTTCACGGTACTTTGGAGTACCCTTTTCAAATTAAAAGATGATGCAACGGGTAAAAATGAGACCTTGTTTTGACCTGTACTGACATGGTATTATCAGACTCATTTTGAAAACAATGGAGTGGTGAGATACCTCAGGCTGTTTATTTCACAAGCTCGAATCTGTGGTGTAAATCAGTGAATATTATACATAATTAAAGGTTTAAAAATGATCATTCTCTCTTTGGGAACTTGATTATTTAATCATGTCACTCAAAAAGCATTTGCCAAAAATAGATCAGCAGCGCCTGAAAAATCATCAGAATTAAAATCAAATCCCAAAGAGAAGGAGATGATCCAGAGTCAATGGAAATTTACACATGGGACACAAATGGACAGTTAGTCGATCAGTTCCTCCTGTGACATTTAAATAAAATGTCTGGCAATGTATATTTTAATTACTGTCAACAAATCCCATAAAAATAACAAAACCAATAATGTGTTCCCAAAATTTCTTGACTTCCCTACCCAGTCTGTGGTACTCGTGTCTATTGGATCCTACTGAAGATGTATATCTGTTAAAACTGTTCATATATGTATATTTCTATTTTCAAAATAGGCTCAATAATTTGAACAAATATCACATTTGTTGGGAAATATCTTTAAAGGTGAAGTGATACACATTTGGTGCTCAAGTGAGTATTTTCCCCTGCATGGAGATTATGTAGGATTGGCTCAAAATGAACAACTGTTGTTCAGGGTTACGGTTCATGATAACATGTTGCCCAGTTCAACAGTATTGCACACTGATATGTTTCTGGAGATCAGTGGGGGAAAATAGCCTCCTAGGACATATTTTAAAATTTTCTCTTTATAAAAGTTTGGTTAAAATGCATTTATCTCTGATCATATTCTAAATTCTGTGCTTAAAATTCAGGGATACCAATAATTTCAACCATGACTGTATGGCACAGATAAAAGGTTGACATATTACTGGTCAGATTTATGCATCTTTTTATTTTGTTTTCAGCCCTCCATCCTCAATAAGTTCACCCTTCCAAAAATGATCTTGATAAATCTTATATTGCCGACTTGGTGTTTCAATTTGTGGGGGAAAAACTGAGCTTTTTTCTAAACAATGACATAACACGTCCCACTGAGGAAAACTGGCTTTGTGGCAGTAAAGTTAACACAAACTTTGTGCCATCTCTAATATCCTCTGCGATCACTAATTAAAAATTTCAGTATAGCTGATTACACAGTAAAGATTACTATGAATTTATGTCAAAAAGGTGGTGTGGGTGTTTGCCTTTTGATGGGAAAACAGCATTTAAAAAAATTACATGACTTAATACAGACATAATTTAGGTTCCATCAGGCTTTGCATACACAGACAAAAGGTTAGCAGGATCGATCTCTTGTTTGTTTTGGTCATTCCAAAAAAAACCCCCATAAAGATAACAACAATAACAACAACCCATATTTACCATGTCTGAAATTTGTGAGTTTCTTTGTGGAAAGATCTAATTGTAAAACATTTCCTAATTAAACTTATTACTTTCACTCTGGCAAAAGTCAATTCCTTGTACGAGCTCTAATTTGGAAGAAAATCAAACCACACTCCCTCATAAAGGTGAAAATACGCTCACTGTGGTGGCATCCCAGCAGGGATATCTAAAGAAACCTCCGGCGCACTTGAACATTCACAAAACTACGAACTCATTGTAAGAGCATCTATCTTTCCCTCCAAACCCTCCTTGTAGCCCGAGCCAAGTAGGGGGTTCGAGGCTGTGCAATCAGATCCTTGGATCCCTCCTGGCGTTTGTTCCCCTGGCTTGTTTTCACTGTCAACACACCACTTGAGAAAAATAAGGAGAGCCAAGTACCTGGAGCTCAGGAGGTAATAAAGCAGTCAAAGCACAATTAAACCTTCAGAAACAAGTTAAGTCAAGCTTTTTTCATTCCAATTCACAACACAGAGATTCTCTTATAAAGGATGCATGTGTGCACTAATAACGCAACACGGTGAAAAAATACACTGCATTTTTAAAGCTTTTATTTAGACATCTCCACCTCACTGGGAAAGCAGCTGACTCGACAGTTGCTCTCTGAAATGTAATACACACACCTTCCATTTCAACACATATCTAAATATCGTATGCTATGATGACTATTTTTTCACATCTTGTTTTCTGAAGGTTTGTTGAACTCACACACTGTAAACTAGTAAACTAGTAAACTACAGCTGCATCTAATGTATTCTCAGCATCAATTAATCAAGTCAGTAGCTTCTCAGTTTATTGTTTAGTCATAAAAATGTCAAAAAAATATTACTGCAAACTCATGTCTAAGATTTTTTAGAAAAACATTAAATTCTTACATTCGAGGAGCAAATGTGTGGTATGTTTATCATAACACAAACACACAGTAGTACAGTCATACATACTGTGTGTGTTTTTTTAGAGCTTATTTTATTCTTTCCCCTGAGTAATCTTCCTCATCCGACGTTAAACCTCACACAGCGACTTACACACTCCTGTCAGATTCCTGCAGCGTGGCTGAAAGGCTGATTGTATCTGGGTGGGAATCAGTTTACACCACTGGATAATTCTGCCATGAAAGATGGTTTTGTGTGTGCAGATGTGTGTGCGTGTTTGTGTATTTCTCTGCACTCATAAAGACTGAGGAGTAAGGAAAATCAAGACTGAGGAAACATATGAAAATGATTTGGGGAAGATGTGTAATACAAATTTACTAAAATGAAAGATATGTGCAAGGGTGTTAGACAGTTAAGTAATCGGGGTTATAAATCTAAACTTTTAAGGTTAGATTCCCATTTTTTCAAGTCTATCGCACAACAAAAAATCAAATGAAAAGAGTCATCTCAGTACTGAAGAGAACATAATCTGTCTCCAATGGAAATGACGGAGGAAAAAATCCATTCTACTCTTTACTGCAATGGTGCATTAACATGCACTTGAGGCTAATATGCGGCTTCAGCACTCAAATCAAGTAGCCACCTTCAGTGCTACAGTCTCTTTAGTAAAATTTTTTTTCCCTTGGACAGTGTTTCCTTGCCGAGCTGCAGCAGAGGGACAGTAAAACAAAGACGGAAACACTGTAACTTTGAAAGCTATCTTCCTGTTTTGTCTAGCTCAGACTGCTGAAGCCTCATATTAGCGTTGGCTGAACTTAAAAATGTATTTTTAAGCAGATTGAGAGCTGCAGATTTTGTCTCCAAACATTTATTCCTGGCCCGATATCCAAAAAGAGTATCATGCCTGTTTGAACAAGAGGAATAATTATAATGAACTGTAACTCTTGAAACATACACTATATGGGAACATGACTATTATTTTAAGCCACACCTGAAACTATGCAATTTTACTCTTTAAAGTAACTACGATTATTAAACCCGCAATAACTGATTTTTTTAAATGTGAACTAGAGGTTTTTACATCCAAAATTTGAAATGGAACCATGGAAAATCTACCCAAAACCACCGTGCTTAAATTATTTTTCAAAAAAGAGAAACCTGAGGATAACACATAACTTTACCAAGAGTAAAATATCCCTTTGCCAACCACAGGCATCGATTGACAAAAAGTCAATGTCAATCAAATTCCAAAAAGTCTTATTTAATAGCATGAATCTTGTGGGCTACTAATTTTCCTTAAACTGGTTCAGCTTGGGTTCTCTTGTTGGATCAAAGCTCCACTGAAGTTCCCCTTCATGTGCAGTGACCGTGAGGTGCCACGTGGTCAGGGCCGATATGGTTTACACTCAAGTCCATTTGGACATGGACATATCATCACATTTTAAGCTGATGTGATGAGCATCTTAGCAAACAGTTGCTTATTTACCATTCCAGCAGAAATGGAGCAACATTATCATTCATTTGGAGTCATGTTTCTGGCCAACTGATCAAGTACGGCCTCTCTTTTAACTCTGCTTTTGGTCTCCACCAATTCCTGGGGGAAAAACCAAGCCGTTAGATGCTCCACTATGTTTACCAGCTGGTTGCTAACTCTGACTGTGAACAAATTATATATGGCATGTGAGTATTGTATTAAAACAGACTTTAAAAAAATCTACTTCCTTCACATTTGCTTTAATATTCAGCTGAGGCACATTAAAGTGCTAAACTCTGAATAGCTGAGTTCAAAGACTGTTTAATAATTAGTTTATTCTAATGCCTGATTTTTGTTATCTGGTTTTATTTGGCACTTTCACTGAGTGAATGTTTTGAAGGTTCCTGGAGAGGAAGTCATATTACACAACTTGACAAGTCAGGTATTTCCCTGCCAGAAGAACACCATCAGGAAAAGTTAAAGAGTTTGAAATGAAACGTTGGGCCGTAAACTTTGGCTGCTCTCCACTTCTCTCCGTTTCTGTCTCACTCAACATCTGTCGAGTTCACTCTGTCACTCTACCATTCATCTCCATTATCCTTATCTCTTCTCACTTTCTCTCTCCCTGCCTCTCTCTAACTTATTATTGCTGATTGTGTTCATTGCAGTTCTGGCATGAATTTATCCAAACAGGCCCACGCGCACACGGACACATGACATACATACTTTGCATACATTACACATTTAGCCTTAATGAGGCAAACTAAATTGTGTTTTATTTTCAGCGGGAAATGAGCAAGGAGTGTCGTGATGTTGCGGAGTAAATTAGATTGTGAGAAACGAAGCCAAGAGATCTGAGGAGACAGGGAAAGAGAGCGAGATATAGAGTCAGGGAACAGTAATGCTAATTTCACTTTAATAATGGAGGAAGTAATTACTGGATTCAGTCCAATTAAGTCATACTGTTTTTATGGTTTGATTTTACATGGGTCATTCAAAACTCGCAAAGCTGCACACTGTACATTTTATACATCTGGATACTAATACTTGATACTAAAGCCAGAGGCAATGAAGTACCTTGGCAAGGCACTTGTTTTCCAGGCAGAGTTACTCATAACTGTAAGAAAAAGATACGAACCAGGGATTTTTGTTTGCAAATTGAAAACTAGCAAGAATAAAACTGAACTATTTTGAAAAGCCATAATATCAAATATTGGATATATGTCCCCTCAAGTTGAGTGGACATGGCATCTGCAGATGGGAGTACAACTGACAAAAACAGGTGGAGGAATATGGAAAATGAAAAGACTGAGAAGCATAAAGTACAGGAAAAACAGATAAAGCAGACATTTCTCGCGATGAATCCATACGATGTTATGACCTACGCCAAAGTTTTCAAGGCCGTAAATGGTCATAAAAATATTGTGCTTAAGCTTTTATGTACATTTAGCTTATTAATGCTTTTTATGCATCAGATGAAATTTACTCAAGGGTATTTTTCATTCTTTAGAGAAAGAGAGAGAGAGAGAAAGCAAGTATGAAAAGCAACTGAGACACACAGTGGGAGAGACACTGACCTCTAGATTCACAATGGTGTGTGCTGATGGGAAGCCACTGATCGACTGAAAAGGTTGGGCTACTTAAAAAATAATGGTCCTCTATAAGGTTTTAATACTGTATGTTAGATGTTCCTTCAGAATATTCCACTGCTGTCAAGTGGCCAAAAAAAAATACTAAGTAATGCAGCTTTAATTTCTTTATGTGTTTTTCACTTTAACAATATAATGAAATCATAGACAACAGCAAAACATGTTGACTCAACACAACTCTGATACAAGATCATAAATATTATTACCTTGATACTGTTGAAATTTATTGTAAGCAGTTCTTTTGTTTGATTGCATTATATTATAGAGATGATTTGTTTGTTGGATACTTTTTGCATATATGTGCCAGCATATGACCAAACTATTTAGCACCCCTTTCTGGTCAGTCACTGTCATCATGAAAAATTTTGCAACAAACTGATGGATCCAAACCTTAAATGAGAATGAGAGAGTCAGAAAATGATTCACCTCCCGGGGGCATGCTGGGTAAACCATGAGTGCTGACAAAAACAAGCTTTTACACAGTGAATGTCAGACGCAAGAAAGTTTAATCATCACAGGGGAATCTGACCACAGAGAACATTCAGTGGTTAGACAGAGACACTGGATGTTTGTCCTGATGAGAGAGCAGTGGCAAAGCCTGATGCTGGTTTCTCTGGAGCCAAGACTGAGTCCTGGTGCCACAACATAAGGCTGATTAAAGGCTCTCTCTCTCATACACACACTTGGTATATATGGCATATATATATATATACATATATATATATATATACATATATATATATATATATATATATATATATATACATATATATATATATATATATATATGTATATATATATATATGAGAGATGGCTGGAAATGCAGTTTCGGTGACGGATGGATGAGAGGGGTGAAATGGGGGTTCACAATGGGCCAGGAGGGGCTACGGTGAGGGACCAAAAAAGTAAGACTCAGGGGAAAATCTCAGTAAGAGGGAAAACCAGCAGGAAGTTTCAATTTTATGTTGTGTTCTGTACCAGATTCAGAAGGGCAAGATAAAAAACTAAAAAAAGTATATAGATAGAGATATCAAGGCACACACAGGGGATGTGTTGGTACTGAGTAAAAGTACAAAAATGTATGCTCTATTATTCTTCTGCCCACCAAACTCTGTGGGCAGCCAGGAATTATATCCACTGGCTAAATAGCGGTGAGTCCTGAGGCCTAAAAGTACTATCTTCGGTATTCTTCAGCATATCAACAGCAGTTTGGCGGTACAGAGTAGTTCGGAGCTTTGCTCAGTACACAGCATACGAGACTGTGGCTATTTCCTAGAAGCATGTACCAGTGCTGATCCAGTACATAGCAAACTCAACAAGCCATCTGTGGAGAATATAGATTCATTCATCAGCAAGAAATTTGGGGGACAGGACTTAGAAAGCTTAATTCTGACAAAAAAAAAAAAAAAATCATCTCAAACAGAGAAGGGAGTCCTTCGGAAATGCCTGTAGTTGTTGTAGCAAACTATACCAATAGAAAGAGCCATGGGGCAAAGAATGAACCGCATACGGTGTGTTTTTACAGTGTGGAATCACTTGGTTCATGGTGCAGGTTTCTCTTGACAAATAGACTTAATTTTTACTGAATTTATTGACATCAGTGTTAGTGAGCACTAATCTTTAGCTTCCTGCTGATTGTAGTCAGTGTAAAGAAAAGGCTCAGAAAACTTCCTGAACTGGGATGAGGTCATGTGAATTTGTTATTAGCTCCCCATGGATGTACTGGTTGTAGTGGTGAATGGTATCTATGGCAACAAGCATCATGGGGGGCCCCACAAGTAGGTGAGAGTGAATGTGGAAGTGGGGCCCTGATGACCTTTTTATACTATTATTTATCGATGTGTAGTTGTAAGATAAATCTGAGTATAGAAATAAACAACCATGGGGAATGATGTTCTATATTTTTGCCTACAGGGAGTTTAATACACCCCCCCAACCCAATGCCCTACAAAGGAAAACTGGCATACAAACAAACCAATAAAATGAAGAAATAAATTACCTTACCAAAGTGTTTTCACTGCACTGAATGAAAATAAGGAAGAAGTACAGTACATTTAAAAGGAGTGCAAAGAAGAGAGAAGAATAGTGTGAGGTTATATTGTGTGTGAAGATCCCTCCACTCCACCCCCAGCATCCTCAGTAATGTCTTTTGAGGCACAGTTTTTCTATAATTTGCCGATTAATGTGAGGCAGATGCGCATAATGCTTCTGTGCGTGGAGCTGGCCGACCTCAGAGGGAGCGGGAGTGCTCAGGCTATGAGATAATGCCAGAGAGAGGCCAGGCTGGGACTAACACTACTGCCACTTCTGCCGCTGCTGCTGCTGCTGCTGCTGCTGCTGCTGCTGGTGTGTGTGTGTGTTTGTGTGTGTGTGTGCATGCGCGCACAGTCACACAAAACCCTAAACCCCACCAGCGGATGTTTTACATCCCCTTTCCGCTCAATTACCGCCTCTCAAGGTCACAGATATCTGTCCAAGATAACTTTGCGTGTTTTCTTGGCCAACCGCTGCCACATTTTTCTTACATGTTGTTTTGCGTCTTTGCATTTCAACTAAAATGCAAGTCACTTGAGACTATTTGTTTCCTCCCATAAAAGGCTATAATGAGCACCTCTTCCTCATAATGATTTAGTCTGAACTCTAATGCAGGTCGTAAACGTTACTGTGGTGTTCTTGGCTTCAGTCTAAGGCCCTTATTGTTTCTTGGCTCTTTGCTCCTCATCCTCGCCCCGTGACTTTTTTATTAGATCCACGATCCAGTGACTTTTCCCCAAGCTGTTTGTGCTATTTGTTTGCTCATGATCACTTAATGGATTTAATGGGGATGCGAGTTTGTGTGTGTGTTTATATTGGTGTGTGTATGTGTGTGTATGTGTGGTAGATATTGAGAGAAAGTGTGTTTGCGTTCAGACTGTCTCTTACACTGCTTTCGCATGCATGTGTGTGTGTGTGTGTGAGTGTGTGCGCGTGTGTGTGCGCGCGCGCACGTCTGTGTGTGTGTGTGTGTGTGGTAGATATTGAGAGAAGGTGTGTTTGCGTGTAGACTCTGTCCCTTACACTGCTCTCGCGTGCATGTGTGTGTGTGTGTTTGTGTGTTTGTGTGTGTGTGTGTTTTGTGTGTGTATGTGAGTGTGTGTGTGTGTGTGTGTGTGTGTGTGTGTGTGTGTGTGTGCACATTCCACCCGGCAACTCGTCCGGTCTCTCCGGATCTCAGCGCAGCGCGTCGCTCTAATCCTGCCTTCCTGTTTTCCTGCAGGAGAAGTGAAGCGGAGAGGAAGAGCAGATCAGATAATTAGCCTGATAACAGTCATAGTCAGTTTACCTGGAAGAGAAGGAGGAGAAAGTACAGGACAGAGTTCAAGTCATACAAGACAACTTTTTTTATTTTTATCAACCCTATTCACAAAGTGGGGATGCTGTTCATGTTTTGCAGAGACACAGACACTTGAACATGTCTAATCTTAGCTCAATATCCCTGTATATTAATTCCATCCATATTGGATGATTTACAGCGCATCCAATACCACAAACCATGCCACTGTGGGATGTAATGTGCCCTTTATGCAACAAGGCTGAAAGTAGGTGATGGATATGTTTCATGCAGGCCAAAGAAGCTGGCCTCCTTTCACAGACTGGAATTAATACTGGCCTTTTTAACAATAATTTTACCTCAGTGAGAAACATCCAATCACAAATCTTGAAAATCTGATGCGTGAACAAATTATGGCCAGTCTAAGTTTAAGATTATGCTTTTGATAAGAAAAAACTTTAATATAGGTGAATTACACAGGAGCCTGTCTTGTTTAAATGTTAAAGAATAATTAAAAGGAAACTGAAGTGGAAATTTTCAGTGGGGAGAACAAATTAGGTGAGTCTGCAAAAAAGTAACCTTTCTAATGTGTATACTGAAAGGCCTTTTATTTTTTTAAATGCTGCTCTATTTCCTGCCTAGAAGTCCGAAAAATACTTTGGCAAGTTACAGGCTATTGAATTAGAAAAGGTCAATGCATATATCAATATTCAGTTTCCCCAGTACCTCAAACATGCTTGTGAGGGATGGAGTTACATATTAAATAGTCTGAGAAACACATCTGTTGAATGAATGACTTTGACTTTGCATGATCTGACTGAAAAGCAAGTTAGTTTAATCACAAAACAGTCCTAAAGTGGTTCTGGATTTCCTGAAAGCTAAAATATCTGCTCGCCGCAAACTGCTCACCCACTGTGCTTTCCATGTAGATGGAGCCTCATGTGGTTGTGTGACTATACATTGACACATTAAAATAATGCTGAGAGAACTTTGTTTCGACTTTTGGCTGAACCATTGTTCACACCAGCTGACACAAAAAGAGCAATAACAACTGGGCCGTAGATTATAGAATATTGAAAAACTTTTTTTCTTTTCTAATCACAGAGCAGAGTCAGACTGCCCAGTCAGAGGGCAGATGGGTGACCCAGGTGGATTTAATTATATTTGATGATGCTGCTGAAAATAAGGGTGCATTTAATGTGTTGTGTATGTATGCAAACATATGTGGGTTGCAGAAGAGCAACTGCTCAATATGCCATCCGTTCTGCATATATTATCATTGATACTATTATTTATTATTTCATTATATCTTTATACATATTTTGAAAACAGGACTTTTACTTGTACTGGAATTAATCCTCTCTTTTATTTTCTAGACAAAAACAAAAGCAGAACAGGCAGAAGGTGAGATGGAAGAGATGGGAGGACAAAGTTTAATTCTATTCCAGTCATTTATATATATATATATATACATATACATATATAAATATCTCAAGGCACTTTACAGAGTAAGGTCAAGATCTCACAATTGTAAAGAGAGAGACCCAACACGGAGCAAGCATTTGGCGACAGTGGAGAAGAACAGGAAGAAACCTCCAACAGAACCGCAGTCAGGGTTGGCGGCTGTCTGCCTTGGCAGATTTCGGGGGTTTGGTGGTGCAGGAACAGCTGTACATACAGACTGACGAGTTGTTATAATGATTATAATAATTGTGACACTTGAAGACAAATGAAGAGAAATTACAAGTACAAAAATATGATTCCGGCTGATTCCGCAGTTAATGTTCCACATTCAATATCATCCACGCAGGCTCTGACTTCCCCCCACTGATGTCTTCATCAAATTATAATCACATTTTTTTTATAATTTTAATGTTCACCTAAGACGGAGAGAACAAGGAAAGTGCTGGATGGTTTGTTTCTGCTGCTTTGACAGTAATGAAGTGTCTAATGTGGAACTGTCAGCAGCTCAGAGACACCAGAGACCTCGAGACACTGTGGAGACACAGCGTGCGCACACACACACAGACACACACATTACATACATACAAACACACCCGCCCGGTGACGCCTGGGCAATTACAACCCACCACATATTACTGCAGCTCACACATGGTCATGGCTCTGAACTCTCTCGGCCATGTGTGGATCGACTTGTGATGTGGTCGCTGAGGCACTAACAGACATGAGGCAGAGTTCCTCAGAACTGCTGAGCGAGGGCGTCACAATGGTTCAGCAGACCAAAGAGCCACGTGTGGATCAACCTGAAGCTGCAATTTTTTTATTTTTTTTGTATTTTTGCAATTCAATTTTGCACCTTTATACTTAAAGGCTCCCAACATTTTCATATTAATTCCAAGGTGGAATGGGCATGGAAAAAGTAACTTTAAAGAAAGTAAATTAAAGAAAATCCTTTCAATGTATGCAAAGCTATGGAATATAAACTGTCACCAGTTTATAGTAAACTGTTAAAAGGAAGGATTTAATCTCATATCATGTCAGATTATATATTTTCAGGTGCAAAAACCTCCAAATTTTAATATAAGGCTGATTCTTGAGCTACCAATATATTGCATGAACTTGCTGGGCGCAACGTTAAAGTCATAACCCAAAACTCTTTTCCTATTGGTTACTTCTTTTGCCTTGATTTATCTGCCCGTATATATGGTATTAATTGATGCCAGACGTTTTTGGAACATCCTGAAAAACAGCAGCTCTTCTTCCATATTATTCAAAACGTTTAGCAGGCACAGTTAACATGAGAAAAGAGCCAGACAGACACAGTGAGAGGTAATAAGTCATCTGGATGGGGAGGGATGAGACAGACCCCCTGCCTGGATGACATCTGCTGTCTATTTTTCTTTCACACCTTTGAGAAATAGTGTCACCGCTCTCTTTCTCTCTGTCCTCTGTCTTTGCCACAATATTTTACATCGCTGTTAGCTGAAAACCTCGTGAACTTTTTGCTTTATCCAGTTTTGAAAAGTTTATTTTTAAGCCAAAGGGGAAGTGGAAGTTTTATAAACCACAGAAATGGATGTGTTCAATTTTTGTTGGAGGACAATGCTGACCAAACTTGGGGTTAAAGGGTTTTCGCATAACAACATATGACATGATAATTTATCTGTATTTTTAAGGTTTTGGCCTTTATTTGACAGTGATTTTAGAGATGTAGACAAAAAATGGAGGGCAGGGGTGACGTGCAATGAAAGCAGATGACCAGAACTGCACTGGGCACATTGTAATCATGTGTTATGTGTCTCAATCACTATCGAACACATACAGTTCTGACAGAGCATATGGAGAATATATCAGGCATGATTGTAAAATCCAACAAATACAACTGTCTGTGTTAAGGGGTGGGAAGACAGTGAGGGATCGTGCCCGTGACACTGCACCATTAACTTGTATTGGTTGGTCTGGAGGCAGTGGACAAAGTGGGGGGAATTCGTGATGGGTTATGCTCAAAGGGGTCTATGTCCCATCTAACCCCCCCAAAAAAGAAACATTTTTATATCAACATTGTGCCTTAAATCTAGTTTAGTTTTTTCAAAGCTACACAGTCAAGGCTTTCATTCACAAAATAAGCCACTTAGTCAAGCACTTTTCACTTATATTACTAAATCCTTCATTTTTCCAGTTAAAGAGATGTTGGCTTGACGATTGGAGCTGGTCTAGCCAGCACCAGCGTGTCTAGATTCACATCCAGAAATCTGGCCCCATTAAAAGGAGGCAGCCATGTAGTTTTGGGGTTGGATTGGATTATTCACACATTTTTCTGCCTCCTTCAGACTCTCTCCTTCTCAGAGAGACGGCTTTTTTTTTCTCCCTTCCCTCTCATATAGACCCTGGCAGACAGGTTTTCTTGTACATGTTACCGTCTCCCTTACTTTCTCTTCCAGCATGTAGTCTCGTCATCTGTAACCCGACACACACATGCAGCAGACGCTGAGGTTCCGACAGCTTTACAAATGTTTGTGCGACCTCTTGGCTGGCACCTGACAACGTAGCATTGGCGGCTGCTGTCATTATGTGAGGCTCCTTGAGAGTCTTTTTTTTTTTTCATCAAATCCAATTTAAGCCCGCAAAAGCTCAAAGATAAACAATTTCACTCCAGTAGAAAATGCGTCCTTTTTATTGCTCTTTGAATATGAAAAAAAGTCAATGGTTCCTGTCTCGTGCTTTAAGTCAGTGTTGACTTCAATTTATGTGGAGACCTAAACATACCCAAGTGGAGTAGATTTTGTGGTTAAACAAATATGTTGACACTGAAAGGTTTTTTTTTTTCATGTTGAAAGTGAATATTTGTCATATAATTGTCAGTTGAAATAAACACTCTTTTGCCTTGATAGAAACAAACTGGGCAGCATCATGTATCATTTAAAACAAATTTTGCTTGTTGAAAGCAAATGTAATCTTAGGGAGATGAGTCACAACACAGACTTCAGCAGAGTTGGAGTTTACATTTCTTCCAGTCATTTTCCAGTGAGGTCTTGAGGGCAGGTTAGACTAAAGGGTGTGACGGTGTCCCCTGAAAGTCTTTGTCTGATTTCAGTTCACAGATTGAGTAGAGTGCCTATCAAATGAATCTGGGCTGGACAAAATGTTAATTGATGCTTTTTACATTGAGTAGGCTGAACTCAGCGAGCTACTGACCTTTACTAAGTGGTGTCTGGGGAATAATTTAATTGAGCCCTCGTTTTCTGACCTGAAACCACTTAGCATGGAGCTATAAATTGTAGAAATCTACTTCTGACCTAATGGCAAAACAAAAATGCTGCTTAGTTTGGCTTAAGACTTGTGTCTTTATATGTTTTAACCCATTTACTGCTAATTACATGTACTTAATGTTTCATTTTCATTCCTGATGACCATTTTCCAAAACAAACTGTACTTTGCTTAGGGGTTGTTTTAAATGTGTTTTCCTACAATCCAGATAGCTGTTGTTTTAATCTAATTTAATTATAGTTAAATGGATACACACAAATATTTTAACAATCAATTTGCAGACTGAAATGTGCATAATTTCAAGTAATCTTCCCGGTTATTTGCAGAACAGAGTTTGCAGGATAATTGCTGTAGATTTACAACTGGGGTCTTATATTCTTAGTCATAAATCAGAGAGTGAGATATTGAAGGTTTCCTTAAATGGTTTTCAAAACATGAATAACTAGTGTTTTTTGGTATATACTCATAATGGATAATAATGTTATATTTTATATTTCTGAGGGAGATAACTTTTGTATCGTTGGATTTATGAAATGGCAAAACTAACTGGGGGTAAAAGAATAAGGAATGCCCAGGGTTGACACTTTATTGCTATTTCCTTATTGCTCTATAGAGTTCTAAAATTTTTGTAGTTGTGCACTAACAGATTACCTGTAATGAGGAATTACTATTGACACTTTGCACTCACCTTACGTGTTACCCCAAAAGTAAGTTAAAAACCTCGGCTTCAACACTTACCTTCAGTAATAGATAGTTTGGTTTTATCTGGTATTACCCTATTACTAATTACAAAATGTTAATGCTTATATTACCTGATTATTGTGAGCAGATTACCCTACTGCTCACTAAGAGTATGCCATGATCACTTGGCAAGTAAAAATAAATGAAGGTCAAAATGAACTTACAAATGAAATGAACTTTATAAATATTTGTTCCACTAAAATTGTAGAGGAGTATCAACAATAGTACCAGTGAATACAATTTAGCAAAACTGAAACGCCCATCCCTACTTTATATCTACAAAAGAACCTTGAAATAAATAGCATATATATATATATATATATA
>CM029129.1:12828365-12920865 GCA_016859345.1 Istiophorus platypterus | reverse complement strand
TGCTGATACATCGGGTAAGCTGTTAAACATAAAGACATTTAGCAGAGTCAGGTCAACGTTTGTCCTTAATTGAATAGAAATAAAGTGATTTTGTTCATTTCAGATCATTTCAAGTTTAAAAGTTCAATTTTTTCTTTTCAGACCACTTCCGTATTGACAAACTTGTGTTTTTCTGACTTGAGGTCTTTTGGCTTGAAATGATGAGAATGCATTGCTTAGAATTCACTCAACTAATTCAACTAAAAATGTAATAAAATGTGAACCACACAAGAGACTACCCAGCATATGTGTTTAGAGGCTTTTTTATTTTTATTTTTTCTACAATTCGGAGAAACAAACAGTATGATTGAAATGTGCGTCATCCTCAACACATGTTAATGAGAACAAAGCTAAACATGATGACAGTTTGTATTGAATTCAGTTCCTAACGAGTAAACATATAATGTAACCAGATTAGTGGGAATATCGTTGCCTTTGTACCAACTCTTGATCAAAGTGGCTCCAACTGTCAAACAAAGAAGTGATTCTTCAAATTGAGAAAATGGAAACCCGTTTTTCAGCATGACCAAACATTAGAATAAGTTAAGTTTATGAAACTTGTTTTCTCCAGTTAAGTTTAATTACCTCAGTTGGCTCTACATCCTCGCAACTCATAACAAGACTTGGAACTAATCAATCCGCCGTAGTTCGGTCGAACTCATATTTTTAAGACAGCAGGCATATTTTAAGGTGCTTTTAAGTTGAACCATCTCGAAATATTTCACAGCATTCTTTCTGAAAAGCGAAGACACAAAGATATGATTGCAGTTTTAGCTATCTAAGAGTAGTTAAAGAGAATATGGTACTGCTTGTCAGCAGTACCCAGAAACCTCATGAAACTCGGTAAAACTGAAGCCTGGGGGTTTCCAAGCAGCAGCAACAGTTCATTTGACCAAACAGGACCTGGATTAGTCAACAGATAGAGTCCCACAATACAGGCCGGACACTCGCTGACTAATCAGAGCACTGGAGGAGGAAACAAGTCAGCAGATATACTGCCTGCTGAGTCTAACTCTGCACTCATACACAACCACACACCCAGCAGCAAAACGCTAGCACCCCTGAGCAGAACATATAGAGGAATAAACCACGACAAAACCAGCGTGGGGGAGTTTAGCATGAGAGCAGGGACACCGAAATCATCCTTGTGTCCCTGTGTACTAACGCTTAATACAAGTTCAATGATAGTAAGATGCTTGTGCTTTCTCAGAAGTGCAAAAACTTAGCAGCTACAATCGGTACACAATTTGAAGAGACATACTGGACATGTGCATTTTATGTTTCTGAGCATTTCTTTTCTGAAAATCAACAAGAAAATCAACATGTCTAAACTTACAGCAAAGAGTGTATTATCACTATTTCTAAGATAATGAAATAACAGATCTGCATATATGAAAGGCATGCTTTAAAGGAATAGTTCAGCATTTTGGGAAATACACTTGTTTTCTTTCTTACTAAGAGACAGATAAGAAGATTGCCACAGCTCTTGTATCTGTACCACGTGAAACTGGTTAGCTTATCGAAACATAAATACTGGGACTGGGAAAACAGATAGCCTCAGTCTGACCAAAGATAACACAATCTGCCTACCACTGCCTAAAACTGATCAAGTGGCTGCACATATTTAAAAAATCTACAAAAATCAAGGCATAAAAATTGCAGTTAACATTTTATGGACATTATGGGACCAGTAACTTCCATCTCCGCTGCTCGCCTGGCAACTGGCCAGGACATAGTCCAGCACATAACTGCTCATTGAACTATTCCTCTAAACTGTATACATGCAGGGAGTTACCAGTGGTTAACTAGCTCACTAGGTCCCTGATTGCTTCCAAGACCAGCGGCATTATATTTCTTGACTGGAATCTAAACATAACTTCTTTTTTTTTGTACACAAGTGATGGACAAACATCAAATAACCTCAACGATTTCCTTTTATGATGCCAAGTCAGCAGAGGTAAAACACGCATTCACACACACACATACAGAAACACGCTTGTGCAAAAACAGACTTTAAAAAATTTGAGTTAGGCAACCTCAATAGATTGAACAGACTGTTCTTTGGAGATAAGGGATCTTTGTGTGAAATGGTTAAAATGTGTGTCTGAGTCTGAGCTTGAGTGTACCACACAAGGTTTATTGTCAACCCAAATATCTTCAGTTGGAAACATTTAAGTATTAAAATGGTCCTATGGTACCGACTACATCCATTTCTAACACTTTTAGTCTAACTATAAAGTAAATCCTAAACTCAAACCTGACCCTGAGGAGGTTAAAAGTGATCAAATGTCCACGGAAACCTTGAACATCCACCATCTGCATTTCTACGTGGTATTTTTTAGTCATCCATGCCGAGTAATCTACTGCTTGTGGAAGAGGATAAGAAGGGAAAATTCCAAATCCAATAGAGGCTGGACTAACTGGCTAGAGGTCTTCAAAGGTCTTGTCTCAGTACCGAATCATATTGAGCCTAATCAGGTATGACAGGTCCCATTGTATTGCTGCAGTTCACGCGTCTGTGTGTCAATATGTCTAATACCCGACTGGATCCAAGAGGCCTCTCTATCAGCTCTGATCACATAATCACAGGAGGGAAAAGTGTTTTTAGAGGAAGACAAAGAATGTGGACTTTTAAGTGCGGGACAGAGACCACTGGTTCAGGATTGGCGACTATCCTCAGCTCTTTTTTTGGATCCTTTACTCTGGAAGAATTTTCTTATCATCCAAAGGACAGTGACAAAACTCTCAGACACCATGAAGACCCAATGTAAGGGAAAAAATAGACTTCTCCACTTATTATTTGCATTTTAAAACTGCATGTGAGAAAGAAAATTGTGCTGGTAGTTAACATTAATGTGCACACACACACACACACACACACACACACACACACACACACACACACGCACACACACCTCCTGACGCAGATTCCAGACTGAGAGCTTTATCAGTTCCAGCAGAAAGGGAGCTTAGAGGGAGACTTGCTGGATGATCAAGATTTATTGAATATGTAAGATAAGACAAAAACGCACACATTTAATAATACTACATATAGAGACCACACACCAAGTACACAGGAGATAAAACACACACTGAAACACAATCATGTACACATATACACACACAGAAAACACATACACACCATAAAATGTAACATGCACACACACACACATACTTCAAAAGCTGGGGCTGGCTGGGATCACTGCTGCCCTCTCCTCCCTCCTCTTGACCTTTAACCTCCATCTCTTCATTCTTCCGTCTCGCCGTCTCTCTGAGCCCGTCCCTGTCTTCCATCTTTCTCACATTTGTTACTCTTTCTTTTTGATTGTTGTTTTTTCACCGTCTTTAGAGTCTCTGTCCATTTTTCTTTCTTTTAGATTGTATTATCAGTGTTATAAGAACACACAAAAGTAGAGGAAAGGAGTTTTTTTTTCCCTTCAGGAGCCTTACACCAAGTTAATATCTGAGCTCTGGGATCATCACTTAATAGAAGCCCTTCGGAGCAAGAAGTACTTAAAGTGTTTTAGTAACAAGCACTTATGCATGATTCCACCAGGACAAAAGGACGAACCTAAACTAGCAACCCTGAAGCCAGGGAAATGCTCCAAAGACAAGAGCCAAGTTTCCATTCAAATGTGGTGCAAATTTTAACCAAATACAGAAAAACCACAAAGGAAAATGTTAATTAATCCATTTTTCCATCCACTTCTGCTATGAAAATACCAAAGTTGTTTCACTGAAATAAATAGGTTGTGGTGTTAATTCTCATGATAGGTACAACTAAAACATTTCAGAAGAAGAATCAAGCTTCAAATGATGGAAAACATGTAAAAAAAAGATAGAAATATGGTATTAATGTCTTTTTTATGTATTAATTGGAGAAAATTTTGAAACTTATCAGTCCACACATACCTGATGTTCTTATCTTATGCAGTTTTGTCCAAAGTGTGAAGATTCAATTGAAATTTAAGTAACATGCTTCATTGATGTTATGATTTATTTGTTAAGTCTGTTTCCATTGCACTTGTTCAAGTTTTCCACTAAAGCCAAGCTTGCAATTTTTTTAATGATATATATGATATTTTGTGACTATACTCTTCAGTCACATGCGGCAGTATTTTCCTTTAATCTCGACAGCTGGAACGTGATGACAAAATGAGTTTGCATCAGAAAGCAAAGTCAAGAGCTTCTGTTCACCTTGCATCCACCTGCAACTTAAGTCTGAATCAAAGAACTAAAATCTTTCTTTGTTCTCCAATAATTCTTAAGACACATTGCTAAATGCAAATTCTAAGTATCCCAATGGGGACATGTTTGAGATACATTTGTCACATGGGGGTAGAGAACAAGCAAATCAAACTGGTCGATTTCTGCTCAACTGAATATCAAAAATCACACACGAGATCTTGTTAGTCAAAAGGAGGGATTTCGCTAAATAGATGTCATATATTGAATCGCATGCACCGAGTTTTTATAGCCGAAGAGCCTGGGCATACCAGAGCTGACGACCCGCCACTGTGAGCCAGTTGTCCCCTGAGAATGACAAGCGCAGCCCTCGATACACATCGGGAGGAACAACAATCCAAGAACATTTCTTCTTTTGTAGGTCTCAAATTAAGAATCACTGTAGCAAATAATAGCAGATAAGAACAATAAAAACTTGCCCAGAATCAAGATATTTTGGCTTTAACTTTGTGCCTGGTTATTATCTAGCCTGACAGACTGAATTGCAATTTTTTTCTTACGCAGAGAGAGACAAGACACAGAGCTGCTTTATTTTAAATTATACTTTATTTCATATAAAAACAAAACAATAAACAAATAAATTAGATATTTCTAAAATAATTCTCTTGAGGAAATGTTTAAGAACACTGTGATTGTTTATAGTTTGTATCTGGGATAACTGGAATGTAAAGATACGAACCTGTCCAGACAGTTTATGTAAATGCAAGAGCTTCATTCCAAAATGAGATATCCATCAGTGACACCAGCTGTCACAAGATGATTAGCAGCATTAAATGCAAACAAATGAGCAGAGTAGATATGTTAATCCTTCGTTGACAAAATGGTTGACTGGTTTTACACATAGCAAGATGACTGGATGATGAAATTGCAGTGTTTTGGAATGAAATCCTTAGATTTCCTTTAGACTTCAACATCTGAAAGAAAAAGAGTACCAGAGAGTAATGGTGCAATACAACTTGTGATGCCAATATTTGCCGTATGAAATTTCTTTTAGGAGGCTGAAGGAGGCCGTGTGTTTCACCAGCATTCATAAAAAACAAATTTCAGACTGAAATAAATTCATTTAAATGAATTATGCTTTCACATGGAGTTTGGTGAATTCTGACTCATGAATTTACCATTGACCAGTTGCCGTTTTCACATTTGACCTGGAAAAAGATATAATAGCCGATTCAAAAATTTATTTTTTGGAAATCTCCAAAAAAAAAACAACTGTCAATGGTTATTTTGTTTGTGTCTCAATTGTTCTGTTGGAGGTCAGATTAGGAGGCAGACTGGGACTCAGTTGGCATTTCAACCCCACAGGGGAATCTTCTGCAGCTGGTCCCGGTGGCAGCGGCAGATCAGCGAATGTGAATTAAGATTTGTAATTTAAAAGATGGTGGCTATGGATAAAGATAGGGGTGTTTGGGAGAGAAGAAGAGACATTAGCATAATAAGAGCCTCTTCATTTGCACACAAGCCCAAGCTATCCCCACACCACCACCCCCAAAACTCCCTCTGGTCTGTAGTCACACCCATTAAGCCTGCAAAAGCCCTCATTGTCCAGCCAGGCTGCGGACCTGAGGACCCCTCACCAACAGATTGGGTTGGGTGAAGGGTTACAGTCAGACAAAAGGAGAGTCCCTCCCCCTTCTCCTCTATTTGAAATCAATCACACTAGCTTTCACATTCAGTGTCCCCCTCCCTGCCCTCCTCTCCTTGTCACCAGTGATAGTGGGCCTGGGCCAGCTCCCCACAGAGTCCTCCTGCTGAATCGTCAGCCCTCCTTTCAAAGTGAGTCCCACCATGGACACACTGTCTCTGATAAAGCAGCAATGCAGGAGGAGACTGAATGAGTATAGCTATTGTTAGAGGAAGACCACAAGATGGTGTCTCAAAGTTCACATTCACATCTCAAAGTTTTTACTCATGTATGAATCTGTCTCATGACCTTAGGGATTTGGGGACCTCTTCGAAATTTGTTTTTAACATATAAGAATTTTTTTTATACCCAAAAAAGTTTGTGGTTTTTGTCTAACAACAGCAACGATAACTGGTCCATGTGGTCTTTACCCACAAATTGGTTCTTGGGCTTGAAGCCGCAGCAGTTTACTACAAAATGACAAATGGAGGGTTCCATTCCAAAACTTCCCATTTTCATGCCATCTTTTAAGGCCCCAATGTTTAAGGCTTGAGTTGTTAATTGAAAAGTAGATAATTTGTTTATCTCAGTCAGCCATTTTTCAAAATTACAGAAGCTGTTGATGCAAAACAAATTTTTAACAGCATCTGCTAATAGTTAACGATTCGGGAGTGACTCCAATGTTGTATATATATATATTTTTTTTTTTTTTAATTTAATTTTTTTTTTTTTTTAAATCAACAATCGGATAGCAGACTGTGACTTTAAGCTTCAATTTTGGAAAAGTGTATTCAATACATGTTATCAGTTACAAATGATTTTCCTGGATTGAACATGGTGGTATTTGGAATGAAACCTCAACATGAAGACAGTGTGAGAGTTGTGACAGGTTTGGCACTTGAAACACATGATTAAGTTCCTCTCTCCTTTTGCCTCCAATAACCTTCATTTTTGTGTCTTTCAGAATAATTTATAAAAAGGCAATCATCTTTCTGTTATTGATATGTACATACAATATCTTAATATTCTAATATATTCACAGGAAATCATAAAGTCAGGTACTTTGCTGCTGCTATAGCAACTTCTTAGCACAAGAGATCCTGAGATTTAAGACCGTCTTCTTTTTAAATAAGCAACACAAAAGTAAAATAATCTTATATAGAGAGATTTATATTTAACAATCAGTTTCTTCTTTTTTATCATAGCAAAATAAATCTTTTTTTTCTTTTTTTGTTAAAATGTCTTTATCACCAAGGTTTCAAGCCTTGGATTTGGGTTGAGTTTGTGTGAGGAGATCATCGTCCGTCGTCTCTCTGAAGGACAGCTGATCAAAGAAAAGCCTTTTCAAGCTGTTTTGAGTACCAGGGTCTCATCTGTTGTGTTTAGTGCCACAGTTTTTCAATGTTACAACTGTTCTTGGGCACAGTGCCAGAGCGGATAGTCCAAAGTACCATGTTTTGTTTGTCGTCTTTTTTCTGCTCGATCTTCTGTCCACAGTGAAACATATTCCTACAAAACTCCACTATGTAATAAAGCCCACTGGCCTCAGTGCTCATTTGCACATGTGTGTCCGTGTGAGTACTCATATGTATGTGTGTGTTTAAGATGCCCACTTATATCTAAGGGCTTTGTCTGGTGCCATAATGGAGGTCCCATGTAAAACTTAACAAGAATAAAAACTTTAACTCAACCTTTAGAAATGCTGTTGTGGACCTCCAGTATGGCTGCCAGTGGATGTGTTTCTTTTCTTTTCCCAAAGTAATGCCCCCGCCCACTGCAGTGTTGTGTCCATGTGTGTATGTTTGGGTGCCTATCGGAGCGCCGTCTTCACATCTATCCGGGAGCGCACGTCCTGGTAGCCCATGAGACAGGGGTCAGTGGACAAAGCATCGTGGGTAAAAACTGAGTCGTTGTCAGAGGAGCAGGAGCTAGACGTGTCCTCGCATGACGGGGAGTACTGCTCGAAGGGTGTCGACAGGTCCAAGTACTGAGAGGAGAGAGGGAGTTCAGAAATAAGAGAACTGTTGGTGTCCCTGCAGGGAAGCAGCTTGTAACAAGACAAAAAGAAATGCATCCACATTGAAATATTTGTAAGATTTGGCAATATACAGCAGTGGAAATTAAATTTGGCATGTTCTCATAGGCTATCAGACTGCTGCTGAACATGCCTTCCATTTAATGATGTCCATGCCAGAAGAGATGCAGATGTGGAGAATTGCTGCCATTGCAGTTTTTGATCACCACAACTGTATAGAGCAACATTTTTGGACCACGGGGAATGGTTAAGTTAAACCATTTTTAGGACTGTATCTGAGGCTATAAATTTCAGTAATTTAGTACAATTAAAAACCAAAAAAATCAATCACATTAACTGTTGACTGGTCTGTGGACAATGGTGTATTGGTATGTATTTTAAATAAATCTCCCCCTCTTAGGAATTTTGTATTTATTTTTGTTTCTGTTGTTGTTGCTGGGAGTTTATAAGCCTGTTCTCTACACAGTCACTCTTGTGTATCGGAGACATCTGGACAGCAGATTGAGAACACGAGGAAGCGGGGAAGAAAAAGTTCTTCACGAGTGCTTATGTTAGCATGTGTGACTGCATGTGTGCGTGTGATTGAAGCCCACCTCGTCAGAGATGGACAGCAGTACTCTGTCCAATTCCTCCACCAGCTGTTTGAATGTCGGTCTCTGGGTGGGAACAGCATGCCAGCACTCACGCATCATCATGTAGCTGCAGGGGAAAAACACAACACAGAACAAAATTATTCCTACACTCTTGGCTTTGCAAAATATATGAGAAAACGTGTTTGTTGATTGTTTTCGCAATTTATTTTAAAACTAAAAAAAAGGGGTGTAGAGGGCACGGGTCCTAACTGTTGGAAATTAAAGTGAAGAGCTCCTGCTTACAGTTCATGTGTGCAGTTGGAGGGTTTGTCCATCCGATGTCCTTCCTTCAGCAGCTTGAAGAGCTCTTCAACAGGGATACCAGGGTACGGTGATCCACCCAGCGTGAAGATCTCCCACATCAGAACGCCAAACGACCACCTGAGGACAGACAAAAGAAGAGGGGAGAGCATTAACGATCAGGACACACATTTACATCTGTCTACTGTGCTACGAAATAGCAGAGAGCAATTCGACATATGGAGCAATTACAACAGAGTATACGTGAAAGAAGGTAGTCATTTTAATGTAATTTACATCAGTCTTTCACCACACATTGTCTTTGTTATAAAGCCCTTTATGTTTTCCTGCTGCAGAGACTCTGAGTTTGAGAAGCTGAACTTACACGTCACTCTGGTGCGTGTAGACTCTGTCAAACAAGGCTTCTGGTGCCATCCACTTCACTGGCAGCCGTCCCTGCAGAGTGGACATGGAAAAGTTAGATCCCTGTTTTTCTTTTAGTCTCACTGTAAACGTTTCTTTTTTTTTTCTTAAACCACATTCTCCCTCTATGTCTCTCCATGCCTTCTCATTTCTCCCTCACAATCCTCCCCCTCCTCCGTCCTCATCTCCCCTCTTCTCTAATTAAGTCCCATTAAGCCTGCTGCCAATCAGAGGGAAACATCAGACATCTGTCTTGAGGAGTGTTAAAGCTGCGAAAGGAGCCAGGCAGGAGGAACCTGACTGAGGAGCAGACATGTTTACAAGCAGGGCTGGTGAGGTAGTTTTTTTTTTTCCTTAAAAAAAAAAAAGACAACCAGCTTCCACTTTAACCCTTTAACAATCCAAATATCTTTATGATATTAACATGATGCCTATTTCATCATTGAGGGGCCATTCAACAGGATCAGATGTCAGGTTTAGCTACAGACCAAGAGTATCTAACGTCTGATTATCCTCTTGGTTAACATGTAAGTCTACTGTGGTAAGTCCTGTGTAAGATATTTTTGTAACTTTTTTTTCTTTGCAGATGATTGTTTACAAAAAGACAATTGGATTGAGGAAAGCAGGAAAATTTTCTTTTCCCTCTGAAATATGCTCTAAGACAACAACGTCTCAGCTTCTCACCTATGGAACAGTAAAAGGAGAGCAGTAATTTGGCTGTACTCTAGCCCACTTGTTAAATACTAGAAAACAGAATTCTTTGCTGGAGAGTCACGGGAGTGAAAAGTGATTCCTGAGAATACGCTACTACAAACTGTTACACACGTTGGTGGTTTTCTTGTAGTAGTCGATCTGGTGGACTCCTCTGGCCAGGCCAAAGTCAGCAATCTTCATAACGTTGTCCTCCGTCACCAGAACATTTCTGGCCGCCAAATCTCTGTGGATGCACTGCCGAGAGAGAAGAGAAAGAATTGAATAATGACAAAACCCTAAAATGGTTTAAATGGTCTGGGCTAAAGGGCTCAAAGAGAAAATGACAAAGTAGGCAAAATGCATTGTTTTTGCATTGAGTATGTTGCCTCTTTTTCTTGTATTGTTTCTGAGATAAATTTATAGTTTTGGCCAAAGATGAAGGTTGAACTGAACCTTATTATCTAAGGTTTTATATTCCTGAAATGCTCTTTTAAATTTAGAAATGTGACATGGCAACTTTCTGTCTGTTCCAGGCCATGGTTTGGACAGGCCAAATGAAAACACAAGGGTAGGGAAGGTAGAAATGATGCACTGGAGATTTTCTCCAAAAATGAGAAGACTCAGGAGTCTAAAGTCAACACACAGTGCCTCATTTTAGTGAACGCAACAAAATTAAAATGTCTTTATATAGAAATGCGGGAGTTTGAAGAAAAAACAGCCCTTTGGGAGGAAAAAAAAAGAAAGGCACTGTTTGCCCACATTGAATGGATGTCATTAAGTTTATTTTGGTTTTCATTCGAAATAGATGTGGGATTTGTGGGGACATTCGAAATGAACCAGCCTTGGTTTGTGGTTCTCCCCATAATGGAGGGTTAGTTTCAGGCTCCTGCATTCTTAGGAGGCCGTAGAGCCAGAAACCTGATGCCTACACCCAAACGATGGCTGTGCTGCCTTTTTGCTAACAGATTTATGGCAACGCTAAAAAGGACAAAGCCCTGTGACGGAAGGACAGACAGATGGATGGAGAAGAGTAAACAGGGCTGAAGCTGCAGCAGCTTTCTGTTCAGGAATGCCTGTCTGAGACACCGGCTGGCAGACAAAGAGATGTGTTGATAAGAAGCACACAGACATAGTGCATGCTGGGAAAATGAAAGGAATTGAAACACGGGGGGTGGGAATGAGAAGAAAAGAAAGAAAGGGACAGACAGAGGCACAGAGGATGACAAGAGAGACAGGGGAAAGGAAAGAGCTGGAGCTGCCATCCAAAACTTTCTGAACCAAACTCATCCATCTGAAGGCCAAGTGCCCGAATACAAAAAAAATGAATTACAGAAAGGAACTCAAACCTAATTACACTTCCCCTCAAGTCAAAACCAAACTTCTGGTATTACAGCCCCTCATAGAGTTGAGAAGTCCACAACTGTTGGGCACTTCTCTATCCTGCTTTCATGTTGTGGCTGTATTTCCTGCCTGGAGAGATGGCTACATTTAACTGTAATGAGGCCAGAGATGTAAATATCCCCTTGTGGCTGAAGCTTACAATGTAAAAGTTCCTTAGGAGCACCCAAAACCATAAACCAAAATCTGGCTTGCAAAAGTTAACAATAACAATTTCTGTATATTAAGATCTCAAGTTATACTGTGCTGCATTATATTGTATTGTATTCAGTACAAAACATGTGGTGCCATGCAAGCACTTCTGCTACAAAAATATGTTTGTAATTCACAGTGAAAATAAGCTTAGGAGTCTATTGATTATAGACTCATCCGTAAAATTTCAAAAAAAATCCCACAACCCAAGGTAAATACCGCCGAGAGATTTATATATCTTTACAGATGCACTGCTTCTACAAGTTGCTACCACTCTTTAAAGTGAACATACCCTTTTAGAGGCCAGGTACTCCATCCCTCTGGCCACCTGGTAGGCACAGGACAACAGGTCTTTGAAGGTGAGCTGCTCCTCAGGCACCTTGGTCACATCAAAGGTGTAGTCCATGCCTGGGGGTCTCCTGGCCCGTAGGTACTCCCTCAGACTGCCTTTGGAAGCGTACTCCACCAGCACATACAAAGGGCCTGGGAGGGAACATAAGCAGGATGAGGGATGGGGGTTGTTTCTATTGTTGGTCTAACCAGGCAACTTGGGACCACCATCATTGAAACACTTACTATATTGGGGTGGTTTGCCGTAATAACAATTGTAATAACAATGTGGCTTGGGAGGAAGGTAAAGGAAAAGTTTTCTGTCCTGTCAACGTTGCTCCAAAAAGCATCTCGAATGAAAAAGGTATGACACATAAAAAAGCCCTGGTCATGTTTCTGAAGCTCACCATCCTGTGTGCAGACTCCCAGCAGGTTGATTATGTTCTTGTGTTTGTCCATCACTTTCATCAGCTCCATCTCCGAGATGAGATCTGCCAGATCTTTGTCTGTGGCATCATCTGAGGGAAAAACGTCTCTTATTTAGACAAGTATCCCCTCGTCACAGCCAGCATACTATAGCTAATCTCCATTTTGGTATTGTAATTATAATTTTTGTGTCTGTATCATGTCTTTCTTACCTTTGAGCATTTTAACTGCAACAGTGGTGGCCTGGTCTTGGCAGTCCTTGTTGATGCCGTAGGCCTCAGCTCTGACCACCTGACCAAAGCAGCCTTCTCCTAGAGGTTTGCCCAGTGTTAAACTAGAGAGAGAAGTGAATTAGTGAAAAATAAGTATGTCCAAATGAAAACTGTACAAATCCATAATTTTGGGCTCTGGTTTCTTAAAACATGGGTTGGGCAGAGCCAAATTTGGGCTGCGGACTTGTTTCTTTTTAGGTCCCCACATGTTGCAAGATGTACAGTGTTTAAATGAGTCTGGATCAGCAGCAGCCAAACAAAACTTAGTGAGGAGAAATTCTCTTTGCAAGTAACACAACTTTTTATTGAAAACCCAAAAGTTTCAAAACAGCTCTCTTTTATAATATTTTCAAATGTAAGAGTAGGCATAATTTCTTTTCAAAATTATCATCTTCATCTTTGCAAATGATGAGCCATGTGAATCTACATTACAGATAACTTACTTCTCTCTAGGGAACTCCCAGTCTGGGTCATAAGGCAACTCAATCTCCAAGACTCCAGCCAGCATGGGAGAGCAGCTGGATGAAAGGCGCGCCACCCTCATCAGAGATGCACTGGACTTCCCTGATGAGTTGGACTCGACTGAGTACTGAATGAAGAGATTCAGAAAAGCAGAATTTAGTAAGTGACCAGGAGCAAACAGGAAGGTGAGGAAATTCACATCAGTTAAAAAAATTTCTTTTGTCAGAACTAAGTTTGTAGGAACTTTCAGGCTTACATCAGCCTTATGTCATAGTCGTCTATTTGCCAAAGAACCTCTTAGAGATACCATACTTAAGTTCCCATGATTCATAGGTCACTTTACCTGTCTGCGAAGAGGGAACTTGGAAAGCTTCTGGACAGGAAGGGCATCAAACGGTTCCCTTCTGGGGTGGACCTGCATTCGACACAACACCACGATGACGATGGCCATGATGAGAGCCAGGAAGCCACAGGCATAGATGATGATGTCGGTGTACTTGGTCTCCATGGTGTCCATAGCATCTGCTGCTTCCTCCTCTATAGACAAGAGATGGGCAGTTTTTATGTAAAAAAAAATATTCTCTTACCCTCAGAAAGAGGACAAATCAAAGCTAATTCCAAACAAATAAGATATCAGTTGCTGTATGCAGCTTGGTTCACAATATTTTAGTTTAGAATGATATGAGGGCAAAGACAATGAAAGTATTTTTTGAAGAGTTAAAAGGCAAAAACATGCAAGCAATCGACTAAAATACTTCCAGTACTAAGTGATGCAGCTTTCAGCAGCCTTCGTTCTTTACCTGAGAGGACGGTCAGCCAAGCGGACTGGTAGGCGAAACCGATTGAATTTCCAGCAAGACAGGTGTACTCTCCCGCATCCTCCATGGTCACTTTGGACAGGTAGAGCACCTCCACCTCTGACATGTTCAGACTGCCCGTCTGCACAACACATATGCGGAGAATTACATAAGAAGTTAGTGTATAAAGATTATCCCCGTGTTTCTACTTGTCTTTTTGATTAAAACATCTGTTACATGTCACCAACCTTGAGGACCTGGACGTAAGGTGTTCCATCAGGACCATAGCGGCTGCCGTTTCTTTCGATGTGTTTGAGCCACTGCATGTGAGGCTGGGCGTCACTGTAAACCTTGCAATGGAACTGTACGTCACTTCCCACCACTGCTGTAGTGTTTGCCGGTAGACCGGCCTGCAGGATGGGCCTGTGGGGGGAACGCTCTGTACGGGGGAGAAAACGGAGAAGACATGAGTGAAGTGAGCAGAGAAAACCAATCACTGCTTAAAGAATTCCCCTTTTCTCAGGGCAATGGTTCAAAGTGGATCTTGGAACACGGAGTGAGAGATTAAACTGATCTGCCAAGTATTGTTTAATTCTTACAGTCTCAGTAACACCCCTCATGCCAGGAGTCAGTGTAGGCAGGAGAAATGTGGGGGAAACTGGAATCACCCTGAACTGTGGCTGAAACATCTAGATATTTGGCCATTTAAAAGCCAACAAACACGTGAACAAATGTCTAAAAGAGTGACCAGCAGTTGTCACTGTCTCTTATGATGCGTTTGTATGCTGGCAGAAGAACGGAAAATGCCAATTTGGGGTCAGAGTTCCATTATCAGTTGCGTTATTGTGGCTCTGTCAGCTGGGGTCTTCTTCGGTCTGCGGATATTCTTGGTCTCTGATCTCGTTAGTTGTCTCATTAGTCCTCTCCCCCTGTCAATAGGGACAGAAACTGACCCCGCAGTGGATGGGCGGCGAACAAATGAACAAATAAACCACAGTCCTCCTTGATCTCCCGTCACAGGTCAGGTAGAAAACCGGTGTGGACGCCTGATCGTCCACATCCTGTCCGCCATGGCGGTTGCCAGGCGCCCCTGTCAACCTTCTGTTCACCCCCCTGGTTTCCCCTCCCTCAGACTGGTGGCTTTTATTTGAAGACATGACAGTTTATAAGTGCTGACTAATAACTTTTTATGGAACAATATTTTATTTCTATCTGGCCAGTATTTAATTCAATAGTTTTGGCACAAAACATTGACCGAGACACACAAATAAAAACCTCAAACAGTGTTTGAGGTATCGAAACACAAGCAACAATTACATACGCTCTCGCAAACATGTTCTCAAATGTTGCAAAAGTCCAGATAGTCCTGGATTATGTATCATCATATATTACCTAGTACATCTAGGACGTAGCTGTGAGAGATGGAGCCATATTTGTTCTCCACCATGCAGGTGTAGTTTCCTCTGTCCGAGGGAACAACGCTCTCCATCACCAGGCTCCAGTGCTGGTGTCTCAGCTAGCGAAAGAAACACAAAAAGAACATTAGATTAGGTAGAAGCACGGTGAGCCCAGGTTATGATCAGAAACCATGGTTGAGCAAAGAAAACAACCTGGAATTTCTCAATACAATTGACAATATTAACAGTCAAAGGTCTGCCAGATCATTCAAATCAGCCTAGGTATAATTCAAAATCCCACCCTGCTGCCATTTTTACCTTGATGCCCCCGATGCGATGCTCTCCTCTAAATTCACGTCCATTTTTGAGCCAGCGGATGCTCGGCATGGGGCTGCCCATGGCAGGGCAACGAAACTTCACAGTGTTGCCTGCAGGGACAGCGTACAGCTTCTTCTCCATACGCTGAGTGTGTGTCCAATAGGGACCTGAATGGACGCAGAACAGCCAATGAGCCTTTAGTCAGGATGCTCTGATGAAGCGCGGAGACTCAGTTTTACTCAACCCTCAAGGATTACAGCTACTTAACAAACAACCAACACACCTCTGGAGAAGTAAACCTGGTCGTTCTCGATCTCAGCCGATGAGTCCTCCAAGCCGTTGTCCTCATCATCATCTCCTGACCCCAATGAGTCTGGACACATAGAAAAGTGTCCAGTATAAGGAGAGACAAAAACCCATTGTCTGCCACTTAGCGGTGAAAAAAATGTCAAAACATTTAATTCCCATATTTTAGATTTACACATTAATCAAGTAATTTTTTCCTCTATTATATACATACTTATTATATTATCCCGAGACCCAAGTTCATTAATTCAAATAGACTTTTTTTTTTCCACCCATAAATCCAAGACATTTACCTGTTACAGTGATGGTGAAGTTTCTCACAGGCCCTTTGGTTCCCCGGAGGACGCAAACATAAACGCCCGAATCTTCGTATGTTACGTCTGTGATCTCCATGATGGCAGCGCGGATCTGGATGCGGGGTGTGGGCAGGACCCGGACTCCCTCCTTGTACCAGTTCACCGCCATGCCTGGCCGGGTGCTCATGTCGCAGCGCAGTTTCAGCACGTTGCCCGGCTCTAGCAGAAGATGCTCTGTGGTGTCCTCACTCAGGTCCTCAAGAACATCTGCTGAAACCAGACAACATAAAAATGCTCTTATTTCGACATTTGGGATGTGCACCTTGCGTCTTTTTGTTTATACTTTTTAAAACTTTCTTTCTTTCATTCACTTTCTATTTCTTTGACTCTTATACATATATCACCCTTACAGAGAAGGCCCGTCAGCAGGTCACTCTTTCATCTCCTCTCTAAAGCAAGTAGCCACGCCCCTCAACTATGACCTTCAACTCCTCAACCCCATTAGCTCCCATCCCCACACACGCTCAAACACACACACACACACACACAAACATACATACCCACACACACTGAAATTACCATGGAAACCAGGAGGCCTAACCGGCCCAACCCTCCTTCACACACCCCCTCCTCTTCATCTTTTTGTCCTCTGTGGATTATAGTGGTACTGAAACGATCGAGCTAACACTGCAAACTCCCTCCCGTCCTCACTCTCACAAAAAAAAGAAGAAAAGAAACGAGGAGGAAGAGAAACCGAAGCTAATGAACATGTTGCAGCATGACAGTGGACGGAGAGTAAATCTGAGGGGCGGTGAAGGTTCACTGGAGATCTAAGTGAGCCAAAGGAAGAGAGACGTTCATTCCAGCCTGGGAAGGAGGACACTGGTGTCTGAGCCCACAAAGATTGCAACTATACGACCTTCAACAGCCTTTTCTGTCTTTCCAAGGTTTCACTAGCTTCTCTTTTTACATTACACTGAAATGATTAAATTAACAAAAACCTTCACTCGGTGTTCTCAGTAGGTGCAGTAGCATTATATGCTTATTCCTGGATTATCAACATTGCACATCGCTCCGAGACTCTACAGCACTAAAACAATTTTTCACACGTTTGATAAAAATTTTTTGCAGCATGAGAATGAAGTTACCTGGTGGGATTGCAGCAGCACTCTGGTCCACATTTTGTGAAATAATGGTACCTGTGGAAGGGAAAAGTTGTGGTTAGATGCAGCATGACACCGTATCTTGAATGAATGGTCACGTGGACGATAGATACCAAATTGTAATGCTTTAAAAGTCACGTAGGGCTTAAGGTCTTCTCCCCTGTGGTGCTTACGACAACTTCGAATCTAGCCGTTTTTGTGCAGTTGTGCAAAAAATTGCACAATTGCTCAAAAACTAGTAAGATATTTGTGGTTCTCACCGGGCAGGACGTCCAGCCACGCCGACTGCATGGCCTGAACTGTCTGTCCTGCGTGGCTGCTCTCGGCCATGCAGATGTACTCTCCTGCATCCTCCACAGTGATGTTAGACAGATGCAGGGTGTTCACCTTGGATGCATTGCTCTGCAGGGCCTGCACAGAGGAGAGATCATATCAACAGCTTTTTAAAACGATGAGAACAGAATTAAAACACAGTCTTATTATTACATGAAAAATCAAATTGCAGTATATTTTTTTGGGGCGTGTCAGCCTCTCACCGTCAGAGCCCTGAGGCGAGGCGGTCCTCCCTGGCTTTGTCCTGGTGCGCTGACCTCCGTCTTCAGCCACTGCACCTTGGTGGATGCAGGCCTGTGGACTTTACACATCAGTTTTGCCTGACCACCCACCACCCCTGTGGTGTTTTCTGGGTAACCTGGCATGATCAGAGGCCTAGAGACTCGTAGATCTGGGCAGTAAAAAAAAAGGTGGTTAAAGATAGAGGGGAGAAAAAAAAAGGAAAATTAGAAAATCCGGCATAATTTTCTGGTGATTTTTATTTTGAGACCCTTTTCATGGTCGACTTTAATTGGATGAGAAACTGCCTGCTAACTAACTCCTTGTATCCATGAATCCATTTTGGTATCTTTTCCTGTGAATGAAGGTTTTTTTACTTCTAAAAAGCTGCAACGCTGTGTTTAAATGAACCAAGTTTCAGGTGTCATGGTAGATTTATTTAAAAGAATTACAGAGTCTGGAATCTAAACTTTTACAAACCTCCTTGGTCTGAATGTGCCTCGAGCGAACAAGACAAAAATTGTCAAGACCCATACTGGCGGTTTCAGTTTACCACTGAAAGGTCTGGCAACAGAGCGCTGTGTTCCTAAACAACTGCTGTCATTTAATGCGAGCAGGAACTGGTGATAGAGTACCCTGATAACCCAGCTACTATCGTGTCACCATCAGCCACAGTGCCATCCATTCAGTGGGTCACTCGCCCATTTATATGCTTGCCCACTCACTTTTTGGAACATATGTGGGCTCTGGCCAGGGACCTCACTTACTGCTCAGTCACTCAGAACGAGCAATTTTCCAGGGCAATTTTCTGTCTGATTGCTTCCTGTGAGTGCTTAGTGAAAAGGCAATCTGTTCCCTTGTCGGAGTGAAGCACTGCCCTTTTTCCCAATTGCCCAGAGTACATATAGAGGTAATGCTTTCAGGAACAAATACACACTTACAACCTTGTAAGTGGAATATCACAAACAGTGACTGGTTAAAGCAGCCGAGAGGAAAGTACATTGATAGAAAGATCTTAATGTTAGTTTGAAAGTTAACAGAGTCATCAATGATTCTGTTAAGTCTGAGAGAAGATGCCCTCTGAGTTCAAAATATTAAGAACGGGATTCCAAAAAGCCCCATTTTCCACAAATTTGAACACAGTAAAACCAGTGGTCAGCTGTAAATCACAGAGATAGAACACACAAACTTGCAGCAAAGCTAATGAACTTGCAGGAACAGGGATGGTGCCCCGAAGTTGAACTTGCAGCAGAGTGTGAATTGTCACCCAGAGGCGAGGGGGCAAACAAAAAACAACACAACACAAACAAACCGCTCAGCTGGTGCCAGCCAGCCAGTCAGCCAGCCGGCAGAGCTGGCAGCAGAGCCCTCTGTGGAAACCGGCAGGGACAATGAAGAGGCCTCCATGCCCCGACCCAGGAACTTACATCAGCAGAGCCCACTAATATGTACTCCATACCAGTCCTATTACCAGAAAATCCTACAGTCTTGTTCCTTATTGACTACCCCTGCTCCGAAATATATAAATTAATCCAATCAGGTTAGTTTTCAGGTTTGATTTTAAGGATCTCAAGCAACTATTTTAATTCCATTTAGCATTCAAAGGCAATACATAAACAATTAATACATAATTTAGAACACATTGTAATGTGTTGTAAGCAGATATAAGGATTTATATTTGGTATTTCTATATATAGTTATATAAATACACAACTCAGTGAAGCACTAATGCCTGTGTATAAACAGATAATGGAGGATTGGCAATATAACAAAGTTTCAAAAATATTCATTCATTTATCTATCAAAGGCTGCTGGGAGTGAGATCATTATGATATTATTTTGCATCACAGAGGAACTCTGTTGCAACCTGACAAAGTTCATAAAGCAACTAAACTTAAACTTTCAAAGTCACAAGCCGCTCACCGGTCAAACTCTGTCCTCAGGCAGCTCTGGCCTGAACATTCCTGCCTGACCAGCAGATGCACTCTTACAAAAATGCCAACCCTGTTAATCTGTGCAGAGATCAAAGCAAAAGATGGCAGTCTTTGGCACTTTCTGATCTCCTTAATGCAGCAAATGACCTCCAGTCATTGATAAATGAAATAATTAACAGCATTCTCTTGAAAAAGATTTCACTAGCCAGGTATCCTTTACACTTTAGACCATGTCTGTGTAAATTTCCTTTTTGATACTCATCTTTCTGGGGATGAGGAGCAGCTGAAATTACAGCAGGAGAGTTCAGACAAAAGCTATACTCAGACTTTTATATAATCTGTAATGATGTGGGAGAAAACAGGACTGAAAATAAGTTTCTCCGGGGGAAGGAAAAAAAAACATTGGACAAGTCAGATCCCTACATTTAGCAGCAGCAGCGGTTTGCAACATTAGATGTATAATTATATTTGGAGAGTTCTGTGATTTATTTTAACTCACGACCATTATCGGATTAACAACATGACAGAAAAGACAAGGATGAGTATTTAAACAGATTAATAAAGGCTTTGTTAGATAAAACGTGTTCCTATAAAGATGTGAAAAGAATCTGTGCAGGACAGCAGGACATGTCTCTCTTCCAATATTAAATTCATACTATTTTGCTTTGTGTCAGACTCTCATATCCTTCCATAATGAAGACTGGATGAAACCAACCCTGCCAGGTGTGTCAGTGCTCTATGGGTCCATGCTTGCAACTTCTCTTTCGCTGGAGCTGTCTTTAGGGAGGTGGCAGAGAGTCTCTTAACTCTTTCAACTGACATCAACGGGAGTAAGCTTTTTCTTTCTGATGTCGCTGTCTTCTCTCAGTTACGATACTCTCCTCTCAATCCAAGCAACATTACAGTGATTTCTCCGAGACCATTTGCAAGTCTCTCAACAATTAGATTAATCTATTGAAAATTTAATTTATTGCAGAGCTGAATCCCAGTTCCAAGCTCAGCCTCTACTGATAAGTCCATCCGGCATCTTACAGAGTAGTGACTGTGTAAATACAGTGGCCCATATTGATGGAATTAAAAAAAAAAAGCACTACAATTTGTGCATATTTGGAAAACGGCCTTAAAGGATTGCAGCTGTTTACCAAACTACTGATGCCCCATGCCCCGATGGAAACCACAAAGCAGTTACAAGGAAGTTTGTTTGTGGAGATTGAGGCTGGATTTTTATTTGACTATATCTCATAAAAGTGGCTCTGAATTGGAACTGCTTTTACGCAGAAGCTGTAAGAGTCCTGTGTCCAAAAAAAAAGGCTGAATTTCAGTTATTACTTGTGATCATAATATCGCCAGTTCCTCGAGGATAATCAAAACTCGAGATGAGACGATGTGTCCACAGTTGCAACCTGCATGTTCTACAACCCTACAGATCTTTTGATTATCTGTGCTGGTTAGACTCTTTACTTATGTTTCTTGTAGATGAACCTTAGAGGTCTTTCATGCATGTTGTCGTCTGAACAGCAAGCCCCAGCTGGCCTCGCTCAGCCCTGCAGTACAAAGTGGGGCCACCGTGAAAGAAATGAAGCAACTTCTGTGTTTGATGCCTCCAGGATAACAATCCACTTTCTCTTTCATCTATCTATACACACGTCCTTACAAAAATGTCATCCTATTAATGTGACTTATAATCCATTTTGCCTTCAGTGATTCAGAGGATGTGTTTTTAAAAAAAAAAAAAAAAGCTGATACTATTAGACAATTTAAGACACCTTTACTTGATCAAAATATTTGGATGGAACTTTAAACTGACACCGACTGATTTATTACATTGGCTTCTGTTTGTAAAGCATCAATGAAAAAGCCCCTGCAACCCCTACCCCCAACCCACCATCTACAGCTGGCACACAGCCAGGAAGATTTACACTTCCGAGCCCCAAGGCCTCAAGTGGATCAGGTAACACAATTTACGGCAGCAAAAACACTGAGTGCCCCCCCCAGACACACACGCACACACACGCACACACACACACACACACTCCTTCCAAGACATTTCTACAGCCTCTGTCATTTTTCCTGTCACCTGAACTTCCTCTCAGATCACAAAACTAAAATCCTCTAAAAAGCTAAATTTTACTGATGAAAACTTTTACAGATACATTCATACAGTAAAAAGTCATGTGTTTAAACAGAACACAACTTTTTTTGCAAAGGAACACGAGGTTAAAATCAATGAAATTTTCTGAAAACCTCGTTATGTCTACAAGATGTCATGAATTCATCGGAAAGCGGATCTGAAAAATTGTCTTACAGTTTCATAGTTCTCATTTTCTGCAGAATAAAAGAATTCAGGTTTCACCTTTAGTTCTTCTTTCGTCGATGGCCCTGGCCGAGACTCTGTCCATCAAACAGAGCAGGAGAACACAGAGTGTGCAGACCCTCGCCATCTTCTGGATGTGATGCGTGTCTTTAGGTTAAAAGGTAGAAATATGTGTAGGAAGCCTTAAGTGGGCTTCACACTCCGGTCCCTGGCATTGGCAATCTACGAAGCCCACGAAGTCTCTAAATCTGGATCCTGTGGAGACAAACAAACACAGCCACAGACGATTATCAGTTGATCGGAAACTTGATTCTTTAAGGAGATATGGCTGGAGAGCAGCTAAAGGCACACACTTTTCTGTTCACTTTTAAACCAGGAGGCAAAAACACAAACAATTGTTCAGCCAAATACTTAGAGAGAGAGCCTGTTTTGACTGCGAGCAGCTGTATTCTTAACCAGATGTCCTGCTAACTGTCCCGTCGGCCTTACATTGTCCAGGCTCTCCTGCGTCATGAATAAGGAGCAGGGCTGTTACCGCCTGTTGTTTGTCAATGGATGGCGCTCAGTCTGCCTCAGGATAATGGACCCTTACTAGGAAAACACTTGAAACTTGCCAGGAAGCTGCAGAATCTGAAGGAGCAGCAGAGATTCAACTGGCAGCTGATGAGATTTCACGTTCAGGACGGGAGGTGGAAATACTCAACAGGCAGCAACATAATGAAATAAGTGACTGTTGACTGGAGCAAAAAAAGGCTATAATGTACTTAGAGCTCCATCTTCTCTCTTTGGTGCAACTTTGGTTTCGAAAGGCAAATGAAAAAACTTTAATTTTAGAATTTCAGACATGTATAGAACTCTAAAATTCACTTATAGCCTTAACCAGCAGCAACACAATACTTCTTTCAGAATATTAGGGCTACAACTAAGGACTATTTCCATTATCACTAAGGCTTCTGATTATATTCTTGAATAATCATTTGACTGGTCATTTTAATGTCAGAAAAAAGTGAAAAATGCAGATTAACATTTTCCTAATGCCCATGGTGCTGTCTACAAATGTCCGAAGTCAAAATATTTTCAGCTCAATATCACAAAAGAGAAGGAAAAGCAGCAAAGTATCTCAATTCTGAATTCGTTCCCTGATGGATGACTGATGTTCCATCTCTAGCAAAAGACAGTTTCATATTTTTTTTAACTTAAAAAAGTGCATCATTGATCAATTCAGAAGAACTTAACCCAAGCCACGTTACCTAATTTCAATAAGATTGGATTAAAAACTTCCAGTCTCCATGAATGTGCATCTAAAAGATTCTTTTGTCATTATATTAGATGTCTTCAGCGGCACCACAATTAACTCTGTATCACTTAAATTCAATGAGAAAATGTGATTCGGCGTTGCATAAAAAAAAAAAAACTATTAAAATCAAATTTCAGCGCTGTCTCCACAAACCAATTTCTGCAGACAAACTAATAGCTCTGACAGCCCATAAGAACACTTAAGAATAATACGGCGATTTTTCTGCCGCGAGTCGGGCCAACTGCGCACAGGCGCCAGACCCTGGTGCGTGCGCTCCAGGCAGGCAGGCCGCGCCCACACACACACACACACACACTCACACACACACACACACACTCACACACACTCACACACACACACACACTCACACACACCGTTTAAAGAACCAGCTTGCTGAATGAAACGTATTCTTTCTCAATTAAGGGCTGGAAAACTTTTTTCTCCTGCTGCTGCTAATTCCGCTGGCACGCTGCCTGGCTGCCGCGCTCCGCTGTGTTCAGCCGGAGCCAAAACACTTCTACTGTATTCTGCTTTTCAGCCCCCCGAAAAAAAAAGAGAGAAGGGCGTCACTGTGGAGCCTTTTTCTTTTTTAATGCGCCGTATATTCCTGTCAAATAGGTAAAGCCCAGTCAACAGATCGGCCCTGTGTGCGCCGTTGGTCTCAAGCGGTCCTCGTATGTCATAAAGAACCCGCACGCCGCCAAAACACGCTGGACCTGTCACTATTTATTTTGTATAGTTGGTGACTTGCGTGGCTGCGTTGTGCGCACGTGTGTGTGTGTGTGTGTGTGTGTGGTTGTGTGTGTCCCGCACGCTATCAATTAATTCGATCAGTTCTGCGGACTATCCCGATACTTCCTGTCAACGGCGAAAAGCATTTGTGCTTTAAGTGCCTCCGAAAGAAGCCGGATTATTCCCATTAACCAGACCTGAGAGGATTTTCTTGCCTGCGTCTTTGATCTGGAATATCTGCTGTCATTTTTTAAAAATCACCTCTATGAGGGTGACATGCAACTGAAATGTATCATTTTTTATGTTATTCTTTTTTCTAATTTATTTAATAGGGTCCGTGGTCCGACAAGGGTCAAACTCCTCTCTCGGCGACACGGTCTTCTCTCCTGACAAATAGTCCATGTGGAAGGTTCAATGTCTAATAAGTGACTCGTATGGCTCCGGGCATTGCAAAAACACTTCAAGTTTACACTTCGCTTTACATCACGACCATAGGTTTTTCTCCTGAAATCCCCCGTTTAAATTTGCAAATGTGAATTAATTCACCGGTTTGCAATGCTAATGAAAGATCACGGCGGGTCAAGCAGCGGAGAGAAACGGACCTCCTGCTGCCTTGTTTCAAGAAATGCACTGAGAGAGTCGCTGAAAAGGATTTTTAGAAAAGTAGAATAACCTCACACTAGTAGCAGCGTTTGAGGCTTTAAGTGAATACGAGTAGCTTGGGTTTTTTTTGTTGTAATCTAACCCTCACTCCTCCGTGCTCGCTGAAAATGAATGAAACCACTCTCCAAGAATTTCCAGCTGTCTCAGTCTGTTCTCACCCACCTTTCCTCCCGGTCTGTCGTCTCCGTGATGACTGGGCACCGAGTGGGAAAATCACTCCTTGTCCCGTTCGATGCGAGTGAATATTGAAATCCTCATTTGGAGCTCTGGTATCGCGGCCGTATCCTTTCCCGGAGCGGTTTGTGAGCGGCTCTCTGCCGTTTTGTATCCGGACGCGGACACGGAGTTGAGCTTATAGGCCTAAATCCATCTAAAACAGCCCCCTGGAACATGAACGACAGCTGCCGGGTTCTCCTGGTGACCGAGGGAAGGAGCTGTGATTCCCGGGGGGGGTCAAAGTCCGGTGTAGCCGTTCGCTCAGTGCGCTAGATCCATGGAGAGAGAGAAAACAAAACAGGCAGCGAGAAAGTGGGTTTGCGCGTGTAAAAACCTGCTCTTTCTCGCTTTGATGATGTTAAAAGCGGGGAGGGGGGCTCCGGTGTGACGGGAGAATGAGAGAAAGAGCCTGATAGAGACGGGTGATAAAATGCGCCCCCCTAGATCAGAGTCCCTTCTTGGTTAATTGTAGTACCTTCTTCGGTAAAAACTCTCTAAGTGCGTCTTTACGCAGCGCTTCTGCAAGTTCTCCTCTCCTCGGCGAGTGTCTCCGGGCAAGATCTGAACTCCGCTGCTGAAATGTGGAAGCTCAGCCTCCTCAGTCTGCTTTTCTGGGACAGAGAGAGAGAGAGAGAGAGAGAGAGAGAGAGAGAGAGAGAGAGAGAGGAGCGAGTGGCTGCGTCCTTGACACACCAGCCCTCCGACAGCACTCTGCCTCTCTCCGGACGGCAGTCACAACAACAATGGTCTGAGAGCAGCCAGGAGAGCAGGAGGTGGAAGGAGGGAGCAGAGGGAGGGAGAGAGAGGGAGAGAGAGGGGGAGAGAGAGGGAGAGGGGAGGGGTACGCTTCTGTTACTCCCTCTACCCGCACTTACCCCCCCCCCACCCAACCCCACCCACCCACCATCCCTCCAAAGAGCTGGCAAATAAAACCCGGGACCCCCTGCCTCTCCCTCCTCTCCACGGCGGAACAGCTCGCCGAAGTTGTTGAAATCAGTAGTTGCTTAACTTTTTTCTTTTTTAATGTAAGTAAAGTAAACTTTTTTTAAGTGATGTTGTTTGGACCCCCCACCCCCCCCAACCAGAAACACCACGCGTGCCAAATTAACCGCATAAAACAAGTAATCAAAACAGATTTTTTTTGACGACTCATAATTTATTGCGGTTAAATTGTCCTCTCTGCAAACAGAGCATTAAGGCCTCTTTAGAAGGCGCATTCAATTAAGTTGCTTTAGTGAGTGAATGCGTGTGAATTGCCTCCATGATTTAATTGCATCACTAAAAGAAGAAGACCAGGGTAATCCCATTAGCTGCGGCAGAGAATCAAGATCAGCCCCCTTTTTTATCAGTTTAACACTCTGAGCCTTAATGTCTCCACTCTTATAGGAGCTTAATGGCTTACTAAAACAAGACCTGCTTATTAATTTCTCAGGGACATTTAGACGTTTTAGGTGGATGTTACGCAAGCATAAGATCAGTATACAGGGGAGATAACGAAATCACCTGATGATGATAATAAAGTTATAATCAAGAGGCAAATAAAGGAGAATAGAATTCTTCTGTTCTAGTTTGTCGGAACCAGGACTTATAGTTGAGGCGGGATTCAGGCAGTAAAGGTTTCTGTTTCTAAACCAGCAACATCACAGGTAACTTCCTTTGAGGGTCCAGGCCGTGGAGATTTGTATGATGCTGTGAGTGTAGACCAAATAAGATTAGAAGAGTGTTGTCTCTCTGTGTGTCTGATATGAGGGGAAACAAGTCGATATATGGTTCAGAATCCCCCTTTTTCTTGTTTTCAGTTTTGTGTCTTCTTTTCTGATCTCATTTTGCTGGAACCTTTCCTGTACTCCAAGGCCATTGTGGCTTCTGGAGAATTTGGATGCCTCCTGGGTCCGATTCTTGCAATTATCATCTAACTCAGGACATTGCCCACGACATCTTATTTTGGAACATTAAGGGGATAATTTGGCCTCAAAATCCAAGATTTCTCTGTATACATAATATCTGGACTATATAGTCAAATGCGGGCCATCAGTTCCAATGAAGGAAAATTGCACTGCTCCAGCATACAATGATATTTCAGACAATATTGCAGTTTTTCAAGATGACAAATGCCCTAGTGCACAAAGTCGGGATTCTTAAAGATTTTTTTTTTAACAGTTTCACAGTTTTTCTTGATTGACCTGCACAAAGCCCTTGCCTCCACCAGCACCATCCAGCACCTTTACAATGAACTGGCGCCCCTATTGTGCGCCAGACACTTCTAACCCAACATCAGTCCCCGACCTTACTAAAGCTCTTGATGCTGAATGGGAGGAATGCTCCTTGTTCCAAACATCTGGTGGAAAGCCTGTATAGTGGAGCAGAGGCTGCTATAGCAGCAGATTAATGTCCCTCGGTTTTGGAATGACATGTTCAACAGTCACATATGGGTAAAATATGCAAATATACGCATATATTTGCCCACAGAGTATATCCAAAACTTCAAAAAGAGGAAGGATCATTAGGAAGGAAATTTTTTGTAGACTTGATGACATTCCAAAAATCACCAAAACCACAAATGAGAAAACAACAGAAAAGTTATTTCTTGTCAGACTAAGTATTATAATACATGTTGAAATGGATTTCAGCCATTTAAATTTGCTGGTTAGCTAACCGCAGTTGTTAAACTCTACCAGTAAATTCATTTCAGCCTCTGAGAAATCCTTTGTTTTGCATCTGCTGGTAAGTCTTTATTATGAAGAGAGACAGGATGTGTTTGGGAGAAAGAGGGCAATAACAAGCTACAAAGGTCCTAGACAGCATTTAAACAAAGTTACATGATACCTGCGTCAGTCAAGTGAGTCTCCAGGATGCTCTTGGCCATAGCTTTGCCTGCCAGAAAGCCCTGCCAACTTCAGAATAAAAGTTCCAAATAAATCACAAAAGAGGAAAAGAAGTTGCACACTCAGTTTACTTTTATCTGCGGTTCAAACTCCTCATGTGGCTGCGTTATGAACGGTTTTAGCTGAAATTTATGTGTTGAAATAAATTCCAGATTTGACCTTTGACACTGCGAAATGCTGCCACAGTCAGAGGGAGCTTTACAGCGAAAGTCAAAGTACACAAATAAACGAGGCAGAGTGGAAGTCATAAAGTAGATAAGGGCTGTGCTAATGCCAACCGGCGCTATGTGGTCAACCGCTGGGCCAGCCAGTATGTTTGTGTCATAACCGAGTGTGTCAGCCTTTGTGTGTGTGTGTGTGTGTGTGTGTGTGTGTGTGTGTGTGTGTGTGTGTGTGTGTGTGTGTGTGTGTGTGTGTGTGTGTGTAAGTGACTGCTGGTACAATACATTAGGCCTGATGAGCACAGAATCCACTAATGATTAATTTGACGTTACCCTCCAATTGGGTGTGTGTGTGTGTGGGTTTATTCACATGTTTTCTGTGGTTGTGTAGACAAATTTTGGCTTGAAATCATTGTTGTGAGAACATTTTTGCTGGTCCCCACAACTTGAAAGGGCTGTTTGAGGGTTAAAATTTGGTTTTAGGGCTCGGGTTAGAATTAGTTTGAGGTTAGGGTTGGGTTGTGATAAGGGTTAGGGTAAGGGGCTAAGGAATGCTTCATATCACCGAGCGCCCTCACAACTAATGTAAGATAACTGTTTTTGTCTGTGTCTGTGTGTTTGTGTGTGTCTGTGAAATAATTGAGGCAACTGCAATCTCATCTATGTCTCATTAGCACAACAACATGGTGCAATAACATTAACTCTACCATCCCTCCCAAGACATAAGTATTTTATAATCTATCAGTTTTACACACACAAACAAACAACCCTTGTATTTAAGCCCACTGATACAACCCTAACCCATTGAGCATTTTAAGGTTAATACACCATGTTGTTGGGAGCAAACTTTATCTATTTACTATTTACGTATGTCCCAAATTACAGACAATATAGTCAACCATGTGGATCCCCTTGAGTGATACATGATCAGCATTATCTCACGGAGAATTTGAACATGTGTCAGCTCTAAAACCAAATCAAATTGATTCTCACAGGCAATATTGATGATTCGGGACAAAATAAGAGACACCAATTGGACTTTGCACAGGTGCACAGGCCCCCAGTAACATCACATTAAGATTCACACCACTTGAAACAGATCATGGATCCTGGATGCTACTTAAATGTGGCCTTTGAGTATGTGTTGCTGGTTCACCTGTGAATCCTTCCACTACGACAACTAAACAATCCTGGAGCTTCTTGTAATCCGAACTTTTAAGAACCTAATAGGTTCTTCCTTATGGCCCCAGATAAAAATATACAGACATACCACATTACTTATTTTTTAATGTTTTTATCCTGTGTCACGCCTCAGTTTTATGCATAACACTTTTCATGTTTAATTTGCTGTTCTTTGTTTGTTTGTTTGTTTGTTTTTTTATCTTTCTGCATTTCATTGTTTCATATTGGATTGAATCTGTATGCTTTTGTTTATTTGTCTGTTTTTTGGATGACTATTTGGAAAACTGTGTTATATGAAAGCTGTTTTGTTACAGAAAGAAAAAACATACGGAACCAAACACTATTGAAAAGGCAACACCAGAAGAGAAGATGTCGGTTTTATGCACTGTTTGGAAGACAGACAACACAGGTGGCATTTCATCCAAAGTACAGGCAAAAATAGGTTCAAGTTTATTTTTGAGAAAAAACCAGGCTAGCTGTTTTTCCTTGCTTCCAATCTTTATTGCCGAGCCAAGCTATTCACCAAACACCTAGCTTTACACTCTGCACACGCACGAGATCGGTATCGTTCCTCTTTTCTAACTCTTGACAAGAAAGCAAATTAGCTGTTTCCCAAAACGTTGAATTATTCCTTTGATGTATGCACTTATAAATGTTGCAGTACCACATTTTCTTGTGGTATGTCTGGGATACACAGGAAATCACTTACTGAAGTAGAGCCAAAGAAGACAGGCAAAGTTCAGGTCAAGGTGGTTCACTAGTAAAATAATATACAACAAATACATCTTCCCGGTTCACTGTTATATAACCTCTGTGTTTTAATTTTCTGCTCCATCATCCAAATCCCCACAACTCTGCCATTAGAATCAAATACCTCATCGTGAGATAGCCCCTTGACTAGGACTACACTTTCCATCCCACCTCTTTATCTGATGACATCAGTGGCATGGTGAATCCCTCCCGACCCTCCCGGTGCCCCCAGGTCCAGATAGCATTGATAGCCTTCTGCATACTGATGTTAATGCTAATGGGGAATACCAGGGCTGGTTGGTGCCTGACAGCTGATAACAGATTGGAGAGGAGAGGGGGTGATGTTGGGGTGGATGATAATCGCCAGGGTGACGTGAAGTTAGTTGTGCATATGTGTGTACGTGTGTCTGTGTGTGTGTGCGTGTGTGTGTGTGGGGGGGGTGTATGGAGGGAAAGTGAGGTGGAATAAAGGTCAGGAGGAATGTGTGAGGTGTGGCCAGTCGCTCATTAGTCTACTTCACAGCAGGGAAACATTATGGAAACATCAGGTCCCATTTACATTTAAATTCTGACTGTTTAGCTAATGCTCTTCTTCAAAATGACCATGTCAACTAGAGTGCATCTTAATTTAAAAGCGCATCTTTTGTTTTGGTCCTATATCTAAACAAAAATTAACTATACTTTGGCATCGCAAAAGCTTAGCTGTTCATACTTTCTTTTAGTAGCTACTTTCGATGGTGGAGTGAGAAGCTGGTGGGGATTTTAATGCAGGGGAAGGTGTTGACACAAGAGATCAATAAACACATCCATCCGCATATGAGGTCTGTTTGAGTTAAAACTCAGACAATAAAGTGGCTGTTTGCAGTGGCGATAAATCTGAGGATGGTCTGTTTTCTTTTCATTTACAATATTTTTGAGTCTAGCAGGAACATGACTTTTCAAAGCACGTGGGAAATTGCAAATCAGAGCATTCACTTTAAGACTATCTGACCCATGTTCCTGAGAGATTACACACTAGAAAAAATAACCATAAAGTCACCAGCTAAGGGTCAGATGTGCATCAAATACACACAGAAAATGTGCTCAACTGCAGGGGTTTAAATTTGGTGACTGTGAAGGCTATATCTTATGATCCCCTGGAGCAAAAGCTTGAGAAAAACAAGGATTTTTTTTTTATTCTCATAACCTTTAAATAAAAAGCTAAAATCATACAGTCCTCGTGTTTTGTGAACTCTAAATGCAGGTCAGTGACGTGAAGATCTGCCTGTCTCAACCTTAAGGCCGTCGACTCCCACGCTGGTTGGGCGCTGAAGCTCCCATTGTAGTGTGTTTGTGTTAATCATTACCTGCAATGTTAGCAACACAATGGGACAAGCTGAGAGTACGGGCTTTGTGATGCAGGGGGTGCACTGCTGCCAAAACACAGAGCTGAAAGAAAGACAGAGCAGAGAGGTTGGAGGGGGAGGGGGAGGGAAGGAGGGAGGGAGAGAGAAAGGAACAGAGAGGGAGGGAGGGAGGAGGGTCCCACAGCAAGAGACCTGCTTTTAAGATACGTCATTTGATGTATTGGTGGTCCCGTCAGTACAAACGCATGCCGCGCAGCCACACTTTGTTCGAACCCACAGAACTTTATTATAAATTTTCCTGGAGATCCCCAAGTTTCTAAATATTCCTTATATGTCAGACTGAATTGTGGGAAAATGTCTATAAAATGACGCAAAAAACATCCAGAGTAATTGTAATAGACAGGAATATAAGCTATAAAGACCATGTGGTCTCGGCTTTGAATATTTCACTCAGTGTAAACATTACATAGCTTCAATGCAGAGCTTGAACAAGCTGATACACAATATACTGTCAGACGGTGTGAAAAAAAAATCTGTTTAACAACAACACAGCTACTTAACTTTTGAGCAAAATTTAACATTACTGCAGTGCAAGAACAAACCAAAGGAAAAACTATGTACAGACAACAAACAAATAAAAGTTGGGCAGATATGTGGGATAGGTTTACTCTACACTAGCAGGCATAACTTCAAGGTATGTGCAACACAACACGGAGGTTTTCTGATAATATCTGATATAGTAACCTAGTAGATACAGTATACACAACCAGCTGTTTACATGAAGATGGATATCAATGACAGCCACTGTTTTCCCTCACCTCTTCTCCCTTTCTTCTTTGGTTCTCTAATCACATCCAGCAGGGGAGTCCCATACCCCACTCACACAAACAGAAGGCTGAACCCTGTCTGAACCCTGCTGCTTTAATTAATCTCACTGACTTTGTTAATTATTTGTTTGGCTGCCTGACTGACTGACTGACTGTCTTGGTGCATGTGAACATGTCCCTCTTTGAAGTACTTTGGATGTAATGCCACGACTGAAAAAAACCTCTCCGGCCCGGCACTGGTAGCCTCGAGCAGAAGAGGAGGAGGATCCCCTTCTGTTACATCCTTTTTTCTTGCATTTATCCGCAGAGAGACATCCCACTTCTAGTGGCTTATTACTGGAAAAGCATCCAAGCTTTCAGTTTTATAGTTCAGGCTGTCTTTGGGGCTGAGGTCATTTCAATGGATGCTTTTTGGATCCTTAACACGTAGATGGCAGTCGGGGTAGGGTGTGCATGAAGCATTGGGTTTAATTCTTGAAATATGAAATATAGTCAAATATTTAGTCTGGTATTCTTGTGCTTTGAGAACGCTGGAAAAGATTTACAGAGTCTAGACTCTTAGTCTCCAGTATATTTCTTTATAGACTCAAGAACACTGACCTTGTTTATCGGTGGTAAATAAGTCACTGTTTTCAGTGGATGAGTCTGTTTTTTTCCTTTTGGCTGAGTTCCTATGTCACTGGCTAAAGTAATTTGTTATCCTGTACTTACTATACATTAGATCAGATTGTATGCAGAGAACTTTTAGATATTTAGGTTGGGATATAGCAGCGCCACCTCCACGGTCTTGTGACCGCCCAGCCTGTTGCGTTCTCCCAGGTGTGAAAGTTAGCACACTGGGAGTCAGTCAGGTTACAAGAAGATCTCTTCGGCGCTTCTCTTTACATTATCAATAACCCTAAAAAGAACACTGAATATTTTCATGATAGAACAAGGCCACGGCCTGACTGAAGTGGATACTTTTGAAAATACAGTTTGATAGTTTGCTGCCATACTCGGATCTTCTGATTATCATTATTGCTGTTATTATCATTATCGTAAGTGTTAAGTGTTTCCAATATGCTACCAAAGCCAAAACCTTCCCCTAATCTTGGCTGAAGTTTTTTTGTAGTTTAAACAAAAAAGTAGGATGCAGATGCAAGATAGGAATTTCAGCAGTTTTGGGCAAGTTAAGTGAGAAATATAATGTATTATTTACTTACTTATTTTGCTAAATGATATCAGAATTCCATCGAACTCCTTGTAAAACAATAAATAACACAATCCCCAAAAATGATGATGTAAAGTGTAACTGGGCTCACTAACTGTAACTTAATCACTGAATTTCAACTTAAAATCACTTACACTGTTCCTTACTGGAAAATAAAGAAATTACTTTACTGTTGCACAATAATCAGTGTCAAAGTCCAGCATCATCCACCACAAACAATTCCCTATGTATGACTTCTGTGTGATTCACTTGTTGGAGTGGAAAAAGTATTTCCAGTGAACATAATCAACTCACCCACTCACATCCAGGCAATCATTTTTCCTCCAAAACTTATAAGGCGAAATATGTGATAGGATATAAAGGTAATATTTAGGAGACAGGGTTAGCGCATTCCTGTAGGAGCATCATTCTTGTTGTCATGTTCTGCATTTGTTGTTTTTCCTTTTGCTCTGAACTCTGTTTCGGCAGATGGAGGATTGAAAGTGGAGGGAAGTGAGAGTTAATAAACATGGCTCCACCATTCACATATAGTACAAATAGTATTACAGAACAAAAGCTTGTACCAATATACTGTATGTACACACCTTACACTAGTTCACTTGCTGTAAAGTGTCTGTGTGTAAAATATGCGTCCACGTATATAAAGGGATATTTGTATGTAGTTTATTCACGTGTATGTTGTTACGAATAGTTGGCTGGCAACAGAGGGATTACTGCCGTCCAAACACACAGTGTGATATACCCAGGATGTACGTGCGGAGAGATGTTTGGTTAACCTCAACACTGGGCCCTGAGTGAATGCAGACTCCCTGCTGTGGTATTCTGGAGGAAATCCGGTAACGTGTTACATATGGGGGGTATTATTCATGATTACAGTTCAATAAACAGAAAGAGAGGATGGAAACGGATCCACGGTCCTACTCTTCCTCCTGACCTCGCTTAACTGAGAAATCTTCTGCCTTCCCTCCTCTACTCCACGTCTTTCCTGTCTTTTCTTTGTCATTTCTCATCAGCGCAGGTCATGAAGTTCTCCTTTGTTTTGGTAAATCTCTGATATCAGCTAAAAATAATCCTCCAAAACTGTTAAACAGTAACAGTCTGTTGGCTTGTTGTTAAACTTGTATATCTTTTTTTCCTTTTTCCTTTATTTCTTTGTTTCTCTCTTTTTCTCTTTTTATGTTTTTTCTTTTTTTTCCACCATCATTAGTAATGAAGTGGCACACAAGAAACAAAGGGGGAAGAGGCATGCAACATACAACCCTGGCCAGAATTTAAAAGCAGACGCTGTGACTATGTTGTATGCACTGTACCAAAGTGCCAGAACGAACTTGTTAAAGTTATCCGTTGCAGCTGCATTTCTTACCCTCAGTACCTTTATTCTTCTTGACAAACACAAGTATCTAACCTGGTATGTCCCTTTACATCTGACTTCAGACTTCGTAGTCCCTGTACCTCGCTCTGTTCTCACAAAGTAATTGAGTTTATTCTGAGGAGAGGACTCTAGGTGAAATTTGCACTGTACTGCTGCACCATGCTTTCTGTGTGACAGTTGTGTTTAAAGAAGAGGCTGTGTAAAAAGAACAAGAAATGATTAAAAGTTATTTGAATGTATTATGAGCTGCTACTGTATCACTGCATTTTAAGGTCAGTGAAATAAAAACAAGCCTGCTTAGTTTATTCATGGACAACCTGATGATGTATTTTGGAACCACACTCTCATTTTTGACAGATAACACTATGAATGGATGGAGAACCCATCTGGACACACCAAGTCAGCTCTTTGAAAGCCCTCAGGTCTTCATTCCTCCACTTCTGCAGCCTGCTGCTGTGAACACATCAAAGGTCTCGAGCGGCCGGTGTCACAGTAGCTTTTGCTAATGGATCTGCCCTCTCCATTGTGACAGGAAGTGAGACACCCCCTGCTTCACAGTAAGAGCCTCGAACTCCAGCTCTTCAATGTAATGACCTGACACGACATGTAGGCTCTCGTTTGCCTCCAGTGACTAAAACCCTCAACCAATACCTAGTATTCCTTCTTTTTTTTTTTTTTATTTACAAAATGAGAATTCCAGGAAGTCACTATTCTTTGTCTAAAATTATTATCTATAATAATAAAAAAAATATCAAATAAATAAAGAGGAACATATCCTAAAAATATATGCAGATTATGTAATACAAAAACCTTACAGTCTGTCTCCTAAAAACTGTAAAAAACACCACAACCTAAATGGGAAAACCTCATTTCTGGGAGATAGGGGTATTATTGTTACCCAGCTCTACGATAAGTTAAAAATCAGTTAAAGTGATCTACTCCGCTTAAAATAATATGGAGATTATATGTTATCAGCACCTGAGAACTGAATATCTGCTCCGTATCAGAGCCTGATCAATCTAAAAACAACATCTCTATATTTTTGCCCTGGCTCATATGTTCAATCTATTGATGCTAAAGAAAAACTACAGCCTGCTCATTAGATTTTTTTTAATCTCATGAAAGTGTGTCTTTTTACTCTGCTACTGAACCCTCATAAACTTCACTTTAGATGTTTTATTAGAATACATTTTGAGATGTCAGTGAGCAGATTGGAGGTCTTCGCTGGTCCACTCTGATCGGAGGAAGACTGAACCCAGGATCCAGGTCAGACCCGGTCCAAGTTATATCAGATCGGTCGTTTTACTGCAACAGGTCTGGGGGTCTGCGAGTCAATATGTGCATCTTAAACAATCGAGCATTCTGGAAGTAAAATGTGAACATGAAAGCTGCATCCACCACCAACAAGAAAACATTCTGTATCCAACTGGATGATAGATAGAAGATAATAATTTTCTGACCAATTTAATACAATTTAATAATTTAAGTTGATAATATTAAAGTCATTTAAGTATTCAGTTTTTACATGGGCTACTGATTTCCTAGGATAGAATTTTTTTTGGAAATCATGTTCTTGTGTTTCAAATACATGGCCCAGCAATGGCAATCGAACAGACTGGGGGGTTTGGCACCCTCTATTTCCTAGAGCACCTCCTATTTTTGCACTCTTCATATGGGACGGAAATAAATCAACATTGGTTCAGCACATCGATCAAAGGCCCATAGATGAACAGCAGAAAGCCCTCCACAGTAAGGATGTGTCTCCTCCTCCACATTCTAGTCAGACTTTGGGACGATCTCACTGCTGTGATTATGAAATCACACATTTTTTTCATCTAAGAGGCTTCTGGCCTTACTACACCTACTGTATATACCCCAGCACCCCTACCTCCCACCCCTGGTCCTATCTTTTTTACTCATCCTTCCTTCCTTCTTCCATCTTCTCCTCCCTGTCTTTCCAATCCTTCTCCTCTTCCTCTCCCCTCCACCCCAAGAGGAGGCCCACTCTCCAGGGTAGATCTCTCACGGTAATCCCCTGGATCAAGCCACCCACCCCCCAGCCCTCCTCAGTTTATTAGATCAGACCCTCTGTCAAAAAGCAGGGATCTGGAGTCTCATTGTTTGGCCCCTGATTAAGAGCTTCTCATACTGGAGGATCGGGTCTTTACACAGAGTGAAGGAGAGGGAGTTGGGGGTAAGAAAGAGAGAGGATCTTTCTTTCTTTTTGTCTGGGGGGGTCTTATGGGCCACATTGTTGCAGGCTCAGAGAAGGCTTCTTTTAAAGGTAGGCTGGATTTGGAGGACAATGAGATGTTAGACGATGAGGGATTAAATCTTAAGCTCGTACTTTTAGGGCTTGTGGCCGTCCATTTGTCCATGACTTGGAGATGTTCCAGTCCATCTATGGGTATGTAGTAAGCTTCTTTGGCAGAGACTGGGGGCAACATCTCAATAAAAAGTGATTGATAACTTCAAAACAATCAAATATAAACTGATCGATCAATCTGCCAGGAATGTCGGTACTCGCAAAGAAAGAGGTCGAAGGGTTGAAGGTATACAATTCTGTCTTGTATATTACTAATTTTGTGTCCTTGTTTTCTTTTAGTTGGTATCTTTGCAAATCAATTTGTTTAAATAAATAAAGTGCAACAAATAAACACAACTTAGATCAGCTAATTTTTTCTCTTGCCAAACTTCCCTTAAAGATTAAACAGCTTTGAGTCTGCTAAATATGGAGTTCCACAGGGTTTTGTTTTCGGCCCTAAACTTTTCATTTCATATATTAATGACATGAGCGAAATATAGCCAAATATTCATTGCGTTTATTTTGTTTGTAGACATTTAAATTCTTTGTCTGGTTAAAATGCTTAAAACAATATCTTCAATATCCAATATTCAATATCTTTATACTCAAATATATTGGAAATTAAATGGTTAAGCATCACAAGATTATTTCAAGTGATTTAGATATGAAATTGCCAACATAATCAAATTGTTTTTCCTAAAATATCCACTCATAGCTACTAAACCAAAAGACGCAATGTGTTAACTTCACTGAAATTTTAACACACTCTTCCCCTAGTAATCTTAAAAGTGCTTCTCTTGCCTCCAATTAACCACAAGGATGCAAATTTTTGTCCTTATTGTTAAAGACCAGCACATGGTATAAGATGATTGTTCCACATGGAGGTGATAGATAGGCTTTGTTCAGAAACTATTAAAATTTTTGTTTCAAACACAAGAGACAGCTCCACTTGAATTTGTCTGAAGCCCCATTCAGACTGGATTTATTCTCATGGGTGGGTGGGGGTGATTTTTTTTTCACCGCACTGCAGTAATTATTACAAGCACAATTACCTAGTTTTCCAGCTGGTCCTGTAGTTTAAATCCAATCTGGAGCGATATCCTCAGTTGGTTCTGGTATTCTCCTTTAACCCCTTTTTTAGCCTGTATATTTTTACATTTTGTCAAAATAGTGCCAATGAAAGTACATCGCAATACCTATTGGCAATTCCTTTTTGAAATGTACCCATGGCTTTACATATAATTATCCCTGGCTTAATGTCGTAGTAAAGAAAACTTAAAACCCTGAGGATTCTCAGGCAAGTTCTGAAGCAATTTTTTTCAATGATTTCTAATCAGATTTATGGGCATTTATTCATGATGAACCTCCGAGATAAATAAGGTGCGTCAGTTGTTGGTACATGGCCCCTGAGAACACAGTAGGAATGGTGTTTGTTGATTGGTGCAACGTTTGCACCTGCATATTGGCAAAGTTTGCTATTTCACAAGGTACATTTAACGATATGAGACAGTACTCATCATCAGCTCAAGACCAAATTTGGAAAACCTACCACTAGCTAAACACCGGGGTTGTCATTTCAGACATTACAGTTAGGGTTAAGGGTTAATTATTAGGGTTGAGACCCCATGCTTGTTTCAACTGGAAATGAGCAGTGGTTTCTCCTATGTTTTGTTGACCTATCCATCCACCTCCACCTCCTCCTACGTGGACATTGTTGTTACTCTATATGCTAAGTCAGCTGACTTCCTCTTTTGTTCCCATGATGATTACTACGTCCGCAAGAGGTCATCGAACAGTGAAACATAACCATAGCTCGTAATAATCTACTTGCACAGACAACTTGTGGGCCTGTTATTTTACAGGAGGACAGTCTCTGTGTTTTGTTCCATCATAAACAATGAGTAAAATCACAGAGGAGTGAAGTGAATATTTGGGGCTTTGATTAATAAAAAACTGCCAGAGGTAAGTTGCGAGAGGCAACCGGCTCCTTTTTGATATTGAAATGTGTATAATCTTGTGAGATTATGGTGAATATTCTGTGTTAGAAGTACATGAAATTAGAAAAAATAATGAATAAAATTAATTTTAATCTCCTTCGATTCATTATGTATACCTATTCTTGTCTTGGCAGGCATGATATATATGTTTTGGTTTGAAAACAAAGTGTTGATTGCTTTTGGCATCTTTGTCATCGGCCTTTGAGTGGTTTGAAGTATGAGCAGGGAGCATGGATGGTAAAGTGAACATTAAAGCCAGATATCTGTGCAACAATCTGATATTAAACCACAACCTACAGCCCCATAAATAGGACCTTTTTGTGTTTACTTGCCAGAGCACTGGGACTTTTTATTGTGGAGACAGAAGCAAAGCTGTGACCCTCTTCAGGTCCAGGCTCATATTGTAACGAGCCCTGATTATAAAGAAAGACGTTAGTTTGAAGGGACAGTGATGCAGCATTCCAGGGGGATTGAGAGGCCATGTGGGAAAAGCAAACTGAGGTGTTAATCTCAACAGAGTGACTCCCCTCCCTTGGTTTTTAATCCCACAGTCTGATGGGGCATCAGTGCATTCATTCCCTGACATGAACCAAGCCCCCTTCACCATCACTAGATACACAAAGGGTTAATTAAAGCTGGTCAGGCTGGAATGCCAGTGGATGGTTGTTTGTTTATCGTAGATGCTGATTGGCTAGGCATCAAGGAATATGTGTAGGAATGTCCTTGTGCTTCGGCTTGAGGGTGAAAGTAGGAATCACAGAAATTTAGGGGAGCTTATTGTTGATTTTGCTGAAGCTGATTTGTTTAGAATGTCAGAAAATGTAATTTAAAGTCAGGGATTCAGAAGAAAGAGGCTGTAGTACTTAGTGGTTAGCATTAGCAGCTCTGACACAGCAGTGGGAGAGTTAACATTAAAAAATGAGGCTAATATCATTCACATAAAATGAACGCTGGATTGCATACATGCGTTGTGTCCTGTGAATCCTTCAAGCATGTGAGGGTAATTTGGATCCAGCACCAGAATGACAGACTCTACTAGTCCAGACTCTTGGAGTGTTTGGAAAGTTGCACTTTTTTGTTCCTCGGGCTCTGAGCTTCAGCACATCGCATTTGGAGTTAAATAATGGATGTGATATTAAAGTGTCTAGTCTTGGCTTTATTTAAGTAGGTTTACACAATATAGAAAGGATTGTGTGGGAGAAACAGGCTTTTAACGCAGTGCAACTGCATTCTTCTACTGCAATTCAATGACTACAGCAGTCTATAAGTCTGTGTGTGTGTGTGTGTGTGTGTGTGTGTGTGTGTGTGTGTGTGTGTGTGTGTGTGTGTGTGCGCTTATGTGTGTTTTGTTCAGCTTCTGCTGTGTTGCTGTTGTCAGCAGGTGTGTTGTTCCAGGGAGCACGGCTCAGAGACACCAAACCACACAGTTAATGAAAGCAAAAAAAAGGCCCACTAACCACCTGGCTTATGCACACCAACATGCACACACACGCAGACAAAAGCTCTCATTAGGGATCATTATGCCACACACTAAGCCTGTGTGTCCATACCTCACCATCACTACCATGTAATTCTAATTCTTTAAAGACACACACACACACACAGCTCTGTGACAGACAGAAAGAGAGAGTCGACGTCAGAAGTGGAAACTCGCTGTGAATGAGGAAGACAAACAGCAGTGGTGATAAACTTGTAATGGGTTTCCTCTTGATTTTTTGGCTCTGCTGCCCAATCGAGGATTGAAAAACAGTGATGAAACACCTGCGAGATTATCAGGGCCTCCAACAGGTCACCAGGAACTAGGTTCAGATTCACTTCATTCTCACCTCTCAGAAGTACACTATCAAAACTTGGTAAGTTATGGTCGTGATTGGAAGTGGAAGGAAACAGCTAGCCTGGCTGTGCCTGTGCTCTGGCTACTTCAAAAATGTCAGATATATATGTTGTATCTTGGGAATTTTTATAATTGTAGAAATAAAAACCGGCTATACAGCAGCCATAATCAGTCGCTATGCACTGCAGGTCAGAAGTTTTGTTCCTTTGTTACTCTGAAAAAAGCCTTGGTGATTCTGGGAGGTATTTTTAATAAGGTTACTAACTAACAAAATAAAGTTTGTTGATTTGACAGTTGTTGAGCTGTTGGAAGGTGTCTGACACTAAGTCATTTAGTGACAGATATTCCAGACGGTCAGTTGGTCCAATACTGAAGTCCAGACTGAAATATCTCAACAAATAGTGCAGGGATTGCCCAGATATGGTACAGAAATTCATGGCCCCGAGAAGATGAATCCTAATATTTTGGATCTGAGGGAAACACCTCAACAACAGATGTGTTTCTGAGTGAATATCTCTGTAGGGTGTAAGCAAAACAAACCATAAAGTCTAAGCGCTTAAGATGAGGAGTTGTTTTTGTGCCATGAAGTGCAAACACATAATCGCAGGTTAATGTCAACTCAACTTGTTGGGATATGTGATTGTCCTGTAAACCAGCACTGATGTACCACAACTCTTGTGTAAACAGCTATCACAACTTTCATCACAGCTACATCTTTACTGTATTGATTCACTCTCAACGCTTGCAAAGTGTTGTTTTTCAGCTGCAATGAAATAAACTCTAAATAAACTGGCTGTACATCTGCTCAGCACCAATCAGTAGACAGACACAGCTAAGGAAGGAAGGGAGGATCCAGTTTCTCCCCCATCCACACTTCTCCCAGCTCATCAGGGGATCTGAATTCAAAAACCCTCGTCTCTTTCCCATCCCTGACAAAGATAACCAGTCTCCTCCCTCCACAGCATCATCACAAATATCTCAGTTCAGGGGTTGACAGCTCAAGCTTGATTCATTTTCACGCATATACATATTTGGATTGGATCCCTGTCAAAAACAATTATAATGGTCTCCCCAGGACTTCAACCCCCCCTCTCCCTCCTGAGAGGCGTCTGCTGTCAAAACTGCTTGGATGATTTTCCGGAGTCGGAGTGTCCACATCTGTGCTTGATTAGCACAACAATAAGGCCCAGCAACCCTGACTTAATGAGAAGGCATCTTCAGCCTGGGCTCGAGGACCCCACTGACAAAGACGCTATACAACCACTACCTAAGTATTTTTCTCCAGATCCATTAGTGCAGAAACCTGCCACAACTACGAAATAGAATATCTTAAAGTATGAGGCATGTGGTGATTCTTATATATATATAAAAAAACTTTCTTTGTGCTCCAAGCTGCACAAGAATTTAAACTGAAAAATGAAGTGAGAGTAGACGTGGAACCGAAAGAAAACGAAAACATCACCCACCGCCAAAATTAGAAGGGAAAACCTGGGTCTAAAATCTGCTAACATTCATCCTTTCATTTAAATGGCAGCTTGTGATGCTCTGTTTTTCTAAAGTCAAATTACCAAAAAACTTTCCCATCTGTGCAGCCTGTTGTTAAGGTCACCTCCCTGAGGGTCTGAGAAGCCTTTTGTTTAAATGTAAAACAAAATTACACAGGAGATGTAAATTTACAGACATATACTGTATGTTTAAATTCTTGCTGTTTCACTGACGCTGTTTGTCAGAGCAGCATACTGTGCAGTAGTACACCCACTCTCTATGATGCTGGCTTTTCACCCCACCTTTGAGGGAGGCCATTTGCATCAGGTATTAACACTTTTGCCTTTTGACATGGTCGGACTGAACATGCTATGTACTACTTCCCTCTTTACCATAACCGAACCATAAAGTCAACTTTAGGGTCTAGGGGTTACATCAGTGAGGGTCCCCACAAGTAGAGAAGTATAAATTTGTGTTTCTAAGTGTGTATAGTTAAATCATAGGGCTCCAATGCTATTTTGCCTCACTTCATTTCATTTCCATTACAGGCAGATTGTTTAACTTTGTTTAGAAAGTGGTTTAAGTTGTAACTCTCACGGAGAAAACAAAGCACTTCAGAGACCAAAAGTCTGAGCTGTTCCACGTGTCTCAGGCTCGCTGACACTTTTCTACTCTGTGTAGTTTGATTATTTGGAAAAGGGCACTTTTCTAAAATGCAATAGTCATGTAACTTAGAATTAGCTCAGTTCCAGAAAATGAAGACGCTTTAATGAAAAGACAGTCAAGTTTCTATGGTGCGTGTTTATATCCTGCAGAAGGTGAGGCCGACACGGCCCTGAAACGAAAACATTTATGCTTCATTCAGAAAAATAGTACAACATACATTTTTTTTTTCATGTTTACTGTGACGGAGTATCTGTTTCTGAAATTTCTCATAAGGAAGGTGAGCTTGACAATGCCCAAATGTGTGCAGAAAAACCTTGAAGAATAGCAAAAAAGCCAAGCCACTGATAATAAAAAACGGAATCATGAGTGTTATTACTATTCTATATTATCATTCTTTTTATTTTAACACATCAAAATTAATGCGAAGCAGATGTTTATTTTTCTCCATCTCCATCTGCTCCACACATATAAACAGTCAAATGTTCAGTACTCTGAAAGATAGTTTTTTTTCTCTTCTTTTGAGAAAGGATACAACCTTAATTAACTTTTCAGATTTCCTGTTTCTAGAGAGTTTTGTCTTTTATTCTTTATTGCATTCACTGAGATCAGGTCACCTTTATACTCGTGAATTCATACAGGATCATGATACAAGCAGAAACACAATTTTAGGTGACACAATGCATTTGACTACTGTCTGTCTTGGTTTACAGCATTTTGAAACGTATATTATTTTGCAACGTAACCCACAGACAAGCTCAAAGTCAACCCAGCTGATCCAGTAAGCAGAGTTTACCCAGCCTGCCACCTCCTCTGATAGTAAATGGTCAATTAATCTAAATCTCTCAGTGTTTATTGGTCTCTGTTAGCTAAATGAGTGTAGACTTCTCCTCCCTCTTTGGGTTGTAAAATGAATAAATGGTGTTAAAAAAGAGACGTGCTGATTGGCATTGGCGCCCTGTGTGGCCTTGAAGGAGGTAAAGGGAGGTAGGGAGGTGGGTTTCTCTGTGAGAGGGGAGTTTTATGAGCCCCTGTAATCACCAGGCGTTAAACTCAACAATTAGGAGCTGCTATTTTGTCGCTGGTTTATGGCAAGACGCTAGTTAGCTGCTCAGTTCTGCAGGGAAGGGGAAAATGGGCTGAGCCGGAGTGAAGGTGTGATGAAAACACAATGCTTTACTTAAATGAAAATTATATTGGAAAGGATCTTAGGCTTGGGTTTGATAAGGGTACTGAATGTACAAATTAGGGCATTTGTGATGCTGAAGTAAGTTTAGCTAGTAAATAAGGGATGTTTTCACCCAGACTTCTCTTAATTACTTACCCATCTTCATAATCCCACACACACACACACACACACATACACACACACACACACACACACACACACACACACACACACACACACACACACACACACACACACATTCACGTTCAAACAGCATGGGGTCAATGAAAGGAACGACCTCCACTTTAACACTAGAATTGTAAGCACAGTTAGTTGGGTCCACTAAGGCCTTGGAGGCAGGAATGTAGTGTAATTACATGTGTCATTGCATGTAATGGAGACGATTACATGCAGCAGCTCATTGACTTCATGTGACCGACTCAAACTTCCACAGCCTTCCTCACTTCACCTCTCCTGACTTCAATTTCTCCCAGGTACATTCAAATGAGACATGTTGTTGGTTTCCCAACCTTTTATCTAGGGATTTTTTAAAAAATCTGCAGTTCCCTTTAGCCCACTGACCAAAGATCGGCCAACGTGTCTCTATACAAAACAACTAGACTGAAAAATGTTTCGTGTTACTGTACTTTCTGATAAATCAGTGGATGTCAATAGATTTAAATATGTTCTTGTTGAAATAAAATGTCTTACGCAAATAGAAGTTTTATCTTCATTTGGGTTTAAATCTTTAAATGTCCTTTTTGTCTGAACAAAACTCTAAACCCCCAAATATTCAATTCAATTTAAAATTATGTAACAAATCCTCACACTGGAAAAGCTGGAACAAGCAAATATTTGGCGTGTCTGTTTGAAAATAACTTCAAACCTTGGCTATGTAGGGTTAAATTCAAAAAGAAAGTCCAATTTGCCATTTCTAATAATAATAATTCCAATAATACCCCTCAAGAGCCCAAATTTGGCCATATTTGCCAGTGAGAAACTAAGACACTACATCAGCCATAGATGAGGAAAATATCTTTCTAAAACCTAATTAATTACAAAATATATTATGGCTTTGAAATTGACAGAATATATATGCCAAGAATCTGTTCTTGTTCCAGTTGACATCTAACCTGGCTGCCTCCTGCACATTGCCAATCTTCAAATTCACTGTACTGCAGTGCTGTCTGAACATTCAAACTGCTTCCAAACAGAGGTAGTGTACTGTATTTAAATCATACTCAGGTTTAGTGGAAAATCAGCAAACTGGATAACATGAGTACATCCTTAGTGTATTTTTTTTTAATCCTATACTCTTGTCTTTTTTAGAAAATCACTGTCCTCTGCTTTTTCCCTCTTTTTTAAATCTTCTTAGCTTCAATGGTCATTTAATATCCAATTTTATTTGTTGTTAGACATATTTTTGAAGACACTGAGCTCCCTGATATTGTTTGCTTATAATGTTAAGGAATGGGCCAATTAAGTCATATTTTTATGATGCCATGTTGCCTGCAAACTGTCTACTAAAACGTTTGTCAGTTTTAAAGTAAGCAGAGCTGGAGTCTGAGTTTTTTATCTTTTCTAAAATCAGTTTTGGTTTCCTTGGGTATGTTAAAAATGCAAGATCCAGAGGAAAGGTTTCCTCCCCTGACCTTTACTTATCTAACCTTTCCTCACCCTGCCTGACCTGCCCAAGCCCTACTCACCTGATCTGCCTCCCTCAGGTGATGCACTACGTACACACCTGCCTCCTAGAGGTGACAGCAAACACATCATTCTTCTCTGACTGCGCACATTCATTATGTCAAGTTAACACCTGTGGATTTTTCTGTCAAGAAATAAATGTTTGAATAATAAATAAGTTAAAGATAAAGACTTTGCTATAGTGAAATAATTTCTCTGGTTTGAGCTGATTGGCCTTATGGATGGGTGACTACAGTAACTGTCTGAATAGTGAATAGAAACTGGATCTGAATAGAGGCTTGATCTGGCTATATTTATTCCCACTGTGCTGCCTTCTCTCTGTAATCCATCATTTTAAAAGTCATTCTAGCCAATCACACAGTACAGCTGCTGTCAGTTGTTGTAAACATGCACTAATGATTTCAATTTCACCTCATCGAAGCAACTGTGGGAAATGATAAACAGAAGAGTTCATAAACAAGAACAATTAAATTTTAAAGTAAAAGGTGTGTAAAGGTGTGATTTTGCATGTGTTTTTTCAGTGTAGCTGATAGGCCAGAAACGGGAGCCATCTGGTCAAGGCTGTTCAGCTAAACTCTCCTAGGAGACCCTCTGGTCAGAGGTTAGAGGTCACTGCACAAGTGTTTGCAAACGTGTATGATTCCACATAATCAAGCATACTGTGGTCTACAAGTGGATGATGTTGTGTGTATAGGTGACATGTTCTCATCAATGTGTAGAGACCCACAGCTGCAGTGCAGCTGATTGGTCCTCTGGGAGAACAACAGAGGAGCTTTCTGTTTCACACTCTCTCGCACATGCAGCTCTTGTCTTTTAGGTTTAAAAAAAAAAACCCAAAAAAAACAATTGGATTCACTGCAGAGTTGGGAAATAAGTAGCATCATCGTCTCAGAAAAAGGAAGCAACGGGATTTATGGGAAATGTGGTCTTGGCATCCAAATGTCAGCCAAAAAATTTAGTTTTTTAGCTTTAGTTTATCCACCTCATTCCTAGCCTTATGATACTTTACTTGTTAGGGGCTTGCAGTTATCTCTCTCATTAAGCCCGTGTCTATAAGAATTAGTGTTATGCTACAAGTGTATTGCTTTTTTTTAGAGAGTTTGGGAAATAAATGATGTGGGGCAACAGCCTGTCACACCTTAAATTAAAGTTTGATATTTTGGAGAATAAGTTTAATTGCGTTCTTTCCGAGAATTAGATGAGACAGCTGATGCAACTCACATATCTATACACTAAGTCAGAAGCAACAGAATCAACAAAGGAGATTAATAAGATTAATATACAATACCTTATACAAAACCCAAGGTTGTTTCAGGTTCCAGTCCTCAGTAGTGGAAGGTAGAGCTATGAAGAGGTTATCCTGTTGAAGATGTGGGGCCAGTAGCATACCGCTGGCTCTCACAGACGCCAGTTCAATAAAAACGAACAACTGAGAAATGTCATGAGGCCAAGAATGAGGCGGATAAGATTTTAGAAACATTTCAAATTCTCAAAGCCCAAGCTGCTTCATTAAACTGCTAATTTAAACCCTTTTCAGACATGGAATCTGTAACAGTGCTGGCTTCATCAGTGATTGACTGTAATCTCATTTACATCTGGCATGATTTTCAATTGCAGGGAATTAGATACAAATGAATGTTTGTAGTCCACAGACAATAAATACTTTTAGTGCTAAAAATCTGAAGCGCTATTATGCTTGGAGGAGCCAGACTGATACAAAATAAAATGACAAAATTGTTGTTTTAAGTCTAAAATCTAGCTTTCGTCACGCACACACACACACATACACACAAACACACACACACACACACACACACACACACACACACACACATACAAACATACACACACACACACGCACACACGCACACACACACACACACACACACACACACACACACACACACACACACACAAACTAAATATGTGTAACACAGGTAACTCAAAACCACAAGCAACATAATCAGATGTTTCAGATGTTTCAGATGAGACAAAGTGAGCTTAGGGTATAGAGGCACTTTGAGCTCTTGGTCTGGGTGGTGAACCGTGTAGTTTTGTGGTGCCACGCGTCTTTCTTGTGTTGGTTTATGGATGTGTGGCAACATAAGTGATTCCAGGCTTGTGTTGTAGCGCCATGACACACATGAAGCCAAAAAAACCTCTCTAGACAGACCTGTTTGTGTGTGTTCTTAAACCACCATCAGTAAGAGTACTGTAGTTGGTGTGCCAAATTGTGAAAGTGAGGGCAATTTGTGTATTGGTGTTTAAATAGCGACAATTTTGTTAGTATGTGTGTTTTTGATAGTCAAAATATTTGTCTTTAAGTGTTTTCTTAATTTCTTCACATTTAAGAGCTATAAACTCTGCATTTTGGTCAGATTTAAAGAGTGATATGACTATACAGCTGAGGAATAATAAAAACGCGTATCCTAGCCTTGTGCTGTGTAATTGCCTTTGTGCATGGCTCACTGTGTCCGTGCATTTATAAGAGCAACCCTCACTCTCCTTTTTTTCCCCAGAATTGCACTCATTATGTCCATTAATTACCTGTGAAATGGCTCTCAGGCAGAGGCAGCCCTGCTGTATTCAGGCTGCCAGCAGGCGATTTGGGTTGGCACTGAGCCACCAGGGCCAAATATCCAGGGCAACGCACACATACACGTTTAGATTTTATATTTCAGCCCATTAGCATGTAAACCACATTGATTTATTGTGACTGCAAGAGGAGAAAAACCCTGACTAGGACAGCTCAGAATAGGCATCATGTAATAGAAAATGAAAAGGAAACTAAAGAGAAGGAACAAATGGCCTGGTGAATTTCCTTCAAAGTACATTAAAGATTATTTGGGTTTATTTCAACTTGGGTCTCATTTTCATAGTTCTGTCCATCATTTCTATTAGTTTGCACTCACCGAAGAAAATGGGATCTGGGAAGCCTGACATGACACAAAACCCATGCAGCTTATCCAGGTCATCTTAGCCATTTTATTTCAAGGCAGTGTTGGGGAGTCTTCATTGCAACTCTAGCTAGTGAAGCTACAAAATACTCCTCACTGGAGGTATTTAACTCACGGCAACAAAAAAGTAGCAAGCTACACTACAAGTTACTTGGAAAATGCAATTTAACACACTGAAGCTATTTCAAATCAAAAAAAATGTCTACTGTGAAGAGAAATGATAAATAAATGAATAATCAATTTGTGTATGAATTCAGTATACCACATTGACATCAAAACAAATGAATTTGAAATGTTTTCTTTACAGAGCCACATAAGTTTTAGTTTGGTATTATAAGTTTTTGGAAAATCGCCAAACTACACAACGCCTACTGGGAATTCTAGTAAAAATATTACTAACACTACAGGTAGCCATTCGCCCTTGTTATGTTGTTTTTCTCTTCCGATTAGTTTTGGCTAAGGTTTGTCGGACAGAATTTCGACTTTTCATATTCCTGTTTTTCTGCCTCACACTTACTAAAATCTCTCCGAACATTGTCACTCCAGATGAATGAAGAAAGGAGTTGATCAAAAAGTTGTAGGGTCGTCTGACATCTTAGTGTGCACTTACAGCTATAAGCATAAAAAAAAGCAAAGAGTAATGCAGGAAGTAATTTATAGATGTTTTTGTGTGGTGTCAGCAGCATTTAAGCAGAGCAGCCGTCTGCATCTAAACAGCAGGAATTCAGGCACGGGTCCGAGTTGTATATCAGCAGCATTTTGGAAATGCACAGTCACAGTCACTTCCTTGTAAAATGCATGAAAATCAACTTGTATTGTAAAAATATGCTTCAGATCAGATTTTTTATGAGTAAAACAAGAAAGCTAGACTGATTAAAATGACGAAAACTGAAATGCTTTCTGTGTGGACATGTAACTCCATGTTTTGGCTGAAACCACCTTGTCATGAACAAATAAAAATACATACAAAAACAGTCACTTGAAGATGGCCACAAGCATTTACTCATTTATAAAGAGCAGCCAACATCAAATACATGTCTGTGACACACTGACCACACATTGAGAAACACTTTGGAAGGAGCTACTTGTATTTGAAGTATCACACACACACACACACACACACACACACACACACACACACACACGTGGGGTTGGGGTGGGGGAGGGGGGGTCAAAATTCATCCTACCAGACTCAAACACACAGCTGAGACAAATGAGACAATCAGCTGAATTAGGGCTCAGTGAGTCTGGACAGCATCTAAGACGAATGAAGAACATGAAGATGGTAGTGAGGAAGAGTGTCTGAAGGCATATGCCTCTACAGTTTTCACAGTGCTTTTGGTGATACAAGTAAGTGCAATATTACCATGGAGTCAGCGAGTTAGCTGCAAAATCAGCAGCGGGTCCTAACTAAAATTCACTCTAGAATCAATTGTCATTAACTTGATCCTCTGTTCTTTATGACGTGGTACCATAAGTTACAAGATGTGAGTATCTTTGCAGAATTTAAATAAACAGCACCAGAATAAACTTTTGTCTCAGTGACTGGCTTCAGGGTTGACATGCTCCTCCCAGCCTCTAGTGCATGAGGCTCCCAGCAGCATGCATCCTCTCGGTGAAAGAGCGGCCAGGTGGAGAGGCCCGTTCGCTCAAAACTGACCTTGACAGTGTTTGATTGCATCCTACTTCCTCTCGCCGCTTCCTCCTCTCACATCCACTGACTGACATTTCCCATCAGCGTGGTTTTTTTTTTCCTTTTTTGAGGTTTTCTTTCTCTCTGTTCATTTGCATCTCTGTCCATCCTGTTTATCTCCTTTCTGAGCATTTCTCTCATTCCAGCCACTTTCTCTCTCCCTCTCCTACAGCTGGACGAAGACATTTAATACGCCATGCGTCCTCTTCTTCTGTCTCTACATGTATGCGTCTTTTTCCCGTTTGTCTCCCTGTTGTTCTCTGGCTCTTCTGAAGGATGGAGATGTCTGTTACATATGACTGTTTCATTCTCACTCGTGAATCTGACGTCACTCCTTTGTGCTCAAAACAAAAGTGAAGCCACAAATTTACCAAAAAAAAAAAAGATCAAAATTGTTGGGTCGATTTTGTTTTTTTTCTTCCTCTTAGTGGACAGTCAGTTTTAACTATATTGATTAAAAGCATTTGTTTGAATAAATTACAAGTTAGTGCAGTTAGTGCACACAGTTAAATATCATTGATAGGCCCTGTGAGGCTCCAGGGCCAACGTGTGCTTGAAACAAACTAGTTCATTGGAATGTTCATGGAAGGGTCCATGTCTAAAGGCAAAGATTTCTATCTGTTTTGATATACACTCAAAGGCAGGATGAAAGATTGCCATCGTAGAGAGGGCTGAGACAAGAGGAGCTCTAACAAACTGTACGAACTTTGAAGAATCATGTGTTTAACAAATTGGTTCCTTTTTTTCATACATGTTGTCTTGGTTTGTGAAGCCAATCAAATGATGAGGTCGGTCCTTCTCATAATTCAATGAGTGAGAGGACCAATCGGTCAACCTTCCAACAACAAGTTGTATTTGAGATGGACAGTGGTAAGTTTTGGGTTCTTTACGTCTCCCTGCAGGCCTCTCAGTTGGCTCTGACAGCCAGCTCTCATTACGTTTATCTGTGTTTCTCAGTCTCTGCAGTCCTGAAATAGAGAATCATAAACAGCAATGATAAACAACACTGTACCTCATAGCTGCTCATGGCGGTTACAAGGTGATGTCATTGCATAACTTCTCTGCCAAAATAAATCTGCTACATAATGAGCAGACAGCGTGGATGGATGGTCATTTTCAGTTTTCAAAAATAAACTTTGTGTATCCATGTAGTTGAGGTTCCAAAACAAATTTAGCTTTTCTCTCATGCTTCATACTTAATGTCAGCTTTGTGGATCGCTGCTGCTCTTATGACTTCTTCATTTTTTTCTGGTCTAATCTGGAGACATGTCACAGTGATAGGAGTTGAACCATGGGATCATCAAGGACCGTAAATTGGAAACTAATCCAGCTTCTCACTCAGATGCAGACTTCTGCGCCTTTAGAATAACGTCATCCAACTTCATCATCTTCTCCTGACAGATTAGAGTCATAATTCCTATGATGAGGGCTTTGTTACTTGAACATTTTTTTTTCTTTGGAGGAAAGTCTTGGAGAGAGATCTGAGATATTATTGAACATTTAAGATCATTCCAAATTAGGCATGTTTTTCATATTGACATTTTCATTTGCACTGATTCGGCTGGTATTGATACATTTTTGAATGCTTTGGCAGATTTGAATTAAAAATAGATAACGATATGTGAATGACTTTCTCGGGGTAACATGGCCCGAGTCAAGCTTTCAGATGAGGAGGGTAGAGGGGTGAAGATGACAGCAAAGTGAAAGTAGGAGGGGCGAGAGGCAAATGTCCCAATCCCTGATGACAGATGTCCGTCGACTGGCGCTTGTGACCCAAGAACAGGAACTGGTGCAGATATTGAAGAGAGACAGATAAAAAAGACAAAAGGAGTAGAAAAGAAGGGGAGAGAGAAAGACAGAGAGACAACAGCGAAGGCCTAACGGCTGTGATTAAATTCTGGAAATTTCTATGAACGCTTGAACTTCTAAAACTGTTTTTAATTTCAAATGTATTTTTGTTGCGAGTTTATGCATATGACATTGCGGACTGGTCGATTTAATTACAACGGTATATGTGATATCAAACCTGGGTCAGACAAGCTGTACAGTTTTCCGTCTAAGAAATGTAACATACTGCTTGATAGTGGCAGCTCTTCTGTTTCTCGAACTTCTCTGACTGAACACAAGGCCAATATTTTTAAAATTCCAGTTACAACTCAGTAACAGATGAAAGGTTTCTATTTCTGTTCCCAAGACAAACCCTACTTATGCATTAAATTTGTCTATACTGCACCATTTGTGTAACATCTTATTCCAGAGAGAGGTTTTAGACCCAACTAACATCAGTCAGAGGTGCTGCACTATTTGAAATATTTTGAATTTTTCGGATGAGCTGGATGAAAATGTCATATTGAATATGATACAAGAACAGTTACACAATCAAGGCTGCAAAATTTAACATTCATACTTCATGAAATTTTGGCAGAAATGCATCAAAAAGCATGAGGCAGAAGCACACCCCTAAGGATCACAGTGATTTTGGTCTTTTCATAGAAATTTCTGGCAATAAGATCGTATTTTAACTATTATTTCATGGATTTTATCCTTTGTATGCCTTTGTATGCCCAAAGAATAAGTGCAACGGTTTGTATCACCAGGAAAAACCTGAATTAATCAGGAACCTCCCAAATTATATTATTCTCAGACCTTAATATTAGAGGAAAAAAATAATCTAAATTGAAATGCAGATTCACACATATTACGTACATCAAAGTCTGGCATGTATCTGGTGAACAGGTACATTTATTTGAATGTACCCTTAGAGAATATTAATGTGTTATAAAATCAAAACTGTACTTTGACACTCTCCATGAAACCACATAGGAATTACAGAAAACTCCAAGGCAAGTGTGGTTGAAATCTACAGTGTACTGCATGTGCAGATTTTAAAGTTTTGAAGACTTAATGTTCTAAAAATATGTTTTCAGTTTTAAAACACACATTTTCCATGGGAGCACACTCATACCATATCAAACTTTACATATCCCGCAGATTCTAAGTTATTTGTATGTATTGACAAATCACGTCTCTTGCAATCCTTTCTGATGCCAGTGATAATTATTGTTGGCACATTTGCGTGTCCTTGTTTTTTTTATTCCGTTTGCTCTCTGTACCCTCCTGTTATTTTAAAAGTGTACGCTTGAGCCCCCGCAGCAGGCTGTTATCAGCCCTGCCTGTGGTCAGTGATCATCTGCAGCTGCTAGAACAGGCCTGCTTATCAAAGAGGGCATGTGTTCCTGTGATGTGACCCTTCAGGTCGGTATCATAGGAGGAGACCCCAACCCCGGCCACCAGCCAAGATGCCCTTTAGGTGAGTAGATTTATCTTGGAGGGTGGAGGCGTGGTGGAGGGGAAGGAGATGGAGGAGGGAATCGCATTTCAGGTTGCAAGGAGCCTTTGTGCTGCTAAAATTTGTTTCCAATAATAAAAAAAAGTCTCCTTTTACACTGTGCACACTTCTCATTCGTGCGAGAGAAGACTAAAATCAGTTTCTACAGATGATTTCTGACTGTTGGTCAAATTCATGACAGGAGACTCTAGTCCAAAAACTTCAGATTCTTCTGGACAGCAGCAGTAACGTCCCACTATGTGTTTTCCCCTTAAAGGCAACAACACCTGGATTCTTGTCTCTTTCTCATATGTCAAGCTTCTTGCAAGGAAATTCATTCTTTATTTTGTAGCCTGGAAAGTATCTGCTGATCACTACCTATATGACACAAAAGTCGCACATAAAGTATATTTAGTAGCATTATCAGGACACTTCTTTGCTTCAGAGTTTTGGCAGAAGGATCCCTCCTCTTTTGCTCTCCCTGAGGTTATTTCCATTCCCTGAATTCTAAGTGTAACATTTATTGACTAAATGTGTCCTCAAAAATTCACATATTGGAATGAAAACTCACTAATGTTCACTACTTTATCTTAGTAATCCCACAATGCAATGTCCTGTCTTGTTTTATATATGCAAAAATTACTATTGTGCAGCTGTACACTTGGCAGCAGTGACACAAACTCATGATAATGCATAAGTGTCTGAAAACTGTTCATCGGGCCTCTGAGGAGAAACAAGATTTTAAGACCGAAATATCCAACTATAAATTTTCAGTTCAGACACAGTGTTACAAGAAAACGTGAAACGAGAACTGTGATTTCTTCTTTGTGAACATAGTCACTCTCACTCTACCTCTTCTGCAGTGATTATCAGCCAGAATAAATTGTCTGTAGATTTTTATGCTGAGCGCTTCCAGCCCACCAGAAAGCACAAACACTGATCGTATCTCTCAACTTTCTTGCACACCAAACAGTTCAGAAGCCCGATAAGCAGCTGTTTGCTCTCAAAAAACACCTGTGTCATATGGAAGTGCTGAAACTGAGAGCGAAGCTTTGTATTTTAAGGTAAACAGCAGAGCAACTTTTACTATCAAGGCCACTGAATCAAAATACACTATTTTACTTCAACTGTGGGCGTAGATGTTGGCCCCTGCGCTTTTGCTTTGATAGATTTCTTCCAGTACGATTAATAAATGCCAATAGATTTGATCCTGAGCGGTAAATACCAGGAAAATTACAGCACATTACAGTGATCCAGATTTTTAGTTTCATCGATGACTTAGACCTTTTCTGTCTCCACAAGTTCGAACTATTTTTGATTAGATGAGTTTGGTTCCACTGTCGTTTCCCATTGATAAATCTCAGCAAGCAGTGAGAGATAAACCAGAAGGAGGTCTGCTACTCACTAGACTCACTAGATAAACTATGGTATGTCCAATACACACACACACACACAAACACACACAGCTCCCAGCTCCAAGCACTGATAACAGCTCTCTGCTCTTTGATGTGGCTCCTCGAGGGAAGAAAGATTGACTGAGAGGGAAAAGAGAAAAGAGTGACTGAGAGGGAGGGAAACTGAGAGAGATTACAGGAATAGCTTCAGGGATGTTGTTTTGTGCAGTGTTACAGACTCCTTATTCTCTCACACACACACGCACTCTCTCTCTCTCTCTCTCTCTCTCTCTCTCTCTCTCTCTCTCTCTCTCACACACAAACAGAGTATAATCCTTATCAGTCTAGTTTATCTTCTTTCTTTCAGGTGTAAATGGAGTCTTCACAAGTAGCTTTTTATATTGGCGACATTTGGGGCCCAAAGGCCTTTCCATCATTCCAGAAAAGAGCCTAGGTTCTAGCCCTGTATCAATAACTCAAAATAATAAACTCAAAAATGATAGTGCCCATTAAAGTAAAGTTAGGAGAGGAGATTTGTCTTAATCTTGTTAAAAATGTTGGTTCCTCCACGTATATACTCTTGATTTTTCTGTCTGTTGTTCTGTTTTTTCTGTTTTTAAACCTATAGACCTGTATAAATATGTGAAACCTCATTATGAAGCAAAGTTTTCTAAATAAAAGAAGATAAAAAAGGAAAAAAAAAATGCGATTTCAGTCAGTTTGCATACGTGGACCTTGTGAAGAGGAATGTGTGGATGTGGAAGTTTCTCCCATTAGTTCAGTTGACCTGTTTCACCTCTCAGGTATGCCCTCATTTTTTACATATTTCTCACGTTCATGTTGTGGTGTCATATCGTCTCCATGGTCACCCTTTCCATACACAGCCCTGTGTATGTGGATTTGAGGGTTCAGGGTCACTCTGTCAGAAGTACAACAGCGCTGGGTCCCAAAGAACAAGATCGGTTCAGCTACAGTTGATTTTCTTTTTTTATGTTTCATTGTGGTGATATGCAGGTGACCATATAATGTAGGTTTTCAAAGATTCTGATTTTAGGAGCACTTCGCCACATCATCAGTAAGGTCCTCTCTTCAGGCCGGAGTTTGAACCTGGTCAAATTTCTGCCTCTCTTCCTACTCAGGTTCAACCTCTCCACTATTATTGAATGGTTTCACCAGGTTCTGTGTGCGGGCCTTCCTATCATCTAACCATCATCTTAGCCCAATAATATTTAAACCACCTTACCTATGTTGTGTCTGTCTGCTGTCGTTGCAGTCTATGCTGATGGCAATTCCCTCGTGGGATCTTGGATTGGCTGCCGTTCATAGGGCTCTGTCCTTATACACCCATTTAAACCAACAGGGTCAACACCAAAGTCTTTATTGAATAACATTTCTGCACACATGTTAATTTGTGTTTCCTGATGGGACTAAATAAAGGGAAATAAAGTGCTCAACACTCTGAAGAATTCCATTTTGGATAATTTTTAGGTCGTGTGTGCTGGAATTCTTGGAATATAAATTTTATATAATATTGTAAAAGCTTAAATATATCAATATCTTTAGCAAATTTCACAGTAATCCATCCAATAGTTGTCGAGATCAAAACCAAAAATGTAATCATGGCGGCTTTATTCTGGACTGAAATGGGCCACAACATTAGCATCCCTAGAGCCATGCAACTAAAACAGGTGCCTAACAAACAACTGAACAAATAATGCGCATTATAAAGAGAAGACATATATTCAACAGAGTATCTCAATGGAAAGAAAAGAGAAGGAGAGAGAAAATAATATCAGACGTGTATAGGTTATCATTGTTTAGGCTATTTGCATATTACATTCTCTGCGCCCATATAGCTGAGGTGCATACAGAGACTGGTCAAAAAATATTAACTAATGACTTTATCATTCATCTTTATGTTCTAGATCTCTTAAGGACGTCATCATTTGAGAGAAAAAACACCAGCGTTCACCAGTGAAGACCATCATTCCTGTTTATTTTTGAAATGACTTTCAAAATGAGATGTTTTGTTCTCATAAATTTCTAATGACCCAGCAGTTGGATGAGTGACTGCACAATAAATTTAATCAACACATACATGCACACACTCTCTCTCTCTTTCCTACAGGATGTTATGCTGTGAAATTTGAGTATGATATTTGAAGGAAGAGGAGCAAGAAAGGGGGGGAAAGGTGTGTTTGTGCCTGTGCGTGTGTGCGTGTGTGTGCGTGTGTGTGTATGTGTGTGTGTGTTTGTTTACTTCCTGTAGGATGTTATGCTGTGACCTCTGAGGATGAACCTGGGGTGACTGTGGAGGCTCTTCAGTACATCCTGATACTAATAACATACCTCCGTTTGTCTTGAAACCCTGATAAGTCCGACTGTGTGTCGATGAGTGGGTGTGTGCAGTGCGTTGGCATGCTCAAGTATCTCGATAAACTTGATGAACGTCCAGTTGAAAGTAGCGCTGGCCCAAAATGAACAACCAAATCCTTTCTACTGGTAGTTTACAAGTTTGCTTCTCCCCCCTACATAGATTTTTATGTCACCAAACTAACTTCCAGCCATATAAATGAAACTATCACAACCCTAAACGGTGTTAAAGTCTCACTCGGACTGATATCTCTTTTGTTGAGTTTCATCAGCTCAGTGTGTATTTTGAGTTGTGTGACAATGGCCACCGTATTGCACATACAGTATATTATTGTATGTCTGTTGTCATGGTGGGAAAAGCAGATTTGTTACTCATAACATTAATGGCACCATTCGAGTGTCTCAGTGAGCCGTGACAGTATGCCAGCATGTGCCAGCATGAACAAGACCAGGACCATGAAACGGAAGCAGCTACATGGAAATCAGCCAACATTTGTTCTATTATTCATTTCTGTGTTTTTCCCACTGTGACATGCCCCCCCCCACCCCAAAAAAAGGCCTATTATTAGGGGGAAAAAAGGATTCAGGGCCACTCTCTTCTGTGCCTTGGACAATTATTTTGTGTATCACTACAGCAATAACACACAACACTGCATTTCAGTCACTTCATTATTATTTCATGTAATCCTGTCATCCAGCCTAACTTTTTTTTGCAAAGTGCATGTTATTTTCATTTTCACAACTCATTCCATGACATTCCAGGAGCATGAGCTGGTTTACAAAGCAATTTTACGATCAAAGAAGACATCACGCTGTCATATCTTATTTTACACCGAGTTAAGAAGTTTTAAGAATACTTTTCTCAGTTTACCTGGTACTCATGTCCCACTTAGATCTGTCCTCCAGTCATCCCTCCACCTTCTCCTCCCTTTCTGTCAGCATCTCCCCTGGCAGGAAAAATAAACTTGACCCCTGCATCCTGGCAAGACGTGACCTCCCCACCCCAGCAACCCTTGAACGCACACACACACACACACACACACACACACACACAAACACACACACACACACTTTCACTCCTCATTCCTTCCACTCTCCTTTCTCCATTGCCTGAATTTTTTCGTCTGCCTCATCTTAACCTCGGCTGTCTATCTTCTCCTGTCTTTTCTCTCACTTCTCTTCTGAGTCCTCCATATGTCACCTCACTTTCCTTGTCTCTCCCTGATATCCCAAATTTGATTTTTAGCTCTCAAATGTCATTTGTGTGCCTTTTATCTACCTCTCACGGGAAGGGAAGAAAGGCCTCAACATCCTCTAACCGAAGTGCTCGTCAAACTCAGGCTGTTTTAAACTCAAACTATTTTTAGAATGGGGTGAATTTTGGCCAGACTGGTCGTGAGGTGATCTGCACGCTCTCGGGGGGGGCACCACCTGATGAATTAACTGAACCATCTGCAATCGAACCGTCAGTAAGATTTCTGGCATGTCAGAAATTTTGGTCAGGTGTCGCGGTAGTTTGATCAGTTCAGTTAGACTTGATTCAGATTGAACTTCACCACAGAACAGACACACCATATTCTCTACATATTCCAGGATCCTGCAGCCCCATATGATTCTTTTCTTTTGTTATAGTTTTTTTTTTTTTCTCTCTTTTTAGTTAACACTGATGAGACACGGCCCTCATATTTAATAAACGTTTCTTTGCGTTCCTTACTTACGTTGACTGTGAGCACTCGGTTGATCTGTGCAGTCTGAGCATTAAAGTTACAGTTTTCTGGCCATGAATAAAGGCCAATTAAAACGTGAGGTGTGAGTTAAAACGATGCCCAAGATTTATGAAACTGAAACAAGGGCATCTGTTTTGTCCGGCTATTGTACAGGTGTTCAGGGGTTAGAAAGTATATTGGATTTAAATTTACTCACAAGGCCTCTCTCCTCATTTATCACACAACTACACAACGCAACACCAGGAATGCCTCCATGGCAAAACTCTCCTTTATGTGGCATTATCCCTGTTTGTACACTTAATGCATAGAGACTAGAAAAACACCCGTAAGACACAGATTTCTTGGACTTTTTGAAAGACAGTGCAGCCAGGAGCAGTTTATCACAGCAGGTAATTTGCTCCACCTCTGATTGTTCATTCAGAACAAGTATAAACACTTTAGCCCTCAGACACTTGATAGAAAAACTAGTTCTTCTTCAGTATAAGGGAGCCTTATAGATGATGGAGGGGGTGGGGGGGGTAAAAACTGAAGATAGAGGGGTGAAAGAGGAGGAGAAAGAGTGCTACTGTGTGTAGGGGAGGAAGAAGAAGGCTGCAAAACTTGCTTTTAGCCAATTGAAGGAGATGGAGGAGAGGGAGAGCAGGGGGTGGAGGAGTGAAGCCACGGCAGCAGCACATGGTCCCAATTTCACAGTTGTGGATGGAGGAGTGCCGGCGGATGCGGGGGCAGGAACAGGCCTGCAATCTGGAGACGTTAATACCTCAGTAATAGTCACATTCACTTCCACAACAAGGAAACTACTCCTCTGGACTTACTACGTACGTATGTGTGTGTATGTGTGTGTGTGTGTGTGTGTGTGTGTGTGTGTGTGTGTGTGTGTGTGTGTGTGTGGGTATGCGTGTCTTCACAGTATAGTCTTCCACAATGCAAATTCTTCACTCTCCTCCTGGCAAACACACAATCACTCTGTCGTTTTCTGTATACAGATGCCCTCTATAACCAGATTACTCACTGCCAGTTTCTGTTTTACTGTAGCTCATTCTCTCTCTCTCTCTCTCTCATATACACACACACACACACACACACACAGGCTGAGACAGAGCAGACCTTAACAGAGTAGTAAAAGGCATGCAGCAGGGTAGAGCAGGACACTGAGCGCCTGACTTCCTGTGCCTTGTCTTCTTCCTGAGCTCTTAATGAGATCTGTTACAGTAAACCACCACCTCCTCTTCTTCATCCATCCACCCTCAAACCTCCTCTCCCTCTTTCTTTTTTCCTTTTTTTTCCTCAGTTTCCATTTCTCCTCAGTGCTATGTAGCACTTCAGTAGTTGTTTTGGTGTCACAAACCATAACTGTACTGTTATGGATCACTCTCATTGCTCTTATCAGTGTGATTTTCAGCCACAGAAGGCAGCTGTCTTTGGCGAAAGAGCACTAAAAACCCACTGTACACTGCCTGCTCAGCATCAAGTAGAAGACAGACATAGTTAGCGACCAGCTGGTAAACACAGAAAAATTTAGCAACCAAATAGCCAGATCATTTTCTCATGAGTTGGTGGAAACCGAAGCAGGGCAAAACAGAGCGCCAGTATTGTACTAATATTAATTAGGTGGCCAGAAACAGAAAAAGAAGCAGGACCCTGATGTTGTTTCAGCCATACACAAACAGATGAATAGAAATGATAAGTTTTGGTTTTTAGGCTGGAGCTATTTCTTGGCAAACATTAGCAACGGAGTCTTGATGCCACAATGAGGATGGCGATTTGAAGGAGGCTAAAACCTGTGAAATCTAGAGACCTGCAGTATCACCAGAGACACTGCACAGAAGTATGGGTATGTTTTGGATGTGTTTTTTATGTAATGACCGATCTACTAAGATATCATGCGATAGCTTTAAAAATTTGGAAAATATTTGCTGTTCTAAAGGTGATAAGAGCAACAAATATGAAACTTTCATAACCTGCCAGATATAAAGACAACAACAGTCACTGACTCTCTTAAAGAGTGGAACAAATAAATCATTGTCCTGGATATGTTGTTAGATGTGTAAAATATATCAAACTGAGTATTGTAAAGACTCGTGCATCAAATAGGCCTCTGTTCGTTGTTTGACTTTTAGAAAACTACTTCATCATAAACACAGAGACACACACATAGACTCATGGTCTCAGTCAACACTCTCACCACTGTGCGTTCAACTGCTGCTCCTGGACTCTACCGGAGGCATTTCATCAATGTCAGGACCGGTTTGAAAACGTCCTCTGTCAGGCCAGTTGCTTGCTGGAGGGGCAGGCTGCTTTAAAGGAGCCAGAGACCTGAAGACGTGCTGAAAGGAGCCCTTGGTGCGTCAATGGAGCGCTCGATGGGGGGAGTTAATGATGGAGGGAGGGGAGGAGGATGAACACTGTATGTTAACAGAGGGAGAAGTCGGTGTTGATTTTGATAACACCTCTCAGGCTGAGGCGTTGACCCAGGAAAAAAAAAGCAGCAAAGTTGTGTGCTTTATTTTTTTACTCCATCAATATTCACCTCTCGGATTTTCTAATCCATTTAATAAAGCGGGCTTTGAGTTGTGGTATTGTGTTGAAGCATTTTTCGTAGTAAACACAACCTGATTGGCCCACCAAGTATTTTGGACCCGAAACAACCTGACCTTTGCTTGTGGCTTTTTAATGGTCAGTTTTCAAAGGTAGCCATACTTTTTTAAGTGGTTTAGTTTCAGAGGGATGGTTGAACAGGATGATATAAATATAACCCCTCCAAAAAGTCTGACAATATACCAGGTCTGTCACTATTTTTTCTGTGTGCCTCGGATTCAAAAATAAAAGCAAATTACTCAAATAACAGCTGAATAAAAAAATAGTTAAACAATTGCATGCACTATGATGACTCGCTTGGTAAAGTCATCAACAAATGCAAACATCAGCAAAACAACTGGTAAATATTCCAGTATGTTTCATTTGGTCCAGACCAAGGGCAAAATTATACATTGTTGCAGTTTAGTTGTGGTTTTTATGAAACCAAGAGGAATAAACATGAAGTCATACAGACTGAGAAGCAACTCGTCGACTGGGCAGTTTTACCGACTGACATCTTACATCATCAGGACCTATGTGGGCACAGCAGGTCATTCAGCACCTTAATGCTTCTAATCAGTATATGTATGTTCTCTGGTTCATGAGGATATAACTGATTCTAAGCATTATTAGGATTAATAGGATACACCGCAGATTAATCACATTATGAATAATGAAAAGTAGAGACAGGATGAAACAAAAGTGTTTAGCATATTACGTGAGGTATCACTGTGGGGTTGTTGTTTCACGCATCTTCTAATGGACCGAATGAATTGCCAAAGTGCAGAGAGCAGGATAAAAGCACAGCAGAGCACAGTTTTTCACATTTTTATTGATTCTGTCTGTTCATTAAGTGGTAGACCTTCAGGAAAAGGACATTTTTTTTGTCAAGTGAGGTTGTTTTGACCAATACTCACTTTGTCAAGACTGCAATTAAGATAGGGGGTTAGTTTTTGTATAATAACCTGATGCTTTAATGGCCCCCACCCATCCCTTATCCACCCCTTAACCTCTCCCCCACACCCCTCAACCGCACACACTCAGATCCCGGTGTGGTGCCACATCGTCAGCCCAGGCCGGTATGGTATTCCTGCATGCTGTTGGTTCAGACCACAAAACACACACTCTTCAATGGCAGCCCTTTAATCGAAGGACCAACACACACCCACAGTGCTCTGGGCCCCGGCCTTTAATGATCAAAATAGCCTCCAAACACTGAGGAGAGAAGAAACTGGTGGTGGAAGAGAAGCTCTGAAGTTGTTTTTTCACTGTCCTGTTTGGTCAAACAGTGTGACCAGGAAAAATGTTTGCCTTAAAATTCATGTGCTTCATCTTGGTTTTAATAAATAAGGCAAACAGCCACTTGTTGATGAAATAGTGGTTTGCTATTATTCAGCCCTCATAGACACACTTTTGTTTCTTTCAAACAAAAAATTCAGGCACTGCATTAAGATAATATCAACTTTTTCCAATACAATTCAATTTGTTTTAAGAATTTCCAATAAAATAAATACCACAGTCTTCAAAAATATCTAAATAAGGCAGATTGTCTTTTGTTTGTGCTGAAAACAGGACTCAATACCAGACTTAATATCATTAGTAACAATCAGACATCAGATCTTACTGAGACAGTATCTTTACCCAGGATCCTCCAGCTGAAGGAGAACCGCTGAATTTACGGACCATCCCTCTTAAAGCAGACTCAGTTGTGTCAGGGGTCATTAAGGACAGGCTGGAATACAGTCGAATCTGTGTGGAGCTGACACATCCACAAACATTAGAGGAGGATTTGTAGGTCAGACCTGAAAGCCTTGCTGTCCGCGTGGCTTTCACAGTGGGGTAACTAGCCATTTTTCAGCCTCTCAAGGTTGGATGAATGACATTACTGTGGATAGTACACTGTTATCTATCTATCTATCTATCTATCTATCTATCTATCTGAAAAAGTAGTGTCAAGAGGGGGAGGGATATGGCAAGAAGGAGTGATTTAAAATAATGGGGTGTAGAGGTGGGAGGGATGAGGGGGGCAATGTCTGGGTCTAATTTATGGCCCTAATAAATCCCCACTCGCTATCCTCCAACCCCCGAACCAGCCAGGCAGCTCCCTAAAAACTTAATCACTCCCCTGCCAGTCCCCTCTATATCCTCATGGGGCAAGAGAGAAAGGAAAGAGAGCGAACAGTGGCCATATTATTCTGCTGTAAAACCAAATGGCGTCCTTGTAATCACCTGACTGCCCCGTCAGCCAGACAGCCAGTGAAGCCGTCAGCCAGTGAGACAGTTTAGTTATTCAGTGAGCTGTATGGCTGGCAGCTCGGGTGGATGTCTTATAGGGGCCCTTCTAGCGTCAGATCAAACACATGCCCAGATTTATCCCAGGTCGGTTCTTGCTAATGGGATAAATCTTAAGATGTTTTATTTTGTCATCATTATGGCCCTCTGGTCAGTTTTACTGGCAAATTTGAAAACACTTTTTCAGTGTAAAGTGGACAGAAACAGCAATTCAGCCTTTCTTCACATTTGCTCTGTTATTCAAAAAAGTGTTGCCAGATTGACTGGTTTTCGACTCAATTGGGCTACTTTTTATTTGATTTGGTGGGTTAAATGGTTTCAGGCAGCTTCTGATAATTTGCACTATTTTTGTACCATTTAGGAAGTTTTCCAAAACAAATGTTGGGAATGAGCCTCTGCTCTTCTCCAAATAACACAGAAATATTATTAAAATTGAAAGGACACTGAGTAAGTTTCATCACAAAGTGACATTTTTTCATTTTCAAATAATTCCTCATCAGTTCTGCTTATGACTCTTCATACAGGTAAAAGGTTTACATGGTTAATCTCAGATCAGAGGCTGCTTAAAACTTATATTCAGCCACAGAACAATTAATGAAGGCCCTCATATACATGTGCATTATATCTATGAAATAAAAGACCCGAAATTGACCCATATGCAGCAGTAAACACGCTTCGTTATGTCATTTCAGAAAGGTTAAACTGCACCGGTGCTGCAGGGTCCCAGCCAAACAAAAACACAGGGTAGTGCAGCACAAAACTTAAGATAAGGCTGAACTTAATTCATCACAGAGAAAAGATTCTCAGTATTGCATCAAAATAAACATATACCGTATATAGTATGCAATGTATGAAAATTATATACATGTAGGACAAAGGGAGGTGCAAATTACAAATCATGGTGCATGGCATGAAGGGTAACTATGAAATTATGAGCAATACAGTTTAGTAATACTCCCACATTAATGTCGACCTTAGGAATTTTGTTGTCTTCCTCTAATGCTGCTGACACTTTGACAGCCGCTGATTGATTGACTGCCTCATGAACACGTTTGCTTTTTTTTTTTTTTTTTTTTTGCCCCCGACGGACAGCAGCACTAACTGACCAGCCGGCGTCCTGAATCCTGCTTGTCTGGCGGCCCGGCTGGCCAAGCTGTCTGCTTCGCTGTCAGCTCGACTGACTTACTGGACTCCCTGACTGACTTGTTTCCTGGCTCGCAGAGCAGTTGTGTCAGAATAGATTTATGTTGCCCGGCCTTGGTGATAACTCATTTCAGACACACTGAGCTCCCCATGGGGGAGCAATTAAAACCACTCACTGCGTTAACCTGTTTCTCCTGAAGTCAGTGGTAACACTCTGGAGAGGCTTTGTTGATGTTTACATTTCTTTTTTCAACCCCGGCTGATACTTTTATCCACAGCCGCTGAAATCAATGGTACAATAACTTCAAGGTCAGAATTTAACAGGTCATACAACAGAGGACAATTTCCATTCTGATGATGCTATTCTGAAGATATGTTTCAGTATGTTGCATTAAATTATTACTGGGAAAATTTCCTTTCAGTCCTTGTTTTGTGGGGGGCCAAAATCATTGGTTGTTAAATCATGAACACAAACACTGAAAAGTTGACCCTCTCAGCTTCTACACTCACATGATTTTCATTGATCTCATGTCATTGTTCCTTGTTGGTTTTGTTTGTTTTCACCTGCTCCTAGTTCTTAGGAAAAATCATAATCTGCTGCCTGGTTTATAATCATAGGCAATGTGTCTTTTTTCTAGTTAGTGACATGGTCTGGTTCACTTTTTTACCACATGCAAGTCTTAGGAAGGTGGTCAGGGATGGTGATGGGTGAATAATTTGAGCCCAAAAGATAATGATTATTTGCAGCCCCAGATCAAATTGCATGATTTTAACAGTTGAGAGTGAGATTCACATCCAATGTATAGTTAGGTTTAGGCAACCAAAGCATTTTGGTTAAAGTTAGGAAATTGTGTTTTTTCTGTAAAATGTTAATAAAGTAAACATGCTATATGTAAGCTATTTATAAGTTTTACTATCTATTTTCTACTACACATAGCTACCATTTGCATTAACAGCTGCCTATTTACCAGTCTAGAAGTTACGTTGCAAGTTCAGTCACATACTTTATTCCTTTACTCACCTAGAACTGTCTCCAGCAGTGGAAAGAAAAGTCGATGGTAACTCTTGTATTGCTTCTATTTCTATCATTTCTTTTCTTCTACTGAATTCAGCATGCTAACCAGCTAGCTGAGCCCCATCTTGTCATTTTCTGACGGTGAGTCACTGTAGTGTCCAGTCTGCCCTGAAGAGGGAAGCTCTGCTCAGAGGACCCATTGTAACCTCTTGTACTGTGAAGGCACAATGGCTGGAGCTCAGCAAGGAGCCGTCCCCACCACCATGTTGTTTTAGTTGCTATGAATCAATAATCAAGAAAAACAGATGTAATATTTAGTATGCAAATGAACAATGTCCTCTCATCACCTTGAATTTTAAGGTGGCATTATGTTTCCTTCATTTATATATATATATATATATATATATATATATATATATATATATATATATATAAGACAGGGTTGTGCTATAATAAGGCCAACAACAGCAAAAATCGAACATATTGGTAGATACATTTTCTATCACATTAAATTTTTCAAAAATATGTATATAGATTTCCCTGATATCTGGTACTGATGCATGTCATTATGTCAACATAAAAAGGTAAGTAAACTCATTTTACTTTTTAGTGTCTTTAATGTTGAAAGTCAAGGAATTTGAGTTTGTTGCACTGAATGTCCTTAATGCTATTTAAATATTATATGTGAAGCTGCAGTATGACAAACAGCAGGTGCTAAGATGTATTCAGGGATTCTACAAGCTACTTATCCTGGGTCAGCAGGTTTAAGTCCTCGACACTCAAGGACAAAAACACAAAGGGCCCAGGCATATAAGACTGTGGTGTCTGAGAGACACTCAGTTGTGAGGAAAGTGCAGCTGTAAAGACAAAAGAGGAACCCAGAGGTCTCATAAATCACTTTTTAAAAATGTAGCACTCACACCTAATTTCAACAACAATGACAACCACTTCCTTTGAGGGAACCACATGCACCAATAACAAACTGGGAGGGGGACTCTTTAAGAAAAGCGTCGGATGTTTGTCTCGTCTGCCAGGTCATCCACGGAGAGTATAGCAAGATACTGGCAGGGCTTGAGGTTTGATACCTCCAATTTGGTACGTCAGATGTTTGTCAAGGGGCCAATTCTACTCTGACTGTGCACAGACAATGTCAACTTCTTCACGGGTTAAAAAAAACAAAAACTCTCACAGTTGTTCATGTTTACAAGAAGGTTTGATTCCCTGTGACTGTCTCTTCCTGCCACCTTTAATTACTATAATGCGTTAAAAGAGCATACCAGTGGTTTGGTTTTGCATGGTCTTGCCCATTAATTACAAATCACATTTATTTTACATTACTGCAAGCCATTTTTCTACAGCATACCAAACATTCTGTAGTTAGATTGATTTGCTGTCCTGGGAAGAAACACTGGTTTGAGTTCTTTTAGTATTGAAAAATCAACTTGCACAGACATGAAACTTGCTTTAGAAACAATTGACTAAAAATTAAGTTTGCTAATGTCTTTTAAGTACAATATCATGGTGTATTTTTGAAGTTTCAAGCACAGACCCTTTTCAAAAATTATTCTTTGATGTTTGTGTTCAAAAATCTGAAATGTGAGAGCTGGTTGCAGAAAAAAACACTGCATTTGCAAACTTTGCTGGCACTTGAAACCATACCTTGCAGAAAAGAAATTTTGGATTCAACATATTTATTGAAACTTTTTCTAATTAACCTTGAGATAGATGAAGAAAACACCTGTAACAACTGTCACTGTTAAACAAGGTGACGGCTGTAGCCTCAAAGTGCTTCTGCAGGATGCTTAAAATGAATATACAACAAAACTGCAAAATACAAAAAATGCAAAACAAAATTGAAGCTAAAATTTCACACATGAAAATTAGACTAAAATGTGTGTTTTTGTTTTGATTTTTGTTTTGTTTTGTTTTTTCAAAAGACTGAGACCAAAACTAAATCAAAACCAGGGGTTGTGCTCATAATGTGAATTTGATTGTCTGAAGCCTCTGACATCTGAGTGTCCTAGAAAATACAAACAAGGAAGAAATTAATGGCCCTAAACAGTAAGTGTTTATTTAGAACAAAAAGCAAAAGTTTAAGAATCAAACTCTCAAAACCTCAACTAGTCTTTTTCATCAGGACTGTGTGTGTGTGTGTGTGTGTGTGTGTGTGTGTGTGTGTGTGTGTGTGTGTTTGTGTGCGTGTTTGTGTGTGTTTAATCAGTTTTGTTTGACAATAAAAAGGTAACCACACAAAGGTTACCGAATTTTGATTCAAATGTTGCAACAAATGGCATCATGCTTTTCTAACAGATCCCCATCCACCTCAAACCAGCAGAAAAAACACAAACAAAATAACACAAATACAGAGATCGTTCATATATTACACAATATATTACACAAAGCTGCTCAACCTTTGGTAGAAAATGTGCAGAAACCCCGTTACTCATAGAAAGAGGCTGATTGGAGATGGACTTGTTTTCAGGGCCATAATGGATGTGGATTTCCATAAACTGCTGAAGCATGACTTGTAAATGACTTGCTCTATTTCTGCGTAGTTGTTGCTGGTAGCATTAGGTTTTGCACCCAGTTTAAAAACAGCCTCACCCTTTAATAACGTACATAAGGGTCATTTGAAAACAACAGGTTGTCTGGGGCTTTAAAGAGTCATTACTCAGCTGATGTGAACGATTACCATCCGCTGTAGCCAAGTACGCCTGTAATTGTTCGTGTATGGAGCCCTGAGGATGTGACTGATTGGATGTCATTAAGTCAAATGTGCGTCAACGGACATGTAGCAAATGTGTTACAGTCAAACTCCCTCTCTCTCAACCCTACACTTTCTCCACAGAGGGTGGCTAATGGCTCAGGAGGTCCAGGTTGCAATTTAGGCCTCTGAAGTTTTAAATGCTTCCTACTGTAAGACACAAATACAAACACACACACACACACACACACACACACACATACACACTGTGATCTCCTTTGCCTTGTAATGATGCATTAAGTGTTGAGATTAAAGCATTTAGGTATTGCAAGAAAACTGACCCTAAGACTAAACTTAATGTTTTCTCTTGTGTAGTAGCTTTGAGTTTCTGTAGAACTTAGTCCTAATTCCTGAACAGCACTTATAAAATTAGGACTAGTTCTTTTGATTCATCTAGTTTTCCTTCCAACAGTATGTTTAAAATATAAGGTGATTTTATCTTGATAACTGGTGGAAATTATACTGTAATTTTCTTAAATAACCTGCATTGATCTGGCTCCATGTTTCAAATATACAGTGCAGTATCAGAGTAGTTACATGATTTTCAGGCAGATTGTGGCAAAATATTTTTGTTCTGTGCTGCATTCATGCACTGTGGTGTGTGAAGATTACTGACAGGCTGAAAAGCATTCACTTCCAACATAGACTCCTGTAGACCATAAAACCGACTTCAAGGCACCAAACAGAGATCATCCAGATAACTCTCCGTTTCTCACAAATAAATATAAAACACTATCAATCACAGAAATTAACTAAGTTTTCAGATTTTTAGGGGCATTTTGGATCAATTTGAAAAAATAATTTTTTTATTGAGAAATACTATTGCATATCAGTTTTGGCAAATAAATCCTTAAGTGTAAAATGCATCTAAATACATCTCAACTTACTGTGCACCATTCATCATACAATTTTTCCCCTTGCAAGAACTTGCAGCAAGCTGCTCTCTGTCTGTCCATGGTCAAAGCATTTTCCACTCCTTGCGCATGTGGTTTGCTGATGCTGTTTGAGTAGCTCAGTGGAGCCAACTGGAGCTGGGAGTTGCGGGGCTGCGGAAGCTTTGTGACTCGCAGGCGCCGTCAGGGCTATCTCTCATGTTTTTGTGCATCTCTCTGAGGGAATCAAAAACACGTTTAAAGACAACTGCCTTCTGCAGGGTTTTATAGCACTGTGATTCCATCACACTGTTTTATGGCTGAACTTTACAGCATGAACAGAACATAACAAAGAGCTAAAGGTATTGAACCAACAAAATAAAACTAATTCTTTGTGCCTGTAAGTTTCACCACTGTCTGTATATGTTCCTCATGAATAACATCATTACCCAGCTCTTAAATCTGTAACAAGACAAAGAGTTGACAGCCATGCTGTGACTAATTAGGTAGAGCAGTGCTTTGAGCTACATACTAACATGGGCAGGCTAACATGCTCACAATGACAATGTTAAAAAGCTGATGTTTAGCAGGTATGATATAATATAGTTTTTCATCTTTTCTAGAGTTGGGGCTCGATAGAATTTTATCGAATCTGAATCCAATTCTGGTTCTCTGTTTTTCAGTTGTTTTGTTTTTTGTTTTTTTTTGTTTTTTTGATTATTTGGTAAGGAATGAAGATATTGGAATGATTTTTTTTACTAAATTTCTCTCAGTGCAGAAAAAAAACCCATTCCCCCATTCCTGACAAATTTTCTTCTCACTGTGTTTGCTGTGTTGCATTAGCAGAAGTCATAGAAGCTAAATTAAAAACAACACATTTAATAACATTTAATTCTTTTAAATTCAGTGAATCAGATTCAATGATCTGCCAGTGTTTTGATTGCAAAATGTAAATTCAGTGAATCAGATTCAATGATCTGCCAGTGTTTTGATTGCAAAATGTAATTAATGTTACATGAAGGCTAACTTGTATTTGCACTGGTACAGGTCACAGAATCTGACAGGTCACAAAATAAAGTGTAACATCGGTGGTAGGCTTAGGCTCAGTAGTTCTTACTATTATATGTGTTGACAGTAAATATTTAAACAAAGGACTCTTCATTCGCCCTTCGTCATGAGCAACGTCCAACAAATATTACATTTCGCGGTTGTTTTGACTCTGGAACATTTAGGCCGTACTGTCATGTTTGTTCTTAAAAATAGCGTCAGTGAGTTATCATGTGTTTGTCTGACACCAGTGGTTTTAGAGAGAGAGTTAAAAGAGACACACAAGGAACATGAAAACAAATCGATAAGGGAGTTGTTGGCTGCACGGCTGCACAAAACTGGGTATTTTACCAACTTGGAACCAGCTATGGGAACCCGTCCCTGCGTCTGTCCAACAAAATAATAAAATAACTAGAACATGCTGGAAATTCAGAATAAACTGTGAACTACTGAGATCTCAGAGTCAGATGCAATGACACGGTTGCTTATTAATGCAAGAAATTTGAATTTTAAATGTTCTCAATCTGGTTTACAATATCTGTTTATTAATGCTCTCTCACAGACTTTATTCATTAATTTTTGTTTTTTAACACATGTTCCCATCCAGCGGCTTTGGAAATGAGGTGTAGGAGCCTGGTGCATTGGATCGGAGGTTTTTTAAACTGCAGAAGGTCTATACTAAAGATATGCGGGAGAGGAGAGGAGATTGTGCTGCAAACAGGGACTCTCCCGGGGCTGTATTCAATTTTGTTTATACCATTGAAGTTCAACTGTGGAAAAGTAATGTTAAACCACTAAGGCTTTAATTGGTCTGTACCATAACAATAGCAACAGTGATTATGCTGCCAAGGTCAGGACCTCCTTATAAATCACACAGGTCCATTACCATCCCTTTTTACTTTATGATCAGTTTATGGAAATGTTGGCAGTTTAACCTATATAGGAAAATATTATGACAACATGAATTTCAGAGAGAATGTTGATTCCATACATAAGAAAACCAGACCGAGATGGTTTAAATGAAAGGATTTTGGAGTCACTAAGGAAAATGTTAAGGCTGATCAGAGCATCTATGTGTTCAGCATCTCATTCTGGTGAGGCAACCCGACAAGAGTTTATGAAATAGAGCTAACTAAGGTTTTTAGAACAGCCAGAAAAATTGAAGGTACAAACAAAGATGGTCTGTACAGTACTTGTGTATTCCGGGAAGTTTGTCCATCGTTGATGACACTTAACTTCTGCTCCACTATGAATTTGAGTTAACGCCCTCTGAGGGATATTTGAGGGATCCTTTGTGCCATATATAGTCAATGTAATAAACAAAGACCACTAAAAGAAGCCCATGCCAGGAAGGGCACATATGCTGATGTTTTGTGTTCATTATTTTTATTGTGTTCTGTTCAATGTTTTTTACCATGTGTTTAAATGTGGCACAGAGGAAAAATGTTCTGCCCTGGTGGGGCTATAAAGCTCTATTTTTATCTTTTTATTTTTTGTACTCTATTCTATGGATTCTTGTGAAAACGATGCCTCTGGCTTCTGACTTAAAAATCTCAGACGTTGAAGCATCCTTGTATGCGTCAGCCTGGAGGTTGTTGTTTTTTTTTAATGGTTCCTGCAGTACCAAGCATCAATAACAGAATTTGTTGACGGAAACATAAAGCTGTCTAATTTTTCAATGTGTTCAATGTGTTTCCATTGTCGCAGGTTCTGATTTTGTTTTCCACTGTTTTTTTTCATCAATCCAATTTGGGAACATATTTGGGAACAAGTTCCAACTCCCTGTCGAGCTCTCAACACCTATTAGACTGATGAATCATGTCGAGGCTTCATTTCATCTTACTGTTTCTGATAACTTTTTGGTTAAACCTATAATTTTCACATCACAACTCTTACCACTTTATCATAAAACGTTATTAAAATCTTTAAGTATTACAATGTTTTACTCTTACAAACTACAACACTATTCTAAATATATAATTTTATTCTCAAAATATAATGACTTTATTCTCAAAAATTTCAACTTTATCCTCATAAACTACAGTCTTATCCTTGAAATCATTTAAAACTCCACTGCAGGCAACAATTGGCTCTGCCATTGTCTGTTTGTTTTAGATATAGATGCTGGAGGAAACTGGTTCTAAAATAAAGTTTAATCCAAAATGTCTCAACAATCAGTAACATTAGTAAATGCTTCCTTTGAATGACATTCACATGATATTATCTTAGTCATAAGATATTATTAATTAAAATGCAAATTCCCTGCCAATATCTTTGGTCTTCACTCGGAAAATATGTAAATATGAACCGATGCTTTAAATTCAATTTTGACAAGAGAAATATACAGAAAATATATGAAGTGACACAATACAGTATGTGATTATAGTTTCAGATAATTAAACACCCAGCACAGACAAGAGTGCTTATTAAGACTTGCAGTTAAACTGAAGCATAACAATCAAGTGTCTAATTAACTTAAGAGGGCCACAAATGCTTTTTTTTTATTAGGTGCACTGAAAGCTGGGACAGTTATTATATATTACAGGGTGAAATGCCCCGATAAGCCCATGAGAGTCACTTTGGGCTTGTGAAGCACCATGGAAAAATAAGAAAATATTTAAAGAAAAATAAGAAGAAGGCTGTCATCACCCGCTATTCCCCCTTCATCAGTGAAATATGTAATTATCAGTCTGGAAGAGCAGCCCTCTTCCTCTTGTTTATGTTCCCCTCTTTCCTGAGTGTATGTGTGTGTTTGTTTCCTTTGACGCCTTAAAATCTCTCTCTCTTTCACACACATTTCATAAGCAGACAGGTCTGATCCTCTGACTTCTCTTGGTTTAAAAAACAAACAAAACAAAACCAAAAAACTGTAGCATTGAGAAATCTCACATGAACGGCTCATCCCTCTGTCTCCCACTATTATAAAAATCTATTTGTTTTCCCTCCAACATCTATTCTAACTGTAAGAACAGATGAGGTGAGATTCTATGATCTGGAATTGTAGGAAACCTCACACATAACTATTTATAGCCACATTAGCGACATGGTGCTAGAGTTGGCATTTTCAAACTGTTGGTCAACCACTTTGGTCCAGACTGGATTATCTCTGTAACTACTGAATGGATTGCTCCAGATCATGGTACATATATCCATGGTGATGTGAGGATGAATACTACTAACTCTGGCAACCCTCTGAGTTTTCCTCTAGCAACACAGGCTGGTTCAAACTTGTTTCAGGGGTTTTTTCTTCCTATGGTGAGAATGTGGTCAACTGGCTGATATCCAATTACAATACGCCAGCCAGACCACATACGGAAGTGACCACACTGATTCAACCACATTCCGACCACAGTGATTTCCATCTGCTTTTACACCTGCATCAAAATAGGCCAGATGTTAATACCAGGTGTAAATGTGGTCCATGTATCGTTACCTGTCTTGTCACTTTTGGTTGTTGAGTCCCACACATTTTTGACAGAATTGTGGCTCTTTCCGTAACAGCCCTTTCATCTCTGAATAAAGCCGCACTGAACATTTATATTCCGCCTAAATCTAAATAACAAAAACCCAAATCACTGCAACAGATAGATGAAGAACGATGTCACATATGCTATCTCTGAAAAGGGCCTTAGACTTGTAAACCACACACTGGCTACACTGGCTGATCCAGCACTTGCAACCTGACAGAAAACCTTTTGAAAACTTGTTTGTTTGCCTCTTTGGCAAACAGGTTTACAGTTACCATTGTTGAATGCAAAAGACTTCAAATCAAGATTTCGTTTACATGCCCTCAGTTAGTCAAACATGTATTCTTGGATCCAGCAGATAACGGTTTCCCCGGGAGTCCTGTATCCTGCTGGGAACCAATGGAGTCAAGAAACTGACTGTGACAGATCCATGAAGGACAAGATTTGTGTCTTTACCTCCTTTTTTTCTCCTTTCCTATTAACTTTTGGTTGAACATATCAAAAGGAAATCATGTATGAATCTGTGATTTGGATGAAGAGCGGTGGACTCTCTTTCCTAACATTGCAGTTACATTTATGTTTGTGTTTGCAGCTAGTTACTGAGCATGTTCCTCTGTTGATACAGCAGGGAGAGGACCCCCCCCCCAGGAGAAGTGGGCAGCAGCAGCTCCCACACTTGAGACCAGACATCCCAGTAGGACGTTAATTAAAACAAACTGGCTGCGCTGTTGTAGATGTGGATGTAGGCGGAACAACTGGAGCCTCGAAGTGTCTCAAACCGGAACAAGATCTGCACCAATAAGGCCATGTCAAGAACATGTTAATTAGTGAGCTTTAGAGGTTCTGGTATTTGGATTTCCAAACTTTTGACAGGGTTTGGTGAGTTGTTTCCCCTGTTTCCACTCTTGGTGATAAGCTAAGCTAATCAATGTCTTGTTCTAGGTGGCGATATCAATCTTCCCAATAAAATCCAACAATGCCGTACTAGCTCCCTAAACCTGCATGAGTTGATTTCTTTTCCCACTCAGGGCGTGTAGAACAAGCTGTAAACACAACACTGACATATTTTCACCCTTTAAGTTGACATGTTAAACTTGTGAGCAAACTGTTGCTTGTTTACACATCGAGAACCCGCAGAACAACATTAGCATTCATTCGCCTTCATGCTTGTGTCCACCTAATGAATGTATGTGCAATATTAACTTGATCTCCATCAACTCTGGAGGAAAAAATCTGGCTCTTAACTGCTAAAAGCTCCACTATGTTCAGCATCCAGTCTCCGACTCTATCTGTTTGCTGTTTGTTGCAGAGCAAGTGGTGTAAAGTTGTTTTTAGAGATTTTTTTGTTGAAAACAGCTGCCTTCTGTTACCAAAAACAAAACTTATATCATAGAAAATAGGGGGCTGGAAAACCAAGATTATTTGAATGATTCTATAATGCGCTGTGCCCCTGAGAGGATCTGAATTGGGTGGTAATTTTTTCATGGGTGTATCACTATGAGAGACTCCAGAGAGTAGAAAGCATCAAGTGCAGATCAGACACCTGAGGTCCCCTGACAATCATACAAAACTCACTGTAAAAACCCCTTTCACACCAAAACACCAGAAACGCATTTTAAACACTTCCCCTTTGGAAGGTGTTGTTTGAAAACATCAGCTAAGTGAGAAAAGAAGTACAAAACTGAGATTAAAAGGATATGACTTTAAATATATCAATATTAGTGTTGACATGAGCAAATTTTGATAACATCAGACAGATGTTTGTGACTCTGACCTCTGTGGTATGTCAGTGATCGTTGTGTTTGTACCGGTGACAAATCAGCGCCCCTCCCTCTGTTTGTTTGGCTTTGTTTTGCTTTCATCTACATGCCTCCAGAACAAGACAAGGACCAGCTGGAGGGCAGGGAAAGTGACCCTCTGCTCTCACCCAGGGTTTAGAGGTCAGCCATGACTTTTGGTTTGTTCCAAAGAAGTCGCAAAATTTTGAAGGCAAAAAGGCAAAAGAAACTTTTCAGTTGTAAAATATGGAAAATCTTAAACTATTGCCTCTGAGCCATTGTACCAACACACACAAGCAGTATATTACATATGTAAAAAGAAAAATAATTAAAAAAAAATTCTCTCTCTCTCTCTCTCTCTCTCTCTATCTATATATATATATATATATATATCTATATATATATATATATATATATATATATATATACATATATATATTTATAAATATATATATATTCCAGTTGTTTATATGCAAGCCCCTATCCTGTCTCCTAAGAATTACATTTATGTAATATATGTAATTATTTCCATGGTGGTCCTTGATAAAGACAAGACACATGCACCTGAAGATAAAGATAATTTTAGGTTAAAAGTTAAAAGTCTAGAGAGCCAAAATCATGGCTTCCTGTCCATCCTCTGTTCCATGAACCTCTATAATTCAACACAGTGTTTCATTCAGCATTTCTTATATCTGTCTTTGTTAAAAACTTAAGCCTGTTCCTGGGGTTTACTGTCCATGATCTCAAATTACTTTAATTTATATAAGACAGGGTTGGTAAGTCCACAGACTGGTGATATCAACATCTGTAGGTTCACTGCAAGTTTGTCGTGCTTTACCACATCAGGTTTGCAGCTTTCTTAGCCAAGCACTGATGCACATCACTGCTCAAGAAAAGCCGCAGTTTTATCTGTGGATGTGATCAGTCAGACTTGATTTCACATCCAAGCATGAGTTTCTGAAACGAGCCATGAGCTGCAGGCACCTGTCTGTCTCCAAGCCGAGGCGAGCGCCGTGGGGGTGAGACAGTCTGGCGAGAGCCCCAGTGACCGCGAGGCTCAAACTGTGACCGACGTCTGCCCACACAGCTATGGGTCAGTCTACACAGAGACAGACAGGGAGACGACACCCGGGGTTTCCTCCAGGAGACGTTAATGATCCAGAGACAAAAAAACAAGGCACAGACAAACAGAGAAAAATGAACTGGCTGCTGTTGGAGGCACCAGCATTTTTTGTGTTGTTTTTTTCCAAATGATATCCATCTGATTGACACTTACTGTATGATCAATTCTTTGCAGAAGCTTTGATTCTAAATGGAGTTGGAATATAAAAAGGATATATATCCACAACAGGAAAACAACTGACTTAGAGGAACATTTTTGACGAAAAATAAATAAATCAGCACAATATTGAATATATTCTGAAAATATAAAAGTAAGCAGTGTGGTTACATGGCTAATCGAGCGTTATATAAAAAGTTTAACGTAGCCAGTTTTCTTTCAGAAAAAACCCTATTTTAAGGACCTGGTGTATTTGTGTTCAGATTTTTCTGATTATTAGTGGAATACAGTTGATATGTAAGTACTTGGATGTAGGTACAACACTCATTATTGAAGTTTAGACTTTCAGCTTTAATCAAAAATACCAAAAGCAAGCAAACGATTTACGATTAACAGCCATTTTTATATATATATAGTCTGTCGTTTTAAGAGGCTCAAATGTATTTAATACCAGCATAATTATAAATACCAGGATTATTTTTGTAATTGGATAAAAATCCTTAATGGCCATTGAAATATTCCACTTCTTCACCTTGAGAATAGCTCTGGTTGCTTTTGCAGTGTGTTCTGGGTCATTGTCCGCCTGAACTGTGAAGCACTGTCCTTTCAGTTTTGCAGCATTTGGCTGAATCTGGGAAGACAGTATAGGCCTATACACTTCAGAATTCATCCTGCTGCATCTATTAGCAGTCACAGCATCAGTAAACACCTGTGACCAACAATTCAATCACAACTTGAGGGCTTTCTTTCAAATTCATAATGGTGGTGTAAACAGGCAAAAGTACAAAAACATTGTGTCACTGTCCAAATACTTACATACATAACTGTATGTAAATGCTGCTATTCAAAGTCTATATGTGTTGGTTAATTCTTCCCTTTCCACCTGCACTAACCTCCATCCTGAAAGGGATCTTTGAAGATGCTTGTCACTTGTTTCAGCTGCTATGGAAAACTAAATGTAATGTCATCAATTCCGGTGTCAAGTTTAAAGATTGTCTTTAAGCTGCACAGTATTTATGCAGACTAAATCCTAAACTCGTGGCTGACGATTGTTGGTCAAAGCAGTTAGTCACAGGACATGGAGCATCTAGCTTTTGCCAAACCTGTTACTGCCTGGGTGAAATTAACAGCCTACATCAGCAAAAACTGCAGAAAAGGTCTGCAACATTTTTTTTCATATAGTCATTTTTTTGCTTACTGTAGCTGAAATTAGACTCTTTTGGCCGATGTAGACATTTATAAACTCATAACTAACAATAGAAAAGAACATAACAGGTAACCTCCCTCTCGCTCTTTCCCGTTATGGAAACTGAGGCAGACAGAGGCCTTCCTGTCTGAGCTGTAAGGGAGGAAACACAGGCGTTATGCATCAGGGGAGCATGCGTTGTAGGATTTCTTTAAAAAAATAAAAAATTCTGATTTTTCAATTTTTCAGTCTACAGGAGGAGCATAAATGAGAGTGTGAGAGCTGAGGAAAAATGAAACACCTCATCAAGACGACAGTGGCCTCTGAACTCGCCACGTTTGAGCTGTGTTTGTAAAGCATGGAGAGTGTTATTTTTTGCCTTTTGTATGTGATGTTTTGCAGTTTGAGCAAGATAGATCAAACCCCGCTCCAGTTCTTTAAATATTTTGAGGGAAAAGAAAATCTCTCACTCTGTGTTTAATTGTGGCGTATGCCCGCTATTAGCCCTGAGCTCTCAAAGCAGCTTATTCTAAAGTCACGGGCCGGAGGAGATATTTTTGTGGTTCTTCAGTGCTAGTAGTAGTTGTTGGGATAGTTGGCCTCAGACCAGGCTGGAACACTGTATGCTGCAGGGGTACTTAAGCACTTGAGATGACTATCAAACGTTTTGGGAAGAGGTTGATATTTCTTTCATAGATTGGTATCAGCTATAAAGCCAGGTGTTTGCTCCAGGATTGACAGTTGTAAAAAAAAAAAAATCTAGGAATTATATGAGAGTAAGCAGCAGTGAGAGATGCAAGCAGAGTTGCTTTGGTTTTCAAATACAGACATTTTGTCTCTATTTCTGTCACATTTTGCCAGTCAACCAGACCTCTAAATTGCTGCTGTTGGTTGAAAACTTAAGCATTTTGTTCATGCTGTGGTTGAAGGGAGTCTGTCTAAATGTCTTCCAGACCCTCCTGCCAAAACAGATCAACTGTGATGTATAGGACACTGTCTAAACTAGTACAAGGAACAATGTAAGCACAGCTTAGAGACACTTATGTTTAGCAATCAGTTGTCTGCTCATTGCATTGTAAATTGTATAATATAGGAAAAAAATAGAATCTGAAGAAATATTTAATCATAAAATGGGGTCAAATAATACCTGTTCCACTGTAGAAAAATGACAAGAGTTGTCTAGGATATCAGGTCAAAAACATTTTTCAATAGACAATTATAAAATTACCTAATGTTAGGATAATACAAATGACTAACTAGGCTTATTATATTCCAAATCATATTGCGCATAAGATTAATGCAGGATTAGATTCATAAGTGGGACAGTGATGTGCCTGAAGGTATAATTGACAAACTACATGTTGTTGATGATGTGGCACTGAACTGAAGTTGAGTGAAGTTGGACAAAGCTGAATTAAACCAAAGTATCATTCAACAGCTTTGACTATGAGTGTTTATGCTGAGGGAAGAACAACGTAAACAAAAAAAAAAAAACAGGTTTTTGGCACTAATCATTGATATTTGGATTTTGATCAAATCTCCTTTCTTTAGTTGGCTAGTGAGGCAGTTAGTGGACATCAAACTGTGTGGTGCTGTGAGTTCTGGGAGACACGGTCCGGCAGTAATCTCAGTGTTGATGATTTGGGTTTTTTAGAGAGAGGAGACAACAGAGAGGCTCACGGCGATCTTTTGATGAGGCCAGATGAGACCTTCACCCACATTCCTGGTCAGTCTCCTGGGCTGCAGCTCGCCACATTACTGCCTGCTGTCCAAACAAACAAGGCAAGTCACAGAGGGCCTCCTGGGCCATGCCAAACCATGCTGGGACAGACCGCCCACCTCTGAAGGTCCTAAAATATAGACTCTCCATTTTTAACTCCAGGAACAAGAAGCTTTTTCATTCTGTTAAAAACAAAGTTGTTCCACATGTTGCAGCACAAGCTGTTGTTGTCACCTCTGATGTCCGGACGTCACCAACCTGTGAATAAACATGGTTCCTGAAACATGAATTTAAATGTCACCTGTCACCTGTAGAATCTTGTTGGAGTAAAACCAAATTGAGAGTATATTTAAAAATAATTTTTTAAAAATTAAAAAAAAACCTGTGCCCAAATGGACTTCTCCATATACCCAAGTGGTGTACATGGTGCTGTCATGAGAGCAGTAATGACTTTGAAGGGTGGTGACTTTTCTCTCCAAAACCAAAAACCTACCAGAAAACAAAAATCCAAGAGCAGAAGTGTAAAGAATAGAATAAACAATCTGTTTTTGTGCTCTAACAGTAGCTACAGTGGTTAGTACCTGGCTAACTAGCAGATTAGAATGTACAGTACACTAGTATTACTTCCATTAGTTAGCCACCTTAGCTTTGTGGGGTAACAGGCTCACATTTTAAAAAGCCCAGTTTCTGACTAGCATGTTCACTGTGTAGTATTCTGTCACTGTGTGGAAGTTGGTCCCGGATTCTATGAGAGTTTAAACTGACGTTATTGGTCCAGTCCTGCTCTTTGTCGGACTCCAGGAGGTTTAACAACCCAAGCCGAACTTGTTTGATAGCGTTTTTATTCACCAGACGGTTCAGTTTGTCCCCATCCATAAAGCCATGTCTCTTAAAAGAGTTAAAAGTGAAAAAAAAAAAAAACTGTTTGACAACATAAACGCAAGCTAAGCAGCCAAATCAGATTATGTTGGAACAAAATAACAGCATGATCTTACATTTTTCTTTATAATCCCAGCACTAAGTAGTTCTACACTGCAACATAAGACAATGCTGTTTAAGGTGTTTTCTACATGGATCATCAGCTGATGAGGACACTGACTTTTCACTCAAGACCTGTTAGCTTTAGTCAGAGTCATTTAGCATGATCATGTATCCAGCTGTCAAGATCATACAGTTGAACACTGCTTTTTTTTCTCATTTCTGTTCTTTGATACGGGTTTGTCCTTTGAAAACAAAATCAGCTGAAAACATTGAAAGCTCAGCCAAAGGCAGCGTACTCGACCGATTCACTGACATCACGTCAGGTTAATAATCACATACTTACATAAAAGACATGATTTGGCTGGTAAAATATCTTTTCCTCTTTCAAGTAATATTGTGATATTTTTATGTGGGTGGAGATTGTATGAACAAGTGAAATATTGTTATGACCTCCAAATGAAAGCTTTAACCCTCTTTGATAAATTCAACTCTCAGCTGATAAAGTAAATATACTATTTTTCTAAGGTACATAGTGTTAATATGAATTAAGCTCAGCGAACAGAACATCCTTTTTCTGTGTTGTTTCAGAACTTTGCTTAAAATATATCTGACAGCGGAATGAAAGCAGCTCGTGTTTTTGCGTGCAGGTTTGTGTGTGTGTGTCGGCCGTTGTGTTTTGAGTGTGTTATATATACATACAGAGGGGGGATAACAGGAGAGATGTGTGAGACACAGAGGTTTAGCAGAGGCAGAGCTCTACTTGTAAAAAACACAGCCCACAGGATTTTGATTCCCCACAAAACTTTACTAGACCGTTGTTTTTTCACAAGTATTCCTGAAATGTCTGCCCACAGTTTGATCGAGCCAAGGCTGCAGGATTGTAAGCTAAGCCCCCCCCACTTAATTCAAGAAAAAGGAAACGTTCGTTTAGAAAAAGAAGGAAAAAAAAAAGCAGCTAAAATGTGTGGGCTGTAAAAGTTACAACACTAATAGTGTCAGGAATGGATCATTAACTTAACAAACAGAATTCAAACTGCCATACAACATGGACGGCATTTCAAGACTAAAGTATACCCAGGAATTCAGTTTATATTGGATGACTCTGCACCTCACAGTTTATGTCTAATGCCAATATTCAGCACCAGTGGGGGAAGTATGGCAAGGTGGAAGGTAAGGGTGAGGCTTAGGGTGGTGGATCAGCCTGTAATGAGTCTAACTCATAACCTTTGCCAAATCTTATACCTTAAACCTGCAATAACTGATTTTTACTTGGGGGGCAAAAGAATAAAGTGGCAAATACAACACTGATCTTTTTTCACCTTTTAAGTTCAAATGGTGAATATCTTTGCAAACTGTTGTTTTACTTACAATTTTACTTGTGGAGGGCAAAAACTGTCCACACTGAAGTCTGTTGAAGAGTATAAACTACCCAGCCCCATGCAAATCCCATAACCCCCTCTCTCTCTTTCTCTCTCTCTCTCTATCTATCTATCTATCTTTCTACCTTGATCTCTCTCTCTCTCTTTCCTTCCAGTGGCTCTCTCCAATTTTGAATCTCAAATGTAAAGACTGAGTTTTACATTTTAATCAAATTTTGGTATTTACATGACACCAAACTCAAACAGACACTGGCCAGATACTTTGTCAAACAGACATAAGAAAAAGTTCAACATGAACATTAAAAAAGAGCAAGATGGGTAAAACCTATTGATTTGTTTTCACAGGAAAAGAAAAATGTAAAAGAATCAGAGAGATTGTGTCTGTGGAGTGAATGTGTCTGTGAAACCAAAACAGACTCCCTGAAAAATAAACCAGAAACAATTTAAGTACATGCTCAAAATTGCAGTACTGTTGTAGACGCTGAAACGCTGCTGTACATGAATGAATAAGATATAATCTAAAAAAAAAAAATGTAAATTTAGCTTAAACTGATACTAGCAGCTGAAAATAATGTGTTGATTATTATATATTTGCAATAAGAAAAACTTCTGAAATTCAATTCCAGACGGGAACTGTAACTGGTGCGCTGGTGAAGTTCCACTGCAAACCCTCTTGCCTCTGCAACTTCTGTTCTTCTGTTCTATGACTTCATGGGCTATTCCCATAGTCAGTACTGAAACAAGGCGTAGCTTCCACCATCACCTGCAATAAAGTAAAGCACTGATGGCGACAGACCCATTACGTTTTGAAGAGCTGATATCTATGGGTGAAATCCTTTTATTGTTCATTGGATTTTATTTGATTATTTAAATGTTATACTTAAAATATCACCACTGCTGACTTCTGGTTGGATGATTACAAGGCTGGAGTTGTGTTTTAGGGAAGAAAGCCTACCTTGTACTGTGTTTTTTAGAGTCTGGGAAAGGAGACAGAGTTCTTTGTGATATAACTGTCAAAGCAAGATATGTTTTAGGACAAAAAAATACTCTATAAAGTTTATCTTACCCAAAATGACCCTGATACTTGAGAGGCTGTATATTGATCTTGCTTGGAATTCCTGTTTGTACTCTGAGTGGGACTGAATCTAAAAATCTTTATCATGGTTGTCAAATCAGATTGACATGTAACCTTTGAAAGAGAATCTGTCAGGATGCCAGACTGTGACCGGGGGCAGCGCTGTGTGTGTTAGTATTGTATATGTGTCTTTGTGTCTACGTCTATGTGACAGACAGAGACGTCAAGTCATCAAAGAGGACAATGCGTCTGGTCCGGAGCTGAACTCTGGAAGAAGGAGACAGACAAAGAGATGGTGTGATAGGTGGAAGGAGGTGTCGGAGAACTAAAGGCCAATGGGTGAAGCTGTTTGTGTCGCCACCTGCCCCCTCGCTGTCTGACAAACTGCAAATTAAGCGATACTCTGCAAACAAAATGTTTCCTGAAGATGAAATCAGTCGTTTTCTTTCTGCAAACATTAACTTTAGAGTGTTTTGCATTTTGTGTTTATGTTAACGCTTTTCTTTTGGCTGAGGCAATTCTTCCCCTCGTTGCCTTCACACCGGTACTGTTTGTGATTTTTGTCAACAAAGTCAGTGGAGTGGAGGTTTGGTGATCTAAAGAGTGCGTGTCTGCCTTTTCCCTGACGATGTAGCTCTGTTTGCTTCAGTGGACCGTGAATTCCACGCCGAGATGGTTTGCAGCTGATTGCGAAGCACCTCCTAGTCTGAGGTACTCTGTTGAAAAACGGTGGATTGGCCTCGTCCTGTTGAGATGAAGTTACTTCTCCAAGTGAAAGACCTGAGGTATCTCAGGCTGTAGTTCACATGAGCAGTTAAAATTGAAACAGACTGTTGTATTGAATTGAAGGCTCATCAACCTACGTTCCAACCCTCATCAATGACCTTTGTAGTGATGTGGAAGAATTAATTTACTAAAGAGCTTGGTAAATGTCAAAAAAACAAAAAACAATACATAATTAAGTAATTCACACTCTCAAATTTGCAATTCATGTTTTGCTGTCCTCAAGGCTGGATTACCATCTGAGCAGAGTAGGAGACTGCCCCCAAGTCCCGGGGGTCCCAAAAGTCCCCCGTTATTATTGGTGGTATGTAAATTTGTTTGGGAATTTGCACCATCACAGTGCAATATCAACTGAGACAGGTCCTTTATTATCTCATCTTGTAGTTCTGGTCTTGTGGAGCAATACCATGTTAAAATACAGTTTTAGGACTTTAATTAATTCTGTTTATTTTGTGTTCACATGGAGCCCATTTATACATAAAGCTGTGCTTCATCAAACTGCTTGAAATTACTTGACACAAAGAAAACTTGAGATCAGGTAGTATACTGCTTGGTTTCTGGATGAAAATATGATCCAGGGGGGCAGCTTTGAGTAACGAATCCATGATTTTGTAGGTTTATCAGAGACCAAACAAATAACATAACAAGTGTTGCTGTTATTTTCTCTACCCTCTGCATCTTTTAAGTATCTTCTAGTCTTCTCCATTGACCGGTAAGCCCATGTCCAGTGTCCTGATTGGTCAAATCCGTCTGCTGTCATGGCGCCACGGGAGGTTGTATTATGGGCTGGTGGGGGTGTCACTCAAACCTCAAAGAGGAGAAAAGGGAGGGAGCCGATGTAGCATTAGGTCATCCCCACCCCTCCTGCTCTCTCTCTCCTTCTGTGGCTCTCTGACAGGTCTCATCATACAGGACCTGCCGGGCAGACTGACATCTCAATGAGTCAACCAGCACCGGGCTTTTACAAGCACCATTTCACGGCTTCAGTCTTTGTATGACAAACCCCTACACCACCCAATAAACCTCTCCTACCACCCCCACACTCTGCTTTTTCTCTCCCTTTCACTCCCTTCTTTCTTACCTAAAGCCCTCCCTGTCTTACCTCTGCCCTACCTTCGCTGTGCTGGTTTGAGTTGGGACATAGCTGCTGCAATTATAAGCAAAACAGCAACCGATAGGAACAAAAAAGCTCTATTAGAAAGAAAGAGGACTAAGATGTCTTATAATTCATGTAATTTCTTTTTACCATACTTTATGTACAGGAGTTAAACATGTGTAGTAGTGGAATATGTTGTATTTATGTGCGATTTGAAGGTACTTAACAACCCTACCATCAGACATGTTTGAATGTTGTTATTGGGAGATTCTGCAAAACCACTAATACATTTTAGAAATGTGTGTTTCTATGCATATTTTTATTCACATTTTCAAATTTTGCATAAAAAAGTTGAAACATTAAAAAGTTTTTAAAAAGTCAAAACATCTCATGAAAAGTTCTTACACTCAGCTTAGGGGGAAAAGTTGCTAAGAGGAAAATTCAATAAATTGCAATGGAAACAAACTGCTGAAGCGTCCTATGAGCCACAGAACTTTGGATTGCATTTTTGCCTGGAACGAGGGCTGTCTAATTTGTTCCATCTTTTACAGTATAGTTTTATTCCAGGTGAAAAGCTAAAGGGAAGGTGTGGAGAGAGAGAACAGTTACACCAATTCTCAAGTACACATTGCACATTAATATTGTTTTAAGTCAGCCTTGAAAAATCCCAAGCCCGTTCTTTCAACGTCCGCCGAAGAGACAAAAAATAGCAGCAGATGAAAACATCAGATCTACGTGGACCGATTAGAAGACTTTAATATTCTTCAAATTAATACACAAAGCAAACAAATGTCATATTTCCATCACATTTTCACATGGCTGTCTGTGGTTTGTGGGGTGACTGCCACTTTTTTCCTAACATCATTCTGTTGAGCTTTCTTCTTCTCAGGTGATAAATGACAACAGACTAGAGAATAAGCAATGCCAGTTGTCTATCTTGATTAAACAACTGCTAATACTCACATATCAGTGGTGGATTAAAATGCCCATTACTATGATTTTTTTTTTCTTTCCACTTTTTGGAAGTTCTGTTACAGTTTTTACTAAATTTTAATCGAAACTTGGTATATGGAAGCTAATTTCTAAGTCCGATGCTTACAATTTTAAAATTTCTGTGATATCTGCACCAGGCAACTGTGTTGCAGTAAAGGTTGGGAAAAGTTGTTGTTATGATTAATAAAAATGCAAATACAGATCTGTGTTTGGACTCAACCTTCAATTTCAACATGAAGCTTAGACATTTCACACCCATCTCCCACCCTGACCTACACAACCTTTATTCTGTGCAAAATCATCTCATGTGAATGAAATTCTTAGGGATGCAGGGCTGACATGAAATGAGAGACTGAATGATGGAGAGAAATGGAGGCAGGGAAAGAGGAAAACATGCAGGGTGGAGGAGATTGAAGGAAGAAAGCAAGGAGGGGAGGGGAGGGAATGAGGAGGGGAGGGAAAGTGGGAGGCATGAAGGGGAGGGGATACTGTCACGCTTTGGTGCCTCTCAATTGAAGTCTGAACACCGGCCACAAAACCTGGCTCGCTCCATATACCTCATCTTTGCATGTGAAAGGGTGGTTCCATTGTTCGGGTCCAACTGCACATTTAACCTGTCTGGACTGAAAGAAAGGAGAAATTTCTCTCCGTCTCTCCCTTCACACCCTCTCTCATCTTAACAAACCAATTAGCTGGACATTTCTCCTGCAAAGACGACTTCTTACACATGTGCTAAATAGTGAACAAGTATTCTGATGTTTAATTTTTAGCCGGAGGGAGAAAACAGGATTTCTCCAGCTTCTTTCTCTTGTTTCTTCAGGGTTTGGGTGTCAAAGATCTCCATGTAGTTTTAATGCAGGTTTGATGCCTGTGACCACAGGACACTAATAAATCCAGCTGACTGAAACCAAAATGTTTTGAAAAGTTTTTTCTTTCATTTCCTGCTCAAGTTTCATCATGTTTTTATTTTTGCTATATTCTCCCCTGCCAGAGTAATCCTCATTTAAAAAGTAGGGAAAAATATTTAGTGTTTAGGCAAATATGGATCTAAATTTTTTTATATGGGAATAAGTGTCATGAAATTGGAACTTTTAAAAACTGAAAAATGGACATTACTATTGAACTTTGTAGGGCTGAGTGTGATGACTTGTATCATTTAACACTTCTCCAAACATATTTTAAAATTCTGTTGGAAAGTAAAACTACGTTTTTACAATCTCAAACTCAAATTAAGGTTAATCTGAACAGTGGTGAGATGTCAAGTGCATGCATTCCTGTTCTTTACAGTTAAGTTTAAGCCTATTTTTGTGTTCACCAGAATGATGCATAATGATCCAAAGTTATTCTTCAGCTCTGTCCACAGAGTCTGCTGCTCACACTGAGTGCCCAAGTGGAGATCTATTTTTTCTGTCAAAGCCTCCAGCTGTGCTTTGGGTTTAAAAAGGAGAGCTGTTTGGCTCTGAAATGGCACTGGCCAACATGGCCCAGCTCAAGCCCAGTAGGCTGTGTGTGTGTGTGTGTGTGTGTGTGTGTGTGTGTGTGTGTGTGTGTGTGTGTGTGTGTGTGTGTTTGTGTGTGTATGTGTGTGTCCATTAAGTACCACTTTCAATCAAATATAGTGGTGTTTGTGGTTGTAACTAACAACTTAATTAATCATGAGTAAATCATCTACTAATGTTTTATAGATGGGTACTGTTGATTTGCCAGTGCAGTGTCAATCATAGTGTAGCATCGTACAGCTCCAACCAAGGTCCGACTACTATATCCATAGACTCTTTTGTCATTTTCAGGCTGGTTTTATGGATTTTGAGGTAGTCTTTTGTAAATGTTGGGTCTGGAGCATGGGCATGTTTAACAGTGATGCCAATCTATGTATGTCTGATCAGATGGATGCAATAACCAGTGGAGTGAATGCTGGTGAGTACAGCACATCAGCTACTGAAGGTGTACTGAATGTATAAACATGCTTGTTTTATAATGATTTTATAATGAACTTACTCTGCTTACAGTGAAAGTGTAGCTCCTTAATTTTATAGTCCTATGTCTCAATTGCCAGGTGATGTGGTTTGTGATTTTTAGGCTTTAGCGTCTTTATCTTTTTAATGTGTTTTTGCTGCTGAGTCAGTCAGTTTGACACCCTGGATATACTGCATCCTTCAAACACCTTCTGTAGACCTTCCTATCTGCTTCTCTCAAGCTTAGCAGAGGCTTGTGATAAAACAAATGTATTGCTGCCTGGATTATGCTCAGATGCATTACATTTACAGTATGGACTGCACTGCGGTCACCAGGAGGTGTTCAGAGTTGATGGTGGACACACAAGGTAAAAAACTTTGACTCCAAAGACCAGGCTTCACATCCTGACTCCTCTCTGGAGTTAGGTTTAGGCAACAAAAGTAGTTCAGGTTGGTAAAAGACTATGCATCTTTTTAATAATGTCTTCATGTTCCCATATAAAGATCTCTTACAGCTTTCAACCCTATCATAGTAATTCCACCAAGTGAGGGGACACACCAAGTATTAGATACTAGAACTCTGAATTTATAACACTTGCAGTCTAGAAGTTATATCACTTTAAAGTAGCTCTGCGCACAGAATTTAACTCCACCAATGGTTAATCTTGTTTTGTCCTGGCAGACATCAGTCCAGGCCAAAACCCAATGTAAGAGGCCTCGGACATGATTGTCAGTGACATGCCTAAGATGTGAATGCAGACTTAAATGGGGAGGCTCTCCTTGAAGCTGCCCCGGCTCCCTAATGCTCTGTCATGAATGCTGGCTTCCTGAGGAGTCGAGTCCCAGAGCGAGGACGCCATCTCTGTACCTGTGAAGCTGTCAAACAGCCAACTGGGGTTTGTTTGTGTCAGCAGCCAAGTCAATCCTCAGCAAGAGCTCTCTCTACACAATGTCCGACTTCCCGGCCCTATGGCTCTGAAGCTCAGCCGAGGAGCCAGCTGCAAGAGAGTCTCAGCCGGGGTCCCGGGGCCAGAGCAGGTCCAAAGGCCTGCTGCTGATAGACTCTGACGGGGGCAGCTGCATCCCAGCGGCCCCTCAACGCCCATTCTTCTAATTAGACACCGAGAATTAACTCCCATAAGAGCAAAATCTGCCCCCCACTCCCCCTAAACCGCAGGGCCATGCACTGTTAAAAAATAATGTTCACTTGAAAAATTCTTCAGTGTTCAGTTCTTAAATTGTACATTTCATCCAAAGAGCCAATGGTCTGTCGATGTGGTGAAGTGATTTACTACGGTCATCCTGTTTTCATTCACTCAGTCAGTCTTCATATTCTCTTGTTACAGTGGCAGAGGTGGATTCCTGTCTGATTATTCTGGCCTATATAGATTATTCCCTCTAAAATGCCCAGCAATAGCTTCTCCACACTGAGTCAGGGAGATCCTGCTGTTTCCAGAGTACAGTTCCGCTTGGGCCTAAAACTGAGACAAATTTGAGACTGAGGCTATTTTCTTGTCATTTCCCGACAGTACACGCTGTAGTCAACTTCCTGCAAGTTTCACAACAGCATCTCAGAATAACCGGTTAGTTGATAGCTTCGCCTTTTCCCAGTACTGGTCAGATGAATGAGGCTTGTAAAACTAGAATGTCTTTCCCCAGCTTAACGTGAAACAGTCCAAACATTTGTAATCAACAACAGAGCTGTGTGCAATCAGGATCCTGATGCTCTCTTAAGAGTAGGCATTGCTGTTAAAAAAAGTTATAATGTTTCCACAATCCGAATTTGGCTTTATATCATCCATTACTGGCGGCTCACTCACTTTTTGATGAATTTCATTCCTGTACTAAAAATTCATGTTTTAACTTTAAACACGGATCCCTCCCTCAACAGCACATTTGTTTTTTTCATCTATGATGAACCAAAATAAAAAAAAACATCAGAGAATAGTCTAATGTCAGTGAGACTATTTTTTATGTCCAACTGCTGCACATAAGACAGATGGGATGATATGATAACTGAAATGCATTGGATGATGCTGCAGCAGAGCATTTGCGAAAAGTGACTGAACATCTGGAGCAGCTTTTTTAACCATGACCACATTTCTTTAGCCTTGGCCATACCATAGCCGTCCTGGAGCTGCCATGCTGTTATGTTGTTGGAAAAATAATTTTTAATAATGCAGTTTTTGAACATTAAGAAATTACTTCATTAAGCATAATGTGGGTATTTTTCTGAACCAGACAGAAATCGAATTGTGTCCTGTGATAAAGTTGTACATCATACATTTTGGACCAGACAGTGCAGTATCCAATAAAATACAAATTTTTCATGATGGAAGGTGGAGAGTGAAAAGTACATTTTCATTTTTGTTGTCAAATTTCAAAACATTCAAAATTAAAGTATTGCAACTGTACGTCCATTTTGCATTCCAGTATTATTGGCTTATGTATGGTAGCTTTGTTGTTTGTTTGGATGTATGTCTACATTCATATCTCCCTATAGTCAATTCTAATTTAAAAAATGTTTGAATACTGTATCATAATGATTTCTGCCAAGAGAACTGAATTTGAATGTTGGCCCATGGCCCATGTTTTCTCTAAACTTAAAGTGTTGGGACATTTTTCCACTGACGCTCATCAGTGTGAATGTAATGCATCTTAATTAGCAGGAATGGGACACTCCTCCCTGCTGGAGCCCAACTTTGTGAGGGCAGGTGCAGTTTTAAATGATTTGTTGACATTTTTTGCAGTGTGCAAAAGGTGGCAGGTTGTGATCCTACAACCCACATCTCATATACATAATCCAGCAGGCAGACGGGCCCCTGCTCTTGTTGAATGGGGGACTCTCCCTTCCTCTGGGGACGTTTCAGGGCTGAAAGAGAACCCTCAACACCCGGCTGCTGGGGGCCCGTGGGCGCAGTGAGAAAATGAAGACCTCTGCGCCCCTCTAAATCCCCAGGAATTTCTCATTAAGCATAGGTCCCGGGCTGCCGAGGGCCCTCTGGGCCCTCACCCACCCCCCGTGAGGGGTCTGCCTCTCTGGCAGGGAGAATGGAGCTCTCCACTCCACTTTGTGCAGGCTGCCGGCTACCAGGGCCTGTTATTCACCTTTTCCTTTCTCACCAGCACTAGAGCTTTCTCCCAATCATGCTTTCAAAGCCCTCAGGACTTCCTCTTCCTTTCATTCAGTTTTTACATAAGTGTGTGTGTGTGTGTGTGTGTGTGTGTGTGTGTGTGTGTGTGTGTGTGTGTGTGTGTGTGTGTGTGTGTGTGTGATATCTTTTAAGACGCAAAGGAGAGAAAGGCATAATTGAATTTGACATTTTTTAATGGTCTCCTGAGATATTTTTGTCTGGAGGCGCCAAAGCTGGAATGAAGCGGGCTCTCATTTCAAAGAGTTTTTTTTTTTCTTCTTTTTCACACGTTGTTCGTGAGTACAAGTAGGATTAATGAGGATTATGTATATGAGGAGAGGTAATGAGTTTTGATGAGACTAGAGAGGATATTTAGAGTAAGATTTCAAAACATCTCAGCGAGTCAGGATTTGGCAGCATCAGTGGCTCCTGACTTTTTCCTGTTGTTGTTTTTGAGTTGCTTTATCCTCATATTTTTCTGAGAGTATATGAACGTAAGATAATAAAATAAAATTTAAAACGTGACAATGATTTTTTTTCATTCAGAACATAAAATGCACAGATAAGCTAAAAGAAGCAATCCCATGTCTTTGGTTCTTCCGACAGA